>JAOANR010000004.1:61878326-62292600 GCA_030278955.1 Hygrophila difformis | reverse complement strand
ATACTAATTACTAGTACATAATAATACACACTAGTTGGTGTGGTGTGGACAGTGTGGTGTGGGGTGCGGTTGCTAAACACAATTAGACCATTTTTCTTTATATATTATGCCATAAAAAGAAAAAATTAAATTCCAATAGTGATCGAGCTAGTTGACTCAGCTGGATCAATATATATGTTGGTACTTATCTTGGTGTTGCATGCAATTAAAATTAACCATAGTTTCTTTCCCTTTGTGCTCATAATTAATATATATCTTTTCCAAAAGTAAACACAGTTAATGGTCCTGATCCTCACAATTGGGAAATCATTTTTTTCAAATTATGGTCCACCCCTCCAAAAAAACATATAGGAAATAGTATAAAGGTCTCTTGAAGATTTTTTATATTAAGGGATTCCATTTCCTCAAAAACCCTTCACTTATAATGATTGGGTCTTGAACTTCCACGATTTTTTTTCCACCTTTTCTCCCATGGGAATTCCTAGCCAAAAATAGGTCCACAGCTTTAATTGGTCCATCCCATTTTGGGCCAAGAAACAGAACATATTCTGGGTATATTGTGTGATAACATACGTATACATTATATTTGCTACAGATAAAATATACTCCTTATATGTATGTGTGTGGGTGTGTGTGACTAATTATGTGAGTGATGCACTTGCAAACAAATGAGATTAAAGTGAAAAAGCAAATGAGTCATACTCATGGAGCAGGCAAGTGGTGTTTGTATTTTTTTTTTTTCCAAACTACATATGATTAGAACATAGTATGTTGTAATTGGAAAAATAAACGATAAATTAGGGTCTAGTACCCTTTTGAAATTCTTTCAATTTATAAAAGCCCATCCCAAATTTTATTAGATTTTGCATCCTATTAGAAGGTTTGACCCCTTAAAAACACCCCGCTAAAATTCCCCTAATCCCATTAAGACTATAATCATCCCTAATTCACACGAGAGAGAAGAGAGCTGAGAGCGGGAGACAAAACGGAGCAGCGAGCATACCACAACCATCCGCCACCCGCCACCGGCACCGCGTCGACCGCCAGAGACGTCACCGTTGCTTCCAGGACGTCGGCCGTTGCCCCTGCTACTGCGTCGTTCGAGTGCTGCTGCTCCTCCAATCGCGCCGCCGCTTGCTGCTCCATCTGCTGTCGCCGCTGTTGCTGACGCTGCCATCTGCTCGCTTTTCTATTCCCTCCGCTTCCAGCTGCTCAGGTAGTGGTGGTGATGGTTTTGTCTTACTTAGTTCCTTACCTTGGTTGTTTTGTGATAGATTGTTGATTTAAGTGATGAGTAATGCATTTAATTGGTAGATTGCTGGGTTTAAATAATTGCTTGTCGAAGTTTATAAGGATTGAATGAATATATTGATAAATTGTTGGAACTTAGTATGGAAATTGGAATTTATGATGATGATTGTTGGATTTAGGGTAATGATTATATTGCTTGTCAAATAGTTGGATTCTTATTCTGGATGCATGTATTACCACACCAATGAATTCAACCTTTGTCGGAATGAGCAGAAGGCATTTGAGAAAGCTTGCCCACTTTAGAGACTAATGAAACCCAAGTGGATTTCTCTGTTGAAATAATAATTACTGTAGCTTTGTGCTATGCTCTTGTCTGGTGTATCTGTTGCTCTTTGTGTGAAATCCGACTCTCATATTCCTAATTGCTTCTATCATTTAACATAGGGGAAATGTTATTCAATAAATCTGGAAAGAACCTCTTTGCCCAAAAAAAAAAGACTGTTAAAAATAATGGGCATTTGATATAAGATGTTGAATCAAGCAAGTAGTGTTTGATTTAATAGTTTGTGTTGTTGGATTTTGAGAAATTGGTATTGGAAGTTAGGACTTGAAGTGGAATATGAGATTGGGGCTTGTTAAAATGAATGGGCAATTGATTTTGTTGTTGAAATTGGAAGTAAATTCGGATTAGGAATGGTAATTGGATGTTAGTTGTGGAAAATGGGTTAATGTTGAAAAAATATTTGACAATGAAATGGGTCAATCGAACTACTGATTTTGAGGACTTTTGTTGCTCAACTCTCATGTGGAATTTTTATGTTTAGCACTTAGACCTTTATCAATACTTGGAATTGTGCTTGTGACTGAGTTTTAATTTCTCAGTTGTACTAGATTAATTGTTTAAGGAGGAGCTCAATTATTGGGAACCTTGTAGCAGAATTCTTAATAAAATTGATATTGTGAACTTGTTCTTTTGGTGTGTTAAATATATTGAATTGACTTTACAAAAGTTTCATGTTTGGTGATCCTAGCTGAAGTAAATTTTAGAGTTCAAGACTATTTAAAAATCAACTATGCATCAATAGAAGATACTAGTATTTTCTTCGTCAGAATTTTGGATCTAAATTTTTGTCCAATGAAAAATGAAATGCACGATATTTTGACAGATCAATCTATCATGATTCATGTTAAACAATTGGATGGTTTACTTATTCTTCATGTACTTTTATCATTGAGCATTTAACTGAACTTCTAAACTGATGGCATAGCCTTTTGCTTGTTGATGCTTTGCAGGAGGGCATTAATTCTAAGTCTCTACATCTAGAAATAAAGTAAGATACAAAGCAAATATGCATTTTCTGCATTTTCTTTTTCCTGTTTGAAAATATATGATTGACTGAGTTACTATCATGATATGCTTTTGTAGTGTTGGGAACTATGTTACAGAGAATGGGGGTGCAAATTATAGGTCACAATTCAAGAATTTGGGAAGCTAGCAGCAGATCTTAAAAAACATATGTGGAGTAAATTGAGAGGTTTTTCATCTTCAGGTTCATCTACTCAGCGATTGAGGTAATGCGTAGGTGGATGTTGGTTTGTGAACCAAGGATTTCGGTTTGTGTATGGCG
Organism: Hygrophila difformis; assembly: GCA_030278955.1. Classification (NCBI taxonomy): domain Eukaryota; kingdom Viridiplantae; phylum Streptophyta; class Magnoliopsida; order Lamiales; family Acanthaceae; genus Hygrophila; species Hygrophila difformis. The sequence goes on along the minus strand of JAOANR010000004.1, from coordinate 62,289,721 downwards.
ATTGGTCGGTGTAATTGGAACTTGTATGGGTATTTGGATGTTTTTTTTTTGTTTTGTTGGGTGCAATTTCATATATTATATAATGGTAATAATTGTTTAAGAAAATAGGTAAAGTATTAATATCAACTAGGTAAATGGTATTAGTATAAGTTGGTAAGAACTACGTGTAGAATGTGGTAAATCGTCCAAAATGGTAAAGGGGACGGTTTGGTGTGGCATCCAACGACCGTCTAGAAGCGATTGGTGAAGCCAGAGATGCAGGGACGGGTAAATGGACGGTCCGTAAACCGTCCATGGACCGTCCCGGTTGCACTGGTTGCAACATGCAACACCGGACGACTAATGGACGGTCCGAGAAGAACCGTCCGGACACATCAGGACCGTCCCAAGCACCGTACCAAACTACATACTAAATACTTGGTAAAAACAAACTAAAACTTGGTAAACAACATCTTGAAACTTGGTAAAACACCATGTGACATCTGTTGTATAGAAATATGTTAAACTTGGTAAAACACCAAAAACAAAATTGGGGACCACACACATTATAACTTAGTAATACACAAACTACATACTTCGTAAACCACAATCTAAAATATGGTAAAACATAAACACAAAACTTGGATGAAGAAACGAATACCTTAATTACAAACGTGGAACGCTACTACGGGTACATACACTATTCCATTAAGGAATGCAACGTGACATCCGATAAGGTACAATTGGATGAAGAAACGAACATAAACATCCAACATTACTACGGGTACATACACTATTATCTGAAGGAATGCAACGTGACATCCAATAAGGTACGATTGAATATTAAAACGAACACCTTGATTACAAACGTGGAACATTACTACGGAAACATTGACTATTATCTTAAGGAATGCAATGTGACACCTCCACGTAGATACTTATTTCAAGTATACACACACACTCAGTACATAGATGATTTCATTGACATAATAGGAATAATGCATAAATCATGTAATCGTAATAATGGCAATCATTTTCCATCCTAAACCCTCCACGGGATAAAATTACCACTATCTTGTTATGTCTCTTACCAATTAAAGATAGATACTTTACCAAGTATCTTGTATTTGATTTACCAACATAGTAATGTGGATTACCAGGTTTTTGTATGTCTCTCTCCAGCATATTGATGCGTGGTTTAGGGTTTAGGATTTACCAGGTTTTTATAAGTCTCTTACCAACATAGTGATATGGTTTACCAAGTTTTTGGTGAACTTTTTTAAATTTCAGCAATGAATGGAAGAATGAAATGTGAATATTTTTATGTCACTTACCTACATAGTGATATGGTTTACCAAAAGTGGGTAAGTAGTTTTGATAAATTTGGTTAGTGTTAAAAAAAAATTGGAAGGTGTAATATTGAATCACTTGGTAAGCCTAGTAGTATTTGGTAAGTCGGATTATGATACATTTGGTAAGCATGAAACCAAAACTTGGTAAGCACAATATTGAAACACTTGGTAAATATGTACCAAAAAATTGGTAAGTCGAATATTGAAACCCTTGGTAACCGTGAGCTGGACCGTCCAGTGGTTTCGATTCTGATACCACGGTGAGATGGACGGTCCGCGCGCCATGCGGTGACCGTGAGCTGGTCAATGCTTCCTTCAAAGAGGACTCGCGAGGTTTGGATGGTTCACACCGCATGTCCCAATGACCGTGTAAAAAAACAACTTTGTCAATGTGGTAAATCGTGTACAAAGAACTTGGTAGATGTAATAATGAACTTGGTAAGCCTAATACAAACAACTTGGTAAGTGTACTATAGAAACCCTGGGTAAGCCGAATACAAAGAACTTGGTAAGCGTAATACTGAAACCCTTGGTAAGCCCAATACAAAAAACTTAGTAAGTGCAATATTAAATCACTTGGTAAGTCAAAAACAAAACACCTGGTAAGAGTAGGTAGAGTAATTATGACAGCCTTGGTAATCCAAATACAGAAAACTTGGTAAGAGTAATATTGAAACCCTTGGTAAGGCAAATAAAAAAACTTGGCAAGTGTAATATTGAAAAACTTGGTAAGCCAAATATCAATACGTTGGTAAGTGTTGTATTGGAAGTTGGAACCCTTGGTAAGGTAAATAGCAAAAACTTGTAAGTGTAATATGAAAAACGTGGTAAGATAAATACGAAAAACTTGGTAAGTGTAATATTGGGGAGGAAGGGTATTTGGGGGTATTTGGGTATTTTCTCAAGCAAGGGCATTTCAGTATTTTCTCATTTTGGCTTAATTAACTATATTGATTTATTTTGTTTAAGTTTCTTAATTGATGGGGCCAAAGTCTAAAGATTTAAAATGTGGGGCTTTGACTTTAAGAAAGTTTGGGGGAAGTGGTGTGGGCTGGGGTTTTCCAAAAAATAAATATCTTAACAAATCTTGTTTCAGTAACTATTAATGGCAATTTCCTGAAAATGGATTTTCAATTGGGCCTATGGATGCCCAACAAAGGCCTATCAAGAAGTCAGTTGGGCCTGAATCCCTGATGCCTTTCCATATGCACAACCAATTGGTGTTTGCCACGTGTTACTGCTATTTTGACAACTTGCTGATCCCTCCAAACTATACTTAGCTAATTCGTACTTCGGATTTTTAATTGTCCTCTGTTTGATGATTTGATCTTCCCGCGGAAGCGGCATCCTTGCAGTTTCTCTCATTCGTCTGATTCGAAGGTAATTTTTGGTAATTTTCATTTTCACGGAAGTGTAATTCCCCTTTGTTCTGAATTTGTGTCTTTTTGATTGAGTAGTTGATTCTGATTTGATATTCCTTTGGCATTTGTTATGGAATATCGAACATATCGGGACCATGAATTGATCGGAGGTAGAAAAGTGACATTCTGCTGTTACTTTTTACTTTTTCATTTTCCGTTTAAGTTGTGTGTTGACGTATGTGGATATTTATCCAGTGTTATATCTTCAAAAATTTTAAGAGTCGAAGCTAGGAATTATACCTTTCAAATTTGGTCTTTAATCTATGTTTCCGGACTTAGGTATATTGTTTGCTTGCTTGGAAATTCTTCCTAATTATATTAAATTAAAGGGCTGGGCCGCTGGGATGGAAGCAGAATAGGTGAATAGGTGCAGCGTGCAGGTGGTTGCAACCGTGAATGTGAATGTGATGTTAGAGTTGTTGTGTGATGGATAAAATGATTATTTTGTGTGATGAAATAATATGTGATAAGAGACATGATTTGTGTGATGCGAGAGGCTTTTTGTCATGTAGATTGTACATCTACTCACTTAAAATGTTAGGTTGGCAACATCAAATACAACTCTAAGGTACACAACTACACACTAAAAAAACGTTAATCAATTGAAATTATAACTAATGTTAAACATGCAGTGTTAATAACCACATTCTTCCTTACTCCTCAAACTCATATTCTTCCATACTTTCCTAAACCCCAAATACTCCCAAACTTTTCAACTGCAAACCATAAATACTAAAGCTTGGTATACTTTAACTCATCAAGAAAGGAGAAGAATGGCGGATGATTATGGAAGAGGAATCTTGGAAACAAATGTTAGTTTGCAGATCTGTATAAAATTTTATAGCTTGCGGATCTGTATAAAATCGCAACGGATTTCCCATGTCCGAAATTGAGGATGAATTTCGGTTAGTGGTGGCCAAAATTCATAGGGATTTTCAGCCAATCATGAACGAAGTCTATGAAAATTCATAGGCAATGAAAATTTTCATTCTAACTCGGACTTGATTCTTTCATCCAGGATATCCGATCATCATCCACTAAAGAATACCATGCAAGATTTCATGTGATATCCGATATGTTGGTGACAAGAGAATTATTTCCAAGTAGGGACAAATAGATGGTAAAGATTTTGAAACAATGGTTACAGATTGGAAAAATGAAAATTTTGTCCACTCATGGCGGCTTCAGAGGGCAAATTTCATCCACTGCAGGCCTCGTTAGCTAATATGCAACCCATTTCATGTTGGGTACAAAAAACCAGATTACTTACGCTATGAGATTGGCTGGCTTCTAGTAATAATACCTACTTATGTTATGTGATCATCTTGGTGTTTTTCTGGAACTTGTCTATCTTCTTTCATCCAACTCATATGTGGGGTATACATACGGATTGGTAATGCTTCCTTATCTTTAATGACTATATATAATCCATGTCCAAGTTATAAATAACTTTGTGCTAAAGTTGATCTTGAAATTGTTTGAGGTCTGATGTGATTTGAGCATTTACTGTATTTCATTAGTACGGGCTTTTGCCTGATCATCATCTATCAATCTTTGGTTGCTGATTCTGGATATGCTAATTTTCCTTGAATAGCATGAAGGATGAACTCAATAGAGGATATAAAACTTATGGTTATATTTGGTTGGTCTCTGATCATTCTTGTTTTGATTATTTATTTTTTACACGGAGTTCATATGTCATCCAAACACAAAACATCCTTTTGTAATCAAAACCGGAACACTTGACAGGTAACCAAACATCCCGTACAGGTTTATTGCATCATATCATTGAGTATTACTGCCCTTGGACTGCTTTTTCAGCGTTTTACCCCCTAGCTATCTGTTACCATTTGAGCTATTAATCGCCCTCAGTGGAATATTCCATGTGTGGTGGTGACTGCTTGCATACTGTGGTCTTTTAGTGGACGGTTGTTTGCTTGAATGACACGTGCAATATTCACAGGATCTCTCTTAAGGGAATTGGTGCTGAGACTTTCGATATGGAAGTAATATCGAATAATAGAACTGTACCTAATGAGCTTTCAGCCTTTTAAAAATGACATTTTATTATGTCTCTACTTGAATATGTTGAATCTACATATGTATAAACTCCACAGTTAACTGCAAACATTTAAATTCTGGGGCAAATGTAAAAATGTCAATATTTTTGGGTTTAATGCCAAGAATCGTTTGCATTTGCTACATATATAAGAATGAAATATAATAGGCCCAGTGCTGGTCCATCAATATATATACACATATTCGCAATATCATTGTTAGTGTGAACCACGAAATTTGGTCAATTGAACATCATCTAATTTGTTTTATTACATTCTCATTCATTTTATTTAATACCTTGCTTTCTTCCCTCTTCTTTTTGTCAAAGTGTAAGTGCATCCATGTATTAGATGAAATCAGTTTCTTAAATGAGATCATTGAACAGTGTAGTATGATTGGACCACAATATAGCTTTGCAAATTGGAATGTGCAGATAGATACAAACACTTGATGGCCGTGACAAACGACAATGCATTTGCATGCACCATAGTCTACAAATATCCGTCTATCTCTCCATGTTCAATTACGTACTTGGCTGCTATTATATTCAACTGATGCATGCTTAAACTGGTGAAGTCAGTATTGCACTCTAGTATTTATTTATACCTAACACAGAGCACACGCGCACACATTTTTGTTCCCCTTTTATTTTAATTTTTGTCAGGACTGAGGTAGATGGAAATACGAATGAAATGTACATAGGTAATAATGCTCAGCATACATGAGAGTACATAGGTAAGTTCAACTTCGTTTTATATTGAAGAAATTACATAATCTGACTGGAAGGATTTCAAACAATTTCCTCCAACAAATTGTGGATTATTACTAAGGATATAGTTTCATAAATCATAATCGAAGGAAAACTACTACATTCATACTTGTAGATAGTTGGACTTCTTCTGTCTTACATTATGAAGAATCATTCTATATTGATTCTCAAATAACTGTGGCTGCATTAAATATATCTGTATATGTGTATATATATATATATATATTATGGTCTTTCTCATGCATTTCTTCATCACTGCATGCTTCACTTTATTCTACTATTGTTTTGGATTCTTCATCCTGCATGGGAAGTTGAATATGCATATTAGAACAAAAACAAGTGTGATCTTCATTAGATTTTTAGTTCATTGCATTTGCATTGATTATTTGATTGTATTTGCAGAAAGCCATCAAATATTGAAGTTAAATCGATTGGCATGAATGCATTGTGGGTTCAGGCCACAAGAAAAGGGAAAGAAATGACCTCAAAATAGGTGGTGACTAGTGATACGCACATATATATTCATGTACAAATATACATGCACACATGCATCCATAGGTTCTATAATGTACCTTAACGTCTTGATGTCTTGGTGTTAGCAGTTCCTCCTGTGTTAATGTAGTTAGGATATGGCACTTTCCCACTCTGAATATATTTGACATCCTCGACTAGGATTTCGTAATGCCTCTTTACCTCTTCTGGGGTCCTCCCCCCGACAGCCCTTGCTACGTTCACCCAACGGTCTGGGGTGTCCTTGTCGAACACCGCCAGTGCCATCTCAAAGGTTTTGTTTTCTGCAGCGGACCATGACCTCATCGAGCTAGATGCCATTTCCAACTCTTGATGTAAGAAATCAATTCAATCAAAAAAAAAAGAGGAAGATGGCTAGCTAGCAAGAATGAGGTCAAGAGGTGAGTGTGGTGTAGAAGTGGGAAATGCATGCTTATTTATAGGCTTCATGGGTGGAGAAGAGGTAGCTAGGTCATGCCGGTTTCCCTTAGGAATTTGCATGATCTTAAAATTCCATTGATTTGTCTCCTTGAGAGCCACAATTGGGGTGGTACATAAAGCCAAGTTGCTTACTACCTTGAAGAATCTATGTCATCCAGCATATGAAATTGCATTTCCCCTCTTAAGTCTTCTTAATTCACTGATCTTGCTGTTCCAGTTTACATCACAATTTTGGAGATTCCTGAATATTATTGGCATAATATATAAGTTTAAACAGGTATGTGAAATTAATGTCATCCCCCTCTGGTCAATCTTTACTCTTTGCTTCTTTATCTTTTAATTTGTTTGTTATTATTTCAGATGCAGTTTTGGAAATGCCCTCGTCTCACTGACAGCTTGTCTTATAATTAATTATATGAAGCAAGTCGCTGCCCATGCCTTGAACTACATGTAAATCCATTTATAATTCTCTGTCATTACATCTCCTTTACTGTGCCAATATTCCTGTTGAATTCTGATCCTACTTGCGCAAAGGTGAAAAGTTTCTCTTCTGGATGTTGAACTAGAGCTCAGTAATTAGCATTATTAAGTGTGGTTAATCTTCAAGAAAGTTCCACGAATTTCTGGCTGTGTGGCTGCAAGCCGTACAACAATTCGTCTAGTTTTCTGGACTAGAAAAGTCCAACACATTCAGGGCAGAATCTTAGTTCATTTCCATATTTTGGCCAGGAATTCTGATCATTGTGCACCATTGCTTGTTACAGAACATAAAGCTTTTCTATCTCGGAACTTTGCAGGTGTTTGCTCAGTACAGTTTCATTCAATGGGTTGTCTTTAATCCTGTTTTCAAAATCACCCAATGACTTTCTCTGTTGTTTTCACCAATAGTATATAGATTTGAATGGGATGTCTATGATGTTTTGTGTTTTGCACAATTTCCTTATAATCATATATATCTGTTATTCTCACTACTGATATCATCATGAATAAAATTGGCAGCAGCAGGATCAACTTAAATCTTGGGGTTGGAATCTTAAAAAGAGACATATGATGGAAGATAAGATGGTTCTGGACCGAGCTACACTTGGTTGGTAAGGACAACCACTCTAAACTTGTTTTGTGGACTATAATAAGAATATCGGAATCCAACTCAACCATCTCAACATGCATGTAGTTTATCTAGTGGCCTTATCAGCCTAACTATCTTATACGCTACTGCCAAGAGGGAGCGTGAATGTTGAAAGGTTATGCACTACTCTTACTAAATATCTGCAAGGAAAGTAGCTTTGGCCAAAATTGAGAGAGAAGATAGTGTGATGATGCAAGTGGAGCAAACTCCCCTCAATAATGGTCCTTTGAGATATCATCAAATCTACCTTATGCTCGGCTCTCATTTAGATAAGTCATTCTTGAATCCCACAAACTTATTAATGGGTGAAAAACAGCTCCTAATTCCTAAGACATGTAGTGGCTTGGCTATGACTTTCTTTTTACAACATATAATGACCAGAGTCCAGAGGTGCCATTGAAGAAGACTTGTTACCAAAAGGTGGGATTCTTATTATTAGTTTGGTTGTTTGTTAATGTGCAGGAAATTTTGTGATTCAAGAGGGATTGGAATCGTGTTATCGAGTATTCAGCCCCAGTGGACAAGTTGCACTATGAGTTAAACTCAAGGGGAGCTCTCCAATCAGATGTGCATAGACTAATTGCACAGCCCAATGATTAGTTGAAAGTTACATATGCTACATGTTGTCAAGGAATCTGCAAAGGAAAAAAGCGAAGATCATTCAAGAATCGAAGATTGAATGCAGGGATCCTTTGTCACATATTGTCCAATCTTCCATGGTCAGAAAACATCTGTGTGTATGCATCTCTGTCACACTTGGAATATATTATAATATTGGTATTTAAATAGAGTGGTCCGTGGGGAAGCTAGACAAGGGACCTTAGTTTGGATACTTCAAAAGGCATATATAATTTTGGTTTAAGTCTTAAAAACAAAAGGCATTAGATTCCATTGTGCAAAAGAGTGAGATTCATTCTAATTTGTTTGATCCAAAAACTGGCTTACCAGGTGGAGTGCTTATTTATGGGTTATTTGCGTGGTATAAACTGGTATTCATGAGATGGGATTGGAATGATGCTTCGTGCCAAACAAAGGTAAAAAGAGGAGCCCAAATCTCTGTTGATGATAAGAATTGTATGAACATTGTTGTAAGTTCTTTGCCCCCTTTTTCTATATTCAATATATATGCTTTGCAGTGACAACTCTTGGGCCCAAAGTTGGATAATATGATCATTATTACTCGACTTTCTGAACAGACCAAGTGCTAATTATAAATATCACGCTAACTTATTGTAAATTTGTTCTTTCTTGAATCTAAAGTCAAAGAAAAACCTTAGATAATGAATGCTAATTGCTTAATGATCATTTGGGAAGATGAAATAAATTAACCAGAGACAGACTATGACCTTGTTTGATGGATACGTATTTTAGAGCCTCTTACGCTTAGGAGCCAGAGGATCATCTTATCATAAACCAATCATCAGGAAACACAGAAAGTGGATCCAAGAATTCACTTGAACCAATGCTTATGTAAATTGGGCTTGTTTAAGTTTTATTTCACACCAAAAATAAGATTGGGCCATAAAAGGGCCATTTTCGAACTTAGGGCCCATTAGAATTTACAGAGCCACACGATCCGACGATCGTGTTTCAGCGCTGTTCGTCGCCTTTTCCCTTTCTATTGCAGAGCGCGAAATCGACTAGTGGGAATTCTCTGTCTGCCGCTGAGTTCTTTGATAATCATGGCTTGTAATCGTATGATTACTTCAATTGCTGATTCCGGAACTCGATTCTCCAGTTTTTCGATGATTAATTCGGCTTTTGTGGAAAATATTCCACTATTGCGTGGTTATTCCGTCAATTCCAATCGTTTGTTGTCCGGCGACCGATCGCTATTCAAAACTAGTCCAACGAAATTTTCTGATGCAACTAGGCGTGCTATGGTAATTTTTTCCAAACTCATAGTCATCGCGTCTCTCGGCAATAATCTTTATGATTGTGTTTAATTGTTCAGAAATTCAGTATTGCGGTGTGCAAACGTGTCGGATGAAACTTTGTGGAGAGTTTCTGTGTTCTTTGACATATACTATTTCATTAGTTTGTTGAAGTTCGTTGTCAACGCTGCCCGTTTGGTTTGACTAAAAAACACCTACTTTTGAAATTTAATACTCTATATCCAATTTTGAGATTAACCGATGATAGTTCATCATAACTTTGTTGTCCTTTTCTTTTTAAATTTTTTTTTGAGTAAATGCTATAGTCGACTAGAATCTCTGCTAAACGAGGATTTTGAGGAATGACACTAATTTTTCATTTATCTTAGTACTTTTCTTGCTTTCTTATTGGCTACAGGTCAGGGAATTTGAAGCGCAAGGCTATCCTTCAGATCGGGCAGAGGCTATAACTTCCATATTGATTAGTACTTTCAATGATGATTTTGAAAATTTGCCATCTACATTTGTGTCGAAGGATGAATTGAAAAAGGTGAGTGGAATTTCTGTGCTTGTTTGTTAATGGTTTTCACAACTACTTATAATAAAGAGGATTTGTGTTGTTGCTTGTAGAATCGAACTTCACATGACGTGAATATGTCAAATTTCATTTTGTCAAAGTTCATGTCTGATCTACGATATACCCAGGTAACACTTCTATTTCAGTTGCAAAGTCATCCCAACATCTGGATTTCAGTAATTGCAATTGAAATTTAAGAATGGCCTCTTTTGGGTAGGCTCCTGGTTCGTCATGCATGATAGACATTATTTTGGACTCCATTCTCATGAAAATGAATTGTTGATTGCTCTGTTTGCTCCATTATATTGTTACTTTTTCACGGTTCATGTGTTATTAAATTGATGTTGTCCGCATTAATAGCTACAGTACTTTACTAGTGTAGTTGGATTTTAGCCTAATTTTGATGACCTGGAGTCTTGAAATTTAATAAGTTTCTGTCCATGGTAATTTTTTTGTTGTTGCAATTTGTCACTAATACATGTATCTGAAATTTCAAACATGCATGATGCGCGGCATCATTCAACTTATGCCTTAATTGAGTTATGAGGAAAGAACGCTATTTCTTATGCTTATAAATTTATCAAGATTGTTCTCATGCTGAAAGTATTGGGCGGATATGAAAGCTTCTGAGGAAAATAATCTTGATTGTTCTCCCTTTCCTAATTATGCTAAATACTACTAACATTATGTATTTCTTAGAGAAACTTTACACTGTTGAGGTTGATGTAACCTCACTAATTCCTGTTCCAGGTTGCAGTTTTTGTGATTCTGATCGTTCATTTCCTAGAATTTGACTAGCAAAACAAGTCTAAGTTCTTCTTTCAAACTCTAGTATGTTTCATATATATGTGTTATGCTGCCTCTGGTGCAGGAGTTTGAGCTTAAATATCAGTTGCAACAGGAGCACAGAGAGCTGCAAAATAATATCGACATGTTGCGAAGTGGCTCAAGGTATGTTTTCCAATTAAAATAAATAAGAAGCAGAATGAATACGAACCTGTGTTGCCTCCATGAAAGAGAGATGTCCTAAACCACTACACAATGGGGTGGACCTGGCCAACATATCTGATACCATCATCATAGTATTATGATCTAATTATAGAAATTGTAACACATACCGTTTTATTCACTTGGTTTTTGTCCTCATGCATCGTATCTCATTCAAATTTTTTAATGCTTTAATTATGCTGGCTGAATTCAGGAGTACCCATCTCGAAAAAATTGCTGAAATGGCTGATAGAGTTGACGAGCTTAGCAAGGTGAGTGACAACACACGCGATTTCTCTTTAAATAAATGTCAGGGGTGTTGATTCTTGCATCGTTGTTCTTGCCAGGCTGTTTCGGAAATGAAGAGTAACTTTGAGTTAATAAAGAAATGTGGTATATTGGTCCTTGTATGCATATGTCCTCCTTTGCTGTACTTGGGATTCTTGCATCCACTACAAAAGTATGCGTGACCCGTTCTGTAAAGCTTGTGCAGTTACCAATTTAGCTTGGCAGTGTAACTATCAGTTACGGATGACAAATTGGGGTCTTTGGGGCAATGAGAGGGGTTGGGGGCCTCCTTTGGGACAATGAGACGGGTGGCCTCCCTGTCTGAACCAGCCCTGTTACCCCTTAACCATTCCTATAACCAACTCTATTAGGAAAAAAATCCTTGCCAAAATTAACTTGAGATTAATACGGATTACTATACAAACCCCCAAACTTGACCAATTCCTATGAATTACCATACGATGCGTGAAGCTATTATTCAGCGAATACTTTCTTCTGCACTGGCCACTGAGCTCACTTATAAAACTTACATATAACTCTATATTCATAAATTTCGACTTCCAAAGATTGAGTTGAGGTACTAGGTAGTCCAAGTGCATTTTGTAGAAATTTATACATGGTGGGTGATACGGTGATTATCCCCAATATATAAATCCATGGGAGGACTATATCATATTCATTGTGGGATCTCAACACATCTCTAGATGAGCATGCATGGGTGCAGCAACACGCCCAACGGATTTTTTGTTGCTTAAGGAATCTGCTTCATTTCACTCCGCCTTACCAGTTTTAAATATACTTCATAGAATATGTGCTATAGATCATGAACTTTGATGGTCAAACACAATAATTTTTGTTTTTAATTTAATAGTAAATTTTTGGAAAATGCACAAATCAATAAGTTGCGTAAATATAGGAGCACAATATAATGGTAACATATTACTACAGGAAATTAAAACCACAGTAAAATATACTTGAAAAAAATATCGACCAAAAACGTACGGCATTAAGTTGCATGCAATATTTTTCCAATGTACAGTAATAATAGTGATTATATTCTAAAGAAAATACTAGTATTTCACAGATTGAATTGTAAAAAGCAGTACTGAAACAGAATCACCACCAACTGAGCCACCAGAAATTGTAATAATAGTGATTATTAGAAAAGACGTAACCTGCAAAGGTGCCTCAACTGAGCCACCAGAAACCCGAAGCACAGCCTGTAGAGGTCCTCCACCGCCGCTCGCCCCCAAATCCCCGCAGCTGCCACATGAAACATTACAAACAGCCCCATCGCCACAATTAATATATACATCATCCCAAACTTCCTTCTCCAATGCCGCTTGTGCTCTTCATTCTCGCTCTTTGCAATCGCAGAATCACCACCACCACCGGCACTCGTTTCCAATTCACCGGAAGTGTCGAATTCCAATTTTCTGGCGGCGTAGAACGACGCACATTCCGTCGCGTCCCTTTGGTTCGCCACGTTCCGGAGGCAGTTTCTGGATAGGCGCCTAGTTCCATCAGCGTGCTTCGGCACCTTACCTTGCAGGTAATTCCCCGACAGGTCGATACGGCTGAATCTGCCGATTATTGAAGTGATGTTTCCGTAGAATGAATTGTGAGAAATGTTGGCCGCCGCCACTGGGGCGGCGGCAATGTTTGGGATAATGCCCGTGAAGTTGTTCCGGGAGACATCCAGAAATTGCAGGGTGGGGAGTGACCAGAGATTGTCAGGCAATTCGCCCGAGAAATTGTTGTCCCTGAGGATAATCCGTTCCAACCTTTCCATTCCAGTGAAATTAATCCCCACCACGTGGCCTGATAGTGAATTGCATCCAAGATCAAGAACAAGAAGGTTCCGAAGATTGCCCAATTGAGCAGGTATCGAAGACGAGAAACCGTTTCTGGAGAAATTCAAGACCTCTAAACCCGACAAGCGGCCAATCCCAGGAGGGATACAACCATATAACGAATTATCTGACAAATCAAGAACCCTAACATTTCTAGGGGCAATGAAAACACCGGGAATCTGACCTGTCAGTGAATTCCCCGAAAGGCCAATCTCAGAGAGCCCTGGAAACTGAAACAAACACCACGGAATCGCGCCTGTGAGATTATTATTCGAAAGATAGAGTTTTTCCAGGTTGATGAGGCTACAGAGAGTGAACGGAATTGTGCCGTTGATGGAGCACGACGTCAGATCAAGAACCCTTAAAGAAGGAAGCTGCAATCCGAACCAGATGGGAATCGGCCCCGGAAGAGGTAAATTGGATGCATTGAAGGAGGTCAGCAAGGTTAATTCCCGAAGGGCTTCCACTGAAAATCTAGGGTTTTTGGTTCCCTTTCGTGTTCGTCGGAACCCGGAGATGTTCATTCCGGTAACCCTGCCGTTGCTGCATTGGATTCCCGCCCAAGACGTGCACGGATTCGCTCTTTTTGGCCATTCTTTCGCCCTCAACCCCAATGTCGATCGTAACTGAAGTAGAGTTGATTTTTCCGCTCTGGTAATGGAGAATTCCAGCTGAGTTGTGCAGCCGCCAACGAGCATGAAAAGTATGGATAAAGAAATGGCCGATATCGTCGTCCAACTCCTTGGATCCATCTGAAACTTTACATGTAAAGAATATGATTTGGTGAATACTGGGATTCAATTCCCGGAACCAAGAAATTTAACCTTTCTTGGAATTGAAGAGAAAATCTTTAAGCTTTAGTTTGTTGTGCATGGGGTGATGTTGAATAATTTTGCCCCCAAAATGGGCAATTGTAGGGGCAATTAGTGGGTCGGCCCAAAATGTATAGTAACGGTTCAAACAACTTATCCATTAATTGACCGGTTTAATCATTATTTCATAGCAAGCGGATCTCCTTTCACTTCAATTCAAGCACTTTTTCCCATTTTGGAATCTTCAATGGCAGCACTGCTGCAGTGGATATTATTCATATTATATTGATGTTTTAGTCGAGGCCGACGTATAATACATGGATCCATCATAATTCATTTTGAATTGTTTTGTTCTACGTGAATTAAAAGTTAAACTATAGTAAGAATTAATAATAAGTGAGTCTTAGTACCTTTTCGATATTAATTATCCCATGCATGTATATGTTGCCTGATGATGAGAAACATTATTTGTTAAAGCATTGAAAAATCCGTTAGATGGAGCTGTATATATGTTGGTGAAAAGGATATATTGATCAATCTCATTCCGCTAACACAATTTCTTCCAAATTAAAGAATCGGGAACGGATGGATAATATAATGTCATTATTTTTCTTATTATTTCTTTATACTTCCTCCGTTTTTTAAAAATTGAAACGGACCTACAATTCACGCAGTGCAAGACACATTTTCAATCATTAGTAACTCAAATTCGGTACAAATAAAAATTTTAAAAATTGAATATTTAAAAACTACTCGACGAGACGAATCTAACAAGATCCCACTTGACTATATTTTAATTTGTATAACTATGATAAAACTTTAAATCAAAGTGCAAGTATGAAAAGTACCAAATTTTCCAGAGTTTCAATTTATCAAGAACGGAGGAGTACTAATTTGATTTGATTATTTCTTTTAGGGTATGTGTGTGGTGTTTTTTTTTTTTTGGCAATTGGCAGATCAAATCTAGATTTAAATGATTCTCCATTGGCCACACAAATTCAATGAATTCCAAGTTCCAACGTAACTAATTGCTTCACCTTCAGCTGGACAAATTAAATGGGTGGACGCAAATTCCCCATCATTTCTCTTTTACCCTTAGCCTTGTTTCTCTTGCTCTCTGATTCTGCTCCTCATCATACCCAATTCATCCTCTCTCCCAAGGAACAATCCGCTCTGATTCATCTCCAATCTTCGTTAGCCCTCAGGAACGCCGACTGGCCCTCGAATTCCGAACCGTGCACCTCCTGGAAGGGCATCGAATGCACCAATGGCAGCGTCACTGGAATCAATCTTTCAGGCCTCAATCGAACACCAGACGGAATTAAAAACCCTAGTTTTTCAGTGGATGGCCTTCGGAATTTGACCATGCTGTCCTCGTTCAAAGCCACCAATTTCCCACTTCCAGGCCCGATTCCCCACTGGTTCGGACAGATTCTTCGTTCTCTTCAGGTTCTCGACATAGGCTCCTGCTCTATCAATGGCACCATTCCGTCGACTCTCGGCGACCTCATTGAGCTTGCCCTACTCGACCTGTCTAACAATAATCTCGTCGGGCTGATTCCGTCAGCGTTGTTCCTAATGCCCGGGCTTGTTGCCCTGGATCTTTCCCGAAACTGGTTGAAAGGGCCGATGCCAATTGATATCCATCCTCCAGGCTCCAATTCGGGGCTCCTCCATTCCCTGGATGTTTCTCGGAATAACTTATCGGGGGCGATTCCTCGATGGATCGGAAGCCTGTCAAGGTTACAAAGGTTGGATCTTTCCGGGAACGCCTTGTCATCAACTGTACCCGCTGAGCTCGCTAACCTTTCCAATCTAGTGGATCTCAATCTGGGGTCCAATGCCCTGTTCGGGTCAATTCCGGAGAATCTGTGGTCGCTCCCGTCGCTGCAGTTCCTGGATCTGTCCAGGAATAACTTGACCGGCTCCCTGCCAATAACGACAAACAAGGATTCCGGCAATAATAATAATGAGACGGGTACATTATGCGACATCTCGCAGAATGAATTCTACGGAAGCATCACGGCAGTGATAATAAAGAGGTTCAATTTAGCAAACATGTCGTGGAATTACTTGGAAGGCGAGTTCGAGTTTGAGTTGGGGGGAGATGATGAACGATGGAGAGTAGAGGGGAATTGCCTGAGAAACAGGAGAGAGCAGCGGAATGCAACGGAATGCACAAGGTTCTACCAAGAGAGGAAGATCACAAGGGAGGAGGAGGACAGTAGTAGTGGTAGTAATAATAATGATCACAGGGGAGTGGGAGGAGGAGCGGAGGAGGATGATCACAGGGGGCTATGGGGGAATGCAGGCACTGTTGTGGCTTATGTAGTCTTTGTGGGCTTCCTAGCCTTGATGTTTTGGATTTTTTTGCTTAGGATGGGACGATATCGCTAACTAATCACTACTACTTACTCATCACCTCTTCCAATTTTTTCACTATCATAATTTTGTTATCGTTTCCAATGCCACGATGAAAAAAAAGGGAAAAAAAAACAAGAGAAAAAAGGTCCTACCGAGATTTGAACTCGGGTTACTGGATTCAGAGTCCAATGTCCTCACCACTAGACCATAGGACCACGACTTCAATCTTCCTGTCTTCTTATAGAAGTTTTTGGAATTGGGATCATACAGTCGCAGCATTGCCAATCCCATACATTTCATTGCACGGAAAATATATAGTTCACAGAATCCCCTGAATGATGTTGGCCTGTTGGCTGTTATAATCAAAGAGAATGGATCAACTACTACTTGAACAACATCATCATCAACAACAAAAAATAAAATCAAGGACCTGGTTCGTTTAAAGGTAAAAACCAACTGAAAAGCCATCACAAGAACCCACATATTACATGTATATATATAGAGGACCCCCTTCATCAATACACCAATAGTCTTCATTTCGTTGGTTTATATTTGAAGAATAGGAATATATATATATATATATCCCATTAGGTGACTACTTGAGTGCATTTCCCCCTGAATGCATCCCCTTCATTTCACATTTACTTTGCATGAATTGATGGATCGATTAATTATGGTCTGGTTAAATAATGAAATCTCCTTTTAATCAAAATATGCCGCGTCCGCGCGGCCGTCAAGCAGCTATCAGTTTCGCGACGGCCAATTTACCTTATTAATATTGAGTATTACATTTATGTAATTATGTAAAAGAGTGCAAACATAACTTTCGATGTACAGTACTCTGTAATTTTCAAAATAAAAGCCACATCCAGACACAAACAGGAGTAATCTTTTTTTTTTGTAAAGTGAAAGATAAAAATACTTTCTAAAATCTCTTGCAAACATTACATAAGCCATCGAATTTAAACCCGACATGTAAAAATCAACAAAACTGATCACAGAATAACAAAAACATTGTGTAATTGATGATGAATGCTTTCTCAGTTGAATAAATAGCTTCCGGTAGGGGTGGGATATATAGATTTGCCAAAGAGAGTCGTGCATTGACTAGAGGCCGAGGCGACATAATGGGTTTCTTTTAATGAGACCAAGATCCACCTACAATTCCACAGAATGAAATCATGCAACTGTACAGGCAACATAAGAGCAGGCGAATTGAAATGGAAGTTTGTAGGTTGCTTGCTGTATGTACCTTGTGGCCGAAGAGATCTCTGATGTTATCAATCCCATAAAGAATCATTGTGGGTCTGGTAAGGGAAGTAGAAGCAGAGAGAAATTAGAGCAGAAAATAGGTGCAGTGCTCAGCATCCAAATGTGGCAAAACCATCGGAAGAGAGATGAAAGAGAAACAATTATCATTTCTAATCACACGGCTGAAAACAGAGACGGCGGTCAATTGGTTACCTTTCAAGTGAAAGCCCCCACGCTATCACCTGAACATCTTCAGGAAGCCCCATAGGAAGTAGCATTTCAGGTCTAAACATGCCCGAGTTTCCAATTTCCACCCATTTTTGTAGACCTTCATGATAACTGATGATACCATGCATATTATTAGTTCGCATTCCTGAACATCAAGCCTGATAACCAACAGTTTTTATAGTTAAGTTACCTGAAGATTTCCATGCTGGGCTCAGTATAAGGATTGTAAGCAGGCTTAAACTTAAGCTTCGACATTCCTGAAATCAAGATATTCAAAATCCCATTCACAAACAGATGTATATCCAGAAAGTTTCTTTTCAATAGAGGAATGAAGATGCTATTTACCCAAGCGAGAGAAGAAGTCATGAAGAACTCCAATCAAGTGTCCAAGGGTAAGACCACGATCACAAATTAAGCCTATGTAGGGCACGTCAGAGTTTTGGGCATCAGGGATAATTATGGAATACTCTCAGCAAAATATAAAGGACCATGTTTCCAAAAAGGACATGGAAGAAAATGCAGAGCTCCTGAGCAAATACCTTCTATCTGGTGAAATTCTGCCAGATGAGTTCGATCCACTGCTTCATTTCTGAAGACACGGTCAATGGAATAGTATCTTTTTGGAGCAAAAGGTCCCTGGCCATAAATTGTGTTTGCAAGTAAAAGCGTATGAATGAGAAGCAACTCGTAGAAAAAAAAAGTATCAGATATGCCCTCATATGCATCTTCAACCTTGACATGTTCTGGAGGTATGGAATACCACAAAATACCAAAAGAACAAAAGATAGAAACAAAATACGAAAGTGGAAGCGTTCACCACATCCAGATAAAGGACCAACTATTAAGCTCTTATTATGAACGCTGAAAACTAAGGATATTGATCCTTGTGGCATGCAATAGTTCTTTCCAAACTACTTACTTTTAGCAGCCGATATCAAAACATTGAAAAGGGAACTAAAAGTTAAACAAATAATCAAGTTCTATAAGGTGCCTTGTAGAACCTAACATGGTATGCAAAAGAATGAAATGAATAGGAGTGGCACATGAAGGAAAACCAAACTGGGCAAAGTGGAAAGGGCAACTAACACATAAAGGTGCAAAGGCTTAAAGGTCCAACCTGCGCAAGTGCATACAGCATCCTGGAGGAAACAGCAGTAGTGTGAGTTCGCAAAAGATTCTTGTTGGCTTCCTCTCTCTTCCAATCATACCCATATCTAGCAAAAATGTAACATTTATTGCATAACTTAAGGGATTGCACTATTTGAATATGTGTTCTGTGTCTTATTGTTATATGCGTTGCATACCCCTTGGACCCATAACCACCAGATTCATGAACTTGTTTAACTCGTTCAACATAATCTTCAGGCAGCATCCTTGTGCTTGCAGGCTCTGCAAAATAGTAAATATCATTTAAAAAAAGTTTCACAAGAAATATTAAAGATACAAGATGGCATTAGAACAAACCTTTCAAAAAGAAAGTATCATGTGAATCTCGGGCTGGGTGTTGCTGTGGCTGGAAAAGTGCATCAAAATTCCAGAAGCTGCAAAGTAACACAAGATCGCCCGTTTATAAGCTTAAATAATATGAAGTAATAACTGATAAGCTCCTAGAGGAAAACATATAAGATGTGTAAAATGCCCAATTCAATATTTTTCATTGTACCACATAATCAAAATAATGCACACCTGCTTTCCACAAAATTGTTTGTTGGCATCTCTTCAAACCTACGTACATCAAAGAAAAATTACCAATCATAGACATTTAAAAAAAGGATTTAAAACTAAAAGAAGAAAGATCAGCAGTCCTAACCCCAATTGAAGAAATATCATCTGTATTTGGTGCTTTACCTGCGCGCCCACACAGAAGGAAATAAAAAATAAATACAGTAAAATGCAATCATCAAAGAGATCAAGCTTGAAAACAGATTTAGAATCTTTAGATGACTGACTCGCCAACCAACAACCAATACAGTTAATCATTTCAACAAATGTGATGGCTAGATCCTTAAGATGTCTGCAGCAGGATAACTAGAGTCTCTGTCAAATTGATCAAAAGGAAGAAAAGCATAGTGCGCATAATCCAAGGGGTGCCTTGTAAGTTGAATAACTTCTCATTATTATCTCTTTTAAGGAAAAGAACGCAATAATTGGCTAGGAAAGTTACAGAAAATAATGGATTTTACTAGAAAATCGCATTTTGAGTATAAGCTTCAGGTTGATCATCTATCAGTTTAGCTTAACAAAGACTTGCAAATGATTCTCTCCCATATTGTATTTGAAGAATTACTTGCAGAAAACAAAGAGATTAGCATAAATTGCTTCAAATTAATTATAAGGTAATAGATAAATAGATGACTAAAATACATGTAATGGATCAATGGTATGGCTCACCTTGAGCAATGGATGGAGACAGCCACCTTCAGTTGGCTGGCCTTTTGCAAGGAAGTTATACTCTTTAAACTCAATCTCCTTCCATTCACCCCTTCAAACATAAAAACGAGGGAGCAACACACAAATAAAATAAATAAATGGTCAACAAGAACAAGAAGAATCAAGTTTCAGATGGAATTTCTGCAATTTAACTAGGATTTTTCAGATAGCTTCATCTTCTTGCCAACATCAGTTACAGATGAAGTGATGAACATAATCGGAAAAGGTCAGACATAAAAGTAATGTTCACAGGGAATCGGGAAATGGGAATAGCAAGTGGTACAAGAACTTGCATGAAGATCTCATATTAGAGTTTCATGGAGAATATTGTGGTGGGGGATTGGGGGGAAGCGCCGCAAGATGAAATTTGGGTTTGTGTAGCAATGATTATCATATTTTTATACAAAGCTAATTCATCATTTTATTTGTCACAATATGCTTTAACTCAATCTAAAGGGAAAGAAATGGACTAATTACCTTTGTAGATTCTCACGAGTTAAATCAGTGGCCACCTTTTTCCTTTTGGGGGTATACTTTGGTCCTTTCCTTATTGAATAGCCTTTCCACGTCCTTGTATTAGAAAAAACATAGGTATAAACCATAAAAGTGTAAACAAGGTCGAAAAACTGTTGTTGAAAGAAAATGATGACTAATTTATATATTAATTAATAAGAAACAAAAAGTCCAGGGTAATTACTGGGAAGCAATGAGTTTTCTTCGTTTCAGAGCATCAATATCTTCAGTACCTACAGCCTGTGTGCATCCATTGTAACAAACATTTAGTCATGATACATGAATGCTTGCATATATACTACTTATATAGATATCACTGCTCATTATTACATGTATAACTTTATAAGGAAAGAATGTATCCAAAAATCATTACACACCTCACCATTCTGAATCTTTACAAGCAATTCCTTCACTTTGTCGTCAACATGGTGGACCTATACCAAATAAAAATAAATAAAAATGCATTCTAATAACACACTATAGATTTCTGATACAATACAATTCTTCGGCATCTAAAAATTAAGTTCAGTCAGCACTACCTTCCTTGATACTTGCGCCTTCCCAATTTCAATCCATTTGTTCTTTATGGCCTGTGAGCTGCCATTTTTGTAAATAGAAGCCTTCAATTTCTCCTATATCCAACAAATTATCGTTAACCAACATGTCTCCCAACTCCCAAGTATGAAAGAATAACAAACAGTTCAGGAGCCCTACATGACTCAGCATGAAGGAAAAAACGCAATGGACTTAACATGCAATTCAAACCGATTTTTAATTTGAGATATTAGACAGAGAGATGTACCCAATAGATGTAAAAATAAAAATACTACCAATGTGGCAAGAGATAAGCTAAAACACAGAAACTAAACTAAGGAATAGGGCAAAAATGATTATGCGTGCGAAAACCAAATAAACCTACTTAGTAATTACCTCAATCTCATTTGGCAATCGTGAGGAAACAATTTTCTGCAAAAATAGCATTAAACCATAAGGCATCCCTGTTGTTTAAGCAGACCAATTCAAAGACGGAAGTTTACTTATTCAGTTACCTGTAACTCTTCTCGTGTGATGCCCTCTGGTGGCACAGCTAAAAAGAGTTGCACTTCAGGAGATCCATATTTTGCATAAATTTCCCCCTCTGGTGTGAGCACCCATTTCTCTCGCTTGATGTCCTGCACAATTTCTCACATAATGCAAACTTCATCATCTGAACCATAACTAGATCCAAATTCGTGGTGTTAAGCAGGAGTTTAGAACTCCCACTAGGTTAATCGCCTCGCTACTACAAAATTGAGACACGTCAATAATTCAGATACATGCGATGTAAGTTAATGTCAATATCCTTTCTGCCCATCCCAAGCTCAGAGGAAACCATCAATAACGCACAAGGAATGCATGTCTTCGGGTGCAATCAGTTCTCATACCAGACTATATTAGCAAGAGCAATAACTGACCTGAGCATCGACGAGACGAAACCCGTTGAGGCTTTTGACGATGTTGACGATTTCATCGTGGCTAATACCTTTCTCCTGGGCAAATTTTCCAGAATCTGGAATCTCCTCGTTGTTTTCCAGGTACCCTAGCACAGCGTCTTCAGCCATTGATTCCTGAAGACGGCGGGAAATCGCAGAAGAGCGGTAGAAGTGACGCCGCCGCACAGGAAGGGATGAACCGTGGAGAGGGGTAAAACCTGATTGGTGATACTGAACCGGGAAAGTAGCTGTAATAAAAGTTGCTTCAGCGACAATAAAAAGTGCTGTTCGCAGGTCGGTCGCGCACGCCACACTACTGTTGCAGTTGCGCATTGAGTCATTTGTCGTAGGTGAATATAAACTCTCCACAATAATTTTTCAATTCATATCTTTTTTCTATCTCGTTCTATATAAAATATATATATATATAAATAAATTAAATAAATGATGTATATCATTATTATATTCATAAAAACCATCATTCAAAATAATTTAATCGTTATATATTTGTTGCGAAGGGCTGAGATTATATATTTATATAGTGTGTAGGTTTGAGATAAGGCAAACAAGTGAGACGTAGGGTGATAGGAGTAATAATGATGTTAAGAGTAATTATGACTTTTGGATTGATGTGAAAGGCGCAGGAATCGTGAGAGAGAGCAGAGAGTAGTTCTTTCTCATTCAAGTGAATTGTGTATTACAATCGGTGCAATACAAGTCCTATTTATAGGAAAAATTGGCCAACGATTAGTCATCATTTTGATGACTCATTATGCTCAAATTAAGACACATGGACATGCACTGGATTACTCATCACACTTCCCCTTGCATGTCCATTATACAAGAATATGCCTCGTTAAAACCTTACTAGGAAAAAACCCTATGGGAAAAAATCCTAGTGAAGGAAAAAGAGTACAATATTCTTGTATTTATTTCTCCCCCTGATTTGGACATCACTTTATATCTCGAAGCCGCCGCATTCCAATTTTCTTTACGAGCTTCTCGAATGTTGCAGTCGGCAATGCCTTGGTCAATAGATCCGCCAAGTTCTCATCTGATCGAATTTGTTGCACATCGATTTCACCATTCTTTTGAAGATCATGGGTATAGACAAATTTTGGTGAAATGTGTTTAGTTCTATCTCCTTTTATATAACCCCCTTTCAATTGGGCTATACAAGCTGAATTATCTTCAAATAAAATTGTTGGGGGAACTTTTGGTTCAATGACCAAACCACAATTTTTCAATATATGATTAGTCATTGACCTCAACCAAACACATTCTCGACTAGCCTCATGGATTGCTAATATTTCGGCATGATTTGATGAAGTAGCCGTTAATGTTTGCTTCATAGATCTCCATGAGATAGCAGTTCCACCACACACAAAAATATAGCCTGTTTGAGATTTGGCTTTGTGTGGGTCTGATAAATATCCTGCATCGGCATATCCGATCAACTCATGTCGAGAATCTTTTGGGTAAAATAACCCAAGGTCAACTGTTCCCTGGAGATAGCGAAAGATGTGCTTTATGCTTTTCCAATGTCGTTGAGTAGGGCAATAACTAAATCTTGCGAGTAAATTAACAGCAAACGCGATATCAGGTCGTGTGCTATTTGCCAGATACATTAACGCGCCAATTGCGCTTAAATATGACACTTCTGGGCCAAGTTGTTCTTCATCATCTTCCTTTGGCCTAAATGGATCCTTTGCAGGATCAAGTGTCCGAACGACCATTGGACTACTTAACGGATGAGCATAATCCATTCGAAATTGCTTCAATACCTTTTGGGTATAAGCTGATTGATGAACAAAAATACCCTTATCCAAATGCTCAATTTGCAAGCCAAGGCAGAATTTTGTTTTTCCAAAATCCTTTTTTTCGAACTCCTTTTTAAGATATTCAACAGCCTTTTCTAGCTCTTCAGGAGTTCCAATTAAATTTAAATCGTCAACATAGACTGCCACGATTACAAATTCTGACCCATTTTTCTTTATAAAAACACATGGGCATATAGGGTCATTTATATAACCTTCATTAATTAAACTTTCGCTGAGGCGATTGTACCACATTCGGCCCGATTGCTTAAGCCCATAAAGTGATTTTTGTAATTTGATGGAATAAACTTCTCTGGGCTTTGAGTTATAAGATTCAGGCAATTTAAATCCTTCAGGTATTTTCATATAAATATCATTCTCCAATGAGCCATATAAGTAATCAGTAACAACATCCATCAGCCTCATTTCGAGCTTTTCTCGTACTGCTAGGCTCATGAGATACCTGAAAGTTATTCCATCCATAACTGGGGAATATGTTTTCTCAAAATCAATTCCCGGTCTTTGGGAAAATCCTTGGGCTACAAGCCTTGCTTTGTATCTTGCAATTTCATTATTTTCATTTCTCTTTCTAACAAACACCCATCTGTAGCCAACTGGTTTTACATTTTCAGGTGTTTGGACTATGGGGCCGAATACTTTTCTTTTGTTCAGTGAATCCAATTCTGATTTAATTGCATCTTTCCATTTTGGCCAATCATCCCTTTGCCGACATTCATCAACTGATTTTGGTTCAGGATCCTCGTCATCTTTCATCATCTCAAGTGCTACATTATATGCAAATACTTGATCAACTTTGATTTCTTTCCGGTTCCAATACTTTTCAGAAGTGATATAATTGAAAGCAGTTTCAATAGTTTCACTTTCTTCTGGATTAGCCTTTTCAGCATCAACTTCTTCAAAAGTTGAATTTATTACCTCTTCGGGTTTTTCATTATCCACGTGTATAATTCTTTTCTTTCGTGGATTTTTATCTTTGGAACCCATTGGTCTACCACGCTTTTGTCGTGGATTAGATTCATTAGCACTTGGAATTTGCCCTTCAGGTATATTTATTTTGGCCGGTGCATTTGCTGCTTCAATGTAAGATTTTGTCACTCTTGCAGCATCATTGAAGGCATCAGGCAATTGATTTGCAATCCTTTGCAAATGCACAATTCTTTGGACTTCTAATTCACATTGTTTAGTACGAGGATCACTGATATCAAGTGGAATTTTCCACGAAATTTCTTTTTTCAGTTGATTACTTCCTCCCCCTAATGTCGGGAAATGTGATTCGTCAAAATGACAATCTGCAAATCTTGCAGTAAATAAATCACCCGTTGTTGGTTCAAGATATTTAATAATCGAAGGGGATTCAAACCCGACATAGATGCTCATCCTTCTTTGAGGTCCCATTTTTGTCCTTTGAGGTGGTGCTATTGGTACATATACTGCACTCCCAAAAATTCTTAAATGGGAAATATCGGGTTCTTTTCCCGTTATAATTTGAGTAGGGGAGTAGCTATGATAGCTTGTCGGTCTAATTTTTACTAATGCTGCTGCATGCAATATAGCATGTCCCCAAGCAGAAACGGGGAGTTTTGATTTCATCAATAAAGGTCGTGCAATTAATTGCAACCTTTTGATTAATGATTCAGCCAGACCATTTTGGGTATGCACATACGGAACTGGATGTTCTACTGTGATACCAACAGATGTGCAAAAATCATCAAAAGCATTTGATGTGTATTCTCAAGCATTATCAAGGCGTATTTTCTTTATTGGATAATCAGGAAATTGTGCTCACAGTTTAATAATTTGTGCGAGTAGCCTAGCAAAGGCCAGGTTGCGAGTTGACAATAAACAGACATGGGACCATCTTGTTGATGCATCAATTAGTACCATAAAGTACTTGAACGGTCCACAAGGTGGATCTATTGGTCCACATATATCGCCTTGGATTCTTTCCAAAAATGCAGGGGATTCAATTCCCACTTTTGCTGGAGATGGCCTTGTAATTAATTTTCCTTGATAGCAGGCAGCACATGTAAACTCATTTGGATTCAAAACCATTTTATGGTTTAATTTATGGCCACTGGAATTTTCAATTATTCGCCTCAACATCACGCTGCCCGGATGTCCAAGCCTTTCATGTCAGGTTATAAATTCACTAGTAGCTTTTAGGCCTACTAGGTTATGTACTTCTCCGGCATAAATTTTTGTATAATATAATCCGGATGTCAAACATGGCAGCCTTTCATGAACAAACTTTTCACCATTGATGGTTTGAGTAATTAAAACATACTCACTTCCTGCCTCATTTAAAGTTTCAATGTGATAGCCATTTTTTCGAATATCACCAAAACTTAGCAAGTTCCTCCGAGCCTTGCTTGAAAATAGGGCATTTTCAAATGCCAATTTTGTCCCTTTAGGGAGAAATATAACGGCTCTTCCAGATCCTTCAATACAATTTTCATTACCGCTTATAGTTTTCACTGCGGTCTTTCCCAATTTTAATTGGGAGAAAAAGCTTTTGCTTTTTAAGATACTGTGCGTTGTAGCACTGTCAATGAGGCAGATTTCATTTTCAACTTGGCCATCCATTTCTTTTTCAGAAGGTAATAAAAACAACATCAGCAATATAATATAATCACTGCAAAATACATTATAACTTGGGGGATACAAAATAGGGAATAAAATACTAAAATACAAAATATCATAAGGCAAAATATATCATCCGCAAAATACAAAATGTAAAGCCGATCTTTTCACTTTTCTTTCAGTTTGTGCCACCAATAAAATCATCAGTGTCCAAGTGGGTAATGTCATCATTCAGAACATCATCAAAGGTATCATCGTGGGTGGCATGATGTGTCTCGGGATCAGATCTTTCTTGCCTTTTCGAGGCCTGGTACAGCTCAGCTAAATGACTAGCTGTTCGACAAACTCGGGCCCAGTGACCCTTGATTCCGCAGCGATCACATGGTTGATCATTATTTCTATCTCTTTTAGGCTTTGGCTGCGATTTATAGGGCCTCCTGTTGTCACTTCTACGGTTGAATTCATATCGAGGTTTATTTCGATATTTGTTTCTCACAGATGATTCAGGCCTACCACGACTACGATCCCGATTTCTGTCACGATTAAAATTTTGATTTCTTTGATTCCCACGATCCCGCACTTGGTTTTCTGCTTATGTGCATTTGCTTATGGAAACGGGGCAGCACCTGTTGGCCTGGATTCATGATTTTTCAGCAATAGTTCTTTATTCTGCTCGGCCAGAAGTAGACAGGTGATAAGCTCAGAGTATTTTTGAAAACCCCGCTCACGGTACTGCTGCTGTAAAACCGGATTTGTGGCATGGAATGTGGAGAATGTTTTTTCCAGCATATCAGATTCAGTTATTTTTTCTCCACAAAGTGTCAGTTGCGATGTAATACGAAACATCGCTGAATTATACTCACGGACTGATTTGAAGTCCTGGAGCCTCGGATTATGCCATTCGCTTCGAGCCTTTGGCAGCACCGTCAATTTGAGATGATCATATCTCTCTTTTAATTTCAGCCACGGTTCAAGTGGTGATTCCAGCGTCACATATTGAAGTTTCAGAGATTCATCAATATGGTGGTACAGAAAGATCATGGCTTTTGCCTTATCCTGGCTGGATGGTTTTTTGTCAGGGGCGATAGTATCTTCCAACCCCATAGATGCCAGGTGCATCTTTACGTCCCGTGCCCAGGACATGTAATTATCTCCAGAAACCCATAACGGGAGAAATTCCTGCTTTGAGAGATTAGCCATAATTATATTGAAAAGTAACGATATAAAATTATACCTAAAACAGAACTCCGATAGAACTCTGGTAGAGATCTCTCGTGCTGATAACGTGTTATATATTTGTTGCGAAGGGCTGAGATTATATATTTATATAGTGTGTAGGTTTGAGATAAGGCAAACAAGTGAGACGTAGGGTGATAGGAGTAATAATGATGTTAAGAGTAATTATGACTTTTGGATTGATGTGAAAGGCGCAGGAATCGTGAGAGAGAGCAGAGAGTAGTTCTTTCTCATTCAAGTGAATTGTGTATTACAATCGGTGCAATACAAGTCCTATTTATAGGAAAAATTGGCCAACGATTAGTCATCATTTTGATGACTCATTATGCTCAAATTAAGACACATGGACATGCACTGGATTACTCATCACATTAATTTATTTATTAATTTCAGGAAATATATTTTTTCCCATTATTATTTATTTTAATAATTAAAGGTAATATTAATACCATTGTCTCATAGTAAAATGTAATAGTTAATGATAATAAGTATTTAACTTTATTATAATTTTATATTGAATTCTAAATTAGTTAATAAATATTAGTTTTAGACTATAAATTATATTACATTTGAATATAAAATTTTATATTAATCAAATATAAATTTTAAAAAAAAATGAATTAAATAGATAGTGTGTGTCATCGTTACACCTACTTTAAAATCTTATTGTAATATCATTGACTCACATATGATATTTAGTGTATATATCAAATTCTTGAATTAAGTGCATGCTCAAACTATTCATGATATTTTCAAATCATTTTAATATTTTTCATATGATTTTGTTCAGATGTAAATTTAGAAGTTTTAAGATATTTTATTTTTATTTAATTATTTAATATATGAATAAGTTTTATTGCTATGACTTTTAGTATAATTTTAATTATTAAAATAAAATTTAACAAAGTTTCAAATAGGATGATTTCTCATATTTACTTTTTAAATGTCTGAAAAATAAATGGAATGAGTATTATTTTTCATACAATTCTTATTTTAGTTCTTCGTTTTATAATTTTATCTTGATAACAATATCAAGCAACTTCATTAAAATTTTAGAAATTTCAATGAAATGCAATTCTTTCCACACCATTCTTATGTTAGTTCTTTAATTTCCATATGTTCAAACGTTGCTATTTTTTTTTGGAAAAGCCGAAGCCAGAGAACAAATAGCAAAATAAAAATAAAAATAAAAGAAAAAGCAGAAAGAGAAACGACGCTAAAGGGACCTAGTAACGGGGAAACCAAGCGCC
Source organism: Hygrophila difformis (assembly GCA_030278955.1). Classification (NCBI taxonomy): domain Eukaryota; kingdom Viridiplantae; phylum Streptophyta; class Magnoliopsida; order Lamiales; family Acanthaceae; genus Hygrophila; species Hygrophila difformis. The sequence goes on along the minus strand of JAOANR010000004.1, from coordinate 62,260,509 downwards.
AGATAAATCTGCCGCCAAATCCCCTAATACAAAGTCCGGAGGAAAGGCCCACGTGGTGTAGAACTGTTCAATCCCCGCTCCGTGTTTGGCTAATCTGTCTGCAACTTTATTGCCTTCCCGTAGGATATGGAGTATCCGACAGTCTTCAAAAGAGCTTATGATGTCCTTGGCACGCTGGAGGAGAGTGGCCAACGGATGAAAGACATCCCAAGAATCCAGAGAGTTGATAGTCACCATGGAATCCGTGTAAACACAAACGCGCCGGAAGCCCATCTTCGCCACATAGTCCAGCCCAGAGACCAGTGCGAACAATTCAGCAAAATTGATGTTGGAGCTATAGAGGTGACCGCAGCCTCCTCCTTTCCAATGGCCGTCTTCATTACGGACAACGAAACCAAATCCGGCCTGCCCTGAGCTATGAACAACACTACCATCAACATGAAGTATTGTTCCAACCGCGCCTTCCGAGTTCCAGTTTACTAACCTTATGGAGTTCAGCCGGCTGCCAACCCTTCCAGCACTTATCAAATCTGCTGACAGGCGACGAATCTCTCTTTGTAAGCTCCAGCCTGATTTTTGAGTGCCTCTAAAAATTCTCGAATTTCTCTCAAGCCATATAATCCATATTGTGGCAATGAAAGTTGCTCCATGTGTGTGATACATAGCCTGCAAGAATTCCATAATATCATGTTTAGGAATTGTGCTGCAGTCCGGAGGCACCTGGATATGCATTTTATTCCAGATCAAACTTGCCCATGTACAATAAAAAATACAATGAGCCCAATCTTCCACCTCGTGTCCGCACAATACGTATAGGGGGGATGACGCCATGTTCCGTGTAAACCGAGTGAGGTTAACATGCAAGGAGTTATGCGACAACAACCATAATAATAAGCATATTTTTTCTGGTAAAGAGATTTTCCAAAGCCATTTCTATCCTTTCCCATCGACCTCATCCTCCGTGAGAAGTTGGTAAGATGAACTTACCGAATATTTTCCCGAGGTCGTCCTACTCCAAACCCAAAGATCAGGTAACGCCTCGTGTAACTGTGGCGGCAGAGATGCACAAATGGCCTGTAGCAAATCTGGGGGGATGGGAGAGTAGACCCCATCCCAATTCCATTTTTCCTCCACAATGATATCTCGTACTTTCAAGTCTAGATCCTGTGTCGCCACATAAGGAATTAAAGAAGCTAGTTGAGTACCGTTCCACCAAGTCGAATACCAAAGGGACGAATGACCATTCCCCAGTCTAAGATTGTATCCCCTCCTGAGCAGGGGAAGAATATGTTTCACCATTTTAAAGGTCCTGGAACGGGCGTTTAGCAAGGCTTGCAAGGGATGAACCAGAGAGTTCTCCATACCTGTGACCAATTGGACCCACGTCTTTTCTGGTGAATGGATTAAGTCCCACAGTCTTTTGCCCAAAAGAGAGACATTCATTAGCCGGGCACGGCGTAGACCAAGACCTCCATTTGTTCTCGATCTGGTCACAACATCCCAACAAACAAGATAAATCCCCTTCCCATTCCTATCTTTCCAAAAAAATCGACTAATCCGCCTGTCTATAGCTGTGCACACAGCCTCCGGGAGCCAGAATAATTGCATGGAGTAAGTTGGAATTGCAGCCATAACAGATCTACACAAGGTGAGGCGGCCTGCCTTGTTTAGCAGCTTAGACGCCCACCCTTCCATTTTAGCATCCATTTGTTCAAGGATGTATGCAAAATCTTGGCACCGTAGACGACCAGTAAGCATGGGAAATCCCAAGTATTTGCCAAAATTATCTACTGTTGGAATGTGCAAAGTGTCCTGAATCCATTGTTTCTCTAACGGACTGACAGCAGAGGAGATGAACATGGTTGATTTCTGTGGATTGAGATGTAAACCTGACATAATAGCAAAAGTCTGAAGAGATTCCTCAATAGCCAACACACTGCCCCGGTCTGCCATAGTACAAAGAATAAGATCGTCGGCGAAGATCAAATGGGAAACACCAATGCCCGCTCGAGACAAATGGATCGGTTTCCACAAATTCAGATCAACCAATTTCTGGATCAACATAGAGTATTTTTCCATGATAATGAGAAATAGATAAGGTGAGAGCGGATCCCCTTGTCGAATACCTTTCCCCGGATTAAAACAGAGTAGGTCGGAGATGATACACAGATTATAATGAGGTGTCGGATCGAGTCTGGGAAACCTAACTCATGAAGGCATTGTTCCAGAAAATCCCAATGTACGTTGTCATAGGCTTTAGCCACATCAATCTTCAAAACAAGCCCTTTTATACTGGCACTTCTACCACCAATCTGATTCATTAATTCATACAATGTCACGGCATTGTCGACTGTCCCACGACCCGGGAGAAAAGCGGCCTGATGATGAGAGATCAACTTTTGGAGTATGGGTCGAGTTCGGTTTACAAGAACCTTAGTCAGAATCTTGTATAACACATTGCATAACGTGATGGGCCTGAACTGCGTGAGGTTAGTAGGAGCCGGAACCTTGGGTATGAGGCAGATAAAAGCCTGCATAATACTTTGATGAATAGTACCTGTAGCCATAGCTTGTTTGATGTAGTCATGGACTGATCTATTCACCATGTCCCAATATCGTTTGTAAAAAAACCCCGGAAAGCCATCCGGGCCCGGTGCCGAAAAGCCATCAATTTCCTTAACCACTTTGTAACTTCTGCCAAGGTCACTTCTTCAGCCAAAGTGTCTGCCGCTGCCTGAGAGATTGCCATGAAACCAGGGGGCTGAATTGAGTTCTCCAGATTGGCCATCCTGTGTTCTAGCGTTAAGACCGGCCTTGCATAGAGCTTCTGAAAATAATCTCTTGCATGAGTACGAAGGGATGTGTCGTCCTCACACCATGATCCATCCGACAGTTGCAGCCCATGAATCCTATTATGGTTACCACGGCACCTTGCCCGGGCATGAAAATAAGAGGTATTACGGTCTCCAAAGCGTACCCATTTTTGGCGAGCACGTTGAAACCAATACAGCTCCTCTTGATTTAACAGGGACTCATATTCCTTCTTTAATTCACTCTCAAGCATGGCGAGACGAATGGAGTCAACTCTTTCCAAAGTTCGGCTAACCCCTTCAAGGCGTTTCATGATCTTAAATTTACGCCATTTGAGATTACCACAATGAGATTTACTGAAGACCAGGGAGTTCTTGCGGACCTGATCCAGCTGCTGCGAAATGCCAGTGTTGGGATTATTCCAAGCCTCGTCTACCACCGAATTATATTCCGGCAATTCTGCCCACGACGCTTCCCACCGGAATGGCTTATTATTTGGCCGAGGAAGGCCTTGGCCACAAGACAAGAGAAGTGGGCAATGATCTGATCCCATTTGGGGTAAAACTCGAACGAAACCCAATGGAAACAATGACAACCATGATTGATTAACAACACATCGATCCAATCTTTTATAAATTCGACTATCATCACCTCTCGGTCGTGACCATGTGAAGCAAGATCCCTGAGTATTTATAGTAACCAACCCACAATCATGAAGCATCTCATTCAACTCAGTCGCCCTATCCACATTGAATAAGCCCCCCCGAACCTCAGATGGAGCTATGATTTGGTTCAAATCACCAATCACGGACCACGCACCATCAACCACCTGAGCAACCTGGTTAAGGTCCTGCCAGTTACCACGTCGTTCAGAATAATTTGGCGATGCATATAAAGCAGTTATAGTCCAATTTGAATTGGCATTAGACAGAGCAAGCGTGATCATTCTGTTCCTCTCATCCACCACATGAACTTGAAATTGGTGACCAATTCGAGCTAACGCCCAAACCCCACCTGATCGGCCCTGAACTTCTTGAATGCAAATCGAGATATAGCCAGCCCGCAACATCATGTTCTGCGATCGACTAAACACAGATTGAGTTTCAAAAAGGAAAATCAAATCCGGGCATTGCTGGCGAAGAATATCCAACAACACTCGTCTACTTGAAGCACCAATTACACCCCCAATATTCCAAGACAATATCTTTAAGTTTTTAAAATCCATAAACAATAATTTTAAAGGGAAAGAATTGGGAAACCTAGCTCTGCATAGCCGAGGTCGGGTCTGGGGGACGACCATCTGCAATCGCCAAAGAAACCACATTACTCTCTTTCATTGCACTATCATCATCAGGTCGCGCTCGTTTTCCTTGGGATGGGGCGTCTTCTTTGGATTGAGGGGAGTTCTTTCCTGATTCTTCACCATTCAAGCGATGTGAGGGACCTGGATGTCGGGTCGGAATCTTCCCACGGCGTGTCGTGATTTTCTGGCCTCCAGTTGACATTTTAAGGCCCTTGGGTCGATCTTTTAGGACTGGAGTAATGTTTTGGGCTTTACCCTTGTCCTGGTTATTCTCTTTTTTCGGCCCACTGGATTTCTTTTTCACCACCTTTATCCACTCATCCCCAATGGGCTGGGCCGGCGCGGAACAAGAGGAGGAGTCCGTTTCCAAATTAAAAGAGTTCGTATCTTCATTGACAGCCGTCCCAGCGGAATCAGTGGCCATGGGAGTCGCCCCTGATTGCGGAACCGCGTCACTCAAATTAGGCAAAGAAATCTCTGGCGCGATTTCCGGCACGTTGCCAACAATAGCCAGCGGAGGATGTTGAGTAACCGTCACCGGGATGTGTTCTGTGGCGGCTGTCGCTTGAATAGCAATCTTCTGACAATTGCTAGTCGTGTGGCCGTAACAATGACAAGAAGAGCATAAAAAATGCAGGCCTTCATAGGCCACCTTTTGCCATCGATTTCCGATTAATATGCTTGAGACTAATGGAAGCTCCAAGTCGATTTCCACTCCCCCCGTCGGATGTTTTTGGTCATGTCGTCCACACGAACTGGAACTCCTAATGCCCGGGCCATTTTCATAATATAGAATTCATCATAGTACTCAACACTCAACCCTGGAAATCTAGCCCAGACAACCGTCTTCTTAGGAGTGGCTTCCTCAGCCACGAAATCCGGTTTCCATGGAGCAATAGTTAAGTAACTATCAAAAACCACCCAAGGGCCATTGTTAAGAACCTTAGTGCGACCCATTGCTTGATCAAATTTCACCAAATAGAACCCCGCTTCAAGTTTGATCATTGCAAACGAACCATTGATTTTCCAGAGTCGTGTAAGACGATCTTTGAGAGCCATATAGCCCACCTTCTTTCCAAGAACAGAAATGATCAATGCATCCTCCCAGGGTTTACAGAGACGTGCTTTCGTCTGTGGCTCCACTGAGATACGAGGTTTCAACCGATCACCATCAATGAAATCAAGGGTAATCAAATCCTCCTTATTTTCCATAGACATCAGAGGGCTAGGGATAGCCTCCTTGCCAGCGAGAACCATATCACGGAAGGAGACTGTCGGAGTACCTCCCTTGAAAACGAAGTGAGACGGATCCGATGAGGGAGAAGCATTAGGAGCGGTAGGAGAGCCATTGGCAGCGGTAGGAGAAGCCATTATAGGGTGATCCAGACGTTGCTATTGAACAACGCCATTCTTTTTAATTAAATATTTTAATAACTAAAAATTTTAGAGTATAATTTTCAACAAAAATGTAATTTTTCATCCTTTGCATGCCTGCAGATGTCACCACAAAAAATTCACAGGAGACGATAAAAAGGATTTCATCACTTTGTTCGTCACCTGACCACGAAATGACCAACAAGATAGTAGGCAAGGATATTTAGAATATTTAGAATTGAAAGAGCATATTCGTTAGCGGTACATCTCCAATTTACTCCCTAACTTCTAGCAAAATATTTTAAAAAAAATATAATAAAATTGCAAAGCCGAAGCCAGTGATTTTCAAAAATTGAAAAAATTATGAAACAATTTTTTAATTAAAAAAAGGGGTTGTTTAACATTCCTAAAATGAGATTAGCAGAGCGTTTGGTTCGGGATCTGAGATTCCCACTGGGAATCTTGGGTAGGGAATGAAATATGCCCATGTTTGGTTCGGGGCATGTTTCATGTGGAAATGTTGGGTGTTTTAGGTGGGAATGTGATTCCCACCTGGAGGGCAGGTAATTTTAGATTACCACCTCAATTTTACCTACTTTTATACTAATTTAACTTTTATACCCTCATTTTTTATATTTATTTTATTTTATAAATTTATATATTTGTATTCTAAAAAATGATAAGTATATGAAATTTAATTTTAAAAAATCAATTGAAAAATTTAAATTATCTAAACATATTTTTTAATATATATTCTCATATTTTAATATATATTTTCATATTTTCTTAAAATTTATTTTTCTTATATATATAAAATAAAATTAATAAGGATTTAGAAACATTAAATAAGTAATTGTCATACAATAAATTATGTATAAAGAATATTCAATATTTTAAAAAACAAATCGGCTTAAATATTTTTATTGTGTAGCAAAAATATATATAACATTCGTTCAATTGAAATTCAGGGACATTATGTTAAATTAATTAAAAATGGAAATTTAAGATCCTCCAAACCTATTTGTCCCCAGTGGAGTCTGGGTTGGATGCACCTAAGCGGGACCCATTGCCATCCCTCGTCCCAAAAGGTTTCCATCCAAAAAAAAAAAAATTGCTTTGGAATACAGAACCAAACACAAATTTAGGGTTTAAAGCCGGAGCTGTGGTAAAGCTGTAGAACCCCTGAATCCAAGCTCGAAATGGCGTCGGCTTGCAGACCTGCTGCCATAATCACCAGAAGGGCTGTGAACTTGGGCTCTCGCCCTATTGCAGCTACCAGAATCCCAGTTCCAAAATCAACACCGGTCACGTCTCCGTCCTCCCCTGCTACTTTGAGGTGCTTTGTCAAATTTGTAATTTTATTGTTAAATTTGTTGGTTCGTCTCTTATACAAACCTTTTCTGCGCTCCTTGTTGATGCTGTCTACTTATGGTTTTAGTTTCTCATTGTATGGTGAATTGTTGCCTGGTTTCGCCATGCCGGATAGGAAATGTAAATTTCATGTTTATTGGATTGAAGGTTTATTTATGCGATGGGAGGATTGGAGACAATGCTGCCACTCCATAGTGCAATTGCGTCTTCACGACTGAAATCCAATATCGCCATGGATACCTCCTGCTGGAGCTGGCTTTCTCAAGGTCAGAATCATGTGATTCTTTCTATGTTTGTTACAATGTGCTCTTCTCCTGTCAAAGTTTTTATGATTGTTGATAAGCCACGCAGGCAACATCTCTTCTGGATCAAGTCAAATGATATATTCTATGATTTATATCCAGATATTCTAACTTTGAAAGCTTTGCTTGAAGGATTAAGTGATTAAGCTGAGTCAATTGATTAAGTGATTGAATAAGACATACTTGAAGGATAAACGTATTAGTTGAGTTTTGTTTTGATTTCAAATTGCTGAAACATATTGATATGACATTGAAATTTCAATGCAATGTTGCATGGTTAAGCTCTCTCCTCGCAGAATTTTGATGACATTGTTTCATGCTCTTCGTCACTTCTCAGCGGGAAGAAATATTGGGTTGATTGTATTCATCCAGTGTTTTTACGATTTAAAGATATATCACTCCGTGTTGGTTGCACAATCATCACTGTTTGTGATCACCTTTTTTGTTTTTTTTCCTTCTTGAATCTAAATATTCACTTTATAGAGGAAACCAAAATGATGAACGGTTAATAAGTTTGGAGATAAATCCAGACTACTATTTTCCGGTGTAGTTTACAAGTATGATCACTCATAATGCCAAGCACCCTACTTAATGCCATCTGATTGGGGATCTTAAATATCGGTGTATGTAAGATCTATTGTTGACTCTATTTCTACCAATTACATCCTCTTTCTTTTATTTTAGATTTTGCGATTCCCCGGTGAGCAAAGATGCCAAGCGACCTAAGATCAGTCATTGGTGTAGCTTGGCCCAAGTCTGGCTTCTTCGTTATTTATATTTCCCAGTTATGAGGGATCCCAGTCGAAACGCAAGAGAAGCAAAGAACAACCCTGTTTCCTCGACCCTCTGGACATGGGCAAGAATCGAGTGTTTTTGTACATTATTTGTGGTCTTGTTTACTCCTCGACCTAACCTACGTTTTTTCAATAATATAGCCATGTAGGATAGCACACCAACATGGCAACATATACTTCATCTCTGCTTAGTTCTCTTTAAATTTGTTTAAACTGCTCATGCATGCTGGCAAGTGTGACAACTTTTGAACGGAGTTTTGATTCCAATAGTTTGATTTAACAGTATATGCTATTTGCTAATTGCTAGTGTTCCTGTGACCGCTAAATAAGTTTGAACTTTGAAGTGTATGGTCTCATTGGTCTGGAATAAAATATCAGGGAGTTCTTTATTAATCTGTCTTGAAAGTAAAACAGAGGATGGTCGAAAAAAGAAAGCCCCCCTGAATACGTGCGCACGTGTTGAGACCCGAGATGCAATGGAAGATGAAAAATGGCTAACATTCCACGCGTTCGGAAACCCAGCTTCCCCTATGGCCCGTTTCTCAAGGTCTATAACGTCATATCCAAATACTCTTTTTCAGTTAAAATATTCATATATTCATATTTTGGTCCCGGTAAGTGGACAATGATTAGTAGCAGAGCATGACGGAGCAGTACTGAGCTGTTTCGGCGGTAGACTGGTGGCACCCCCCAGTTGCGCTCCATGGTGCACCTTCTGTGACCTCTTAAATTAGAATATTTGGGGAAAATTGAACGAAATGTGTCATTTATTGCTGAATTGGGAAGCAGAGGACAATCCCTTTTCTGGGTTAGTGAAAATTTTGGGAACAGGGTATTAGTCTGTTTTGCCTCTGCGTGATTATGAAGCTGAAATGTTTGAATATGCTGGTGGTATTAAATATGGTTAATTTATTGTTGAATAATTCACTTCCTGGAAAGATATTTTGTTGGGAAGCTTGTGAGGCGGGTATTGAATATACAATATTTCAATTCATTACAATTCATTATTGAACGATTCGAAATTTCTTCAATTTCTATACCTATATATTTTGCACTTGCGGTGGCGTGGGAGGGATGGAGAGAATGAGGGGTGAATTTTGTTTCTTTGTGTCCCCACTGATGCATTGCATCAGAGGGTTTCGTCGTCTAGCGACTGGGCAATTTGTTTATTGGAGTTTGCGTATTATTTAGTACTCCAGTAGTACCTAATTATTGATGCTATGTTTTCTTCCCCGCTTCCGATGGCTGATTCTTGTCACGTTTTTGGGCACAGTTTATATGGGTTTTTTCTTTGAGGTTTTTTCTTCGCATTTCTTTTATCTTCATTTTCCGCTGCGCAGCAGAGTATGTTTTCCCTGGAATGAACAGCGCTACTGTTAGTGGAACAGATGGTAATTCCTAATGTTAATTCTTGGCTCTGCATTTATTTTGTGTCCCTTTTTCTCTTTTACGTTTCTTTTATTCATATATCTAATTGTTGTATCTTTACACGTATCAATGATGTAGCACAGTCAGCACATATCTTTGTTTTTTCTATTTCCTTTTTGGGGTTCGGAACAGATTAGCAGAAAAATTACCTGGCTTTTTTTGGTCATCACTTTTGTGGGTATCCCCCCCATTCATCTTTGTTTCCAGAACTTCTTTCCTTTTTTATGGAAATACCACTGTTTTATTATATAGACCTCCACCGTCGTTTTTCTATATCTTTAAAGTGTTTTTCCTGTGCCAAGATGGTTGCCTGGAATTATGGGTTTCTCTCGTATCATCCAATAGTTGTTTGCTTTATTGTTAGCCCAACAAGAAGGCAGTAGTTTTCTTGCTTCAGGGTTTCAATTTGTCAACTGAATGTCACTGCCTTTCTTATCCTCCTTTTAAGTTTCATGTCCTAAACAGCGTATCAGTTCCTTCTGGGAAGGGGTTTCCTTATTGCAGTCATATGTGGCTATGTCTATTTCTGTTGGAAACTGTTCCCATTTAGACTCCTCTGTTTGATTCTTGTCTTTCAATACCTCAATTGGAAATCTTTCTGTAGTTTCTTGGCAGGTGAACAGCTTGTTGGCTGGCATGTTTTACTGCTTTCTTAGTAAGTGCCATTGCATCAATTACACTTAGATGGATGTAGGCGAAGAGGATGTACTGGTTTCTTTGAGGGATATGGGTGATTCCAACGGCAATTTCTTCGAAAATGGGGATGTAGAAAATGGTCACACTTTAATAAGGCACTCCCTGCACCATGCTGGGATTAAGCCATCCTTGCGTTGGCTTGATTTGCGAGTCTTCTATGTCAGAGTTAGCAAATGCGTCATCGATGATGGCTCAATGCCTGAATACCTCACATTAAACCACGTCCCGTTGAGCCAAGACACCCTCCTAGAAGTCAATTGTGTGAGGGCTAGCATATACTCAGATGGCATGTCGACCCTTTTGAAAAGAGATCGATTAGACAAACGATCCGAAGAAGTCACATTTGTGAATACGGATAGCATCAGGGTGACAGGAAGTGTAATGTTTGAGGTGTTCCATGAAAATGTGTTGGTTCTGTCGGGGACACTGGAGTTTTCTGGTGACAATGGATTTGTTGGGGAGTCAAAATATCAGAGGTGGAGTATGAACTGTGAGTCGGATATCCCAGCAGGCACTGGATTTTTCAAGGGAAATCTGAATCAGTCCACTGGTTTGGAATCAGCCTCTTTGCCAGTCATTGAAGTTTATGTGGCTGGTAGTTTCTTGGGCAGTCCTATTGTCCTGACTCGAACATTGCAGATTAGTACACACAGGAGGAAGCAATTGAGGAAAGGAGCAGTGCTGGAATCAATACCGGAATACGATACTACTCAAAACGGGAGTGATCATTCCTCCACAGTTGCAACGACGGCCCAGGTATCTCTTAAACTTGAGTCCCTTTCATTTGGCATTTGCAAAAGCAGTTTCTGATCATATGTTGATAATTACTGCACAAAACTGTGATTGCTTCAGTCATCTTCTTGGTAGGATAGACAATTAGACATATAAAAACAATATCTTCTTGTTCCATTCTGGACAGCTTGAGGCCTGACTGGCACATGTTTCTATGCGCATTGGTTTTGGAATATCATATTCGTTTTATGTCACACAGTTCACATGTTACTGCAATCTCAGAATGGATAGCAAAAATTTTGACAGGCCAGCTCTTAACTTGAAACACTCTCCTCCTTGTTTAGCCCCACCCCTTGAACTGAATAAATAGTTCAATCATTTTGTGAGGTGTTACTATTTCGGTTCAGCATTGGTCGAATTTGTAAAACACTAATATAAAATCAGTTGAAAAACTTGTTTAAAGGATTGACATGGTTTGAATCTCGATTAACAAGTCAGAGTTTAGACTTAGTAAAACTCAAGTTGAGACAAACTCGAGAATCAGATATTCCGATCAGCTTGGCTTGATTAACTACACTTCATTAGTTCATTTCTTCTTTTCAAATTAGTTGATTGGAACATTTTGTGCCAAATCAGAACATTTTTGGCTTGGAAAATCGATGGTCTGTGTGGGATGGGAGCCACACTGTGGTTTTATCTTCTATATAACCTAACAGTGGGTTTTGCTTTAACTTTTGAAACCAAGAATACATAAAATGCGGTAGATAGATGGGGTTACTAGGCATAAATTGTACACAACATCAGAAGTTAAACTATAGGTTTGCATTTGCTAATGCTGTACTTTGGTGTGCACGATGTTGTGTTTTTTACCTTTTCGTGATGCTATTTTTTTTTGTGATTGTGCAGTTGAGGCAGTGCACACAGTATAAACCTCAAGACGAAGGCCATTGGAGTGTATATTCAGGGACAGAATACCTGGAAACCGATGAAGATGGAGAATTAACATGGTTCAATGCTGGGGTAAGAGTAGGTGTTGGAATTGGCCTCAGCATTTGTCTTGGAGTCGGAATAGGAGTTGGTTTACTAGTCCGAACTTATCAGGGAACCACTCGGAACTTCACAAGACGATTACTTTAACTGAATGCAACAACACACTCTTTTCCCCTCAGCTAATCTGACATCTTCCCATCATCATGTAGGATTTTTCCAAGCTGTTGCAGCCTGCAGGTAACATAACTGTCCGCCTGATCTATATGCAATAACTCCCCGTATGCAATAAAACTGGATCTCAGGCATGCACCATAGCAGTTGTAGCATTTACGGATGAAAGTTCCTGTGCTGAAGAAAGCTTGTGCAGTCTGATCCTTGAGTTTTATTATGTAGTACGAAGTAGTATCATTTTGTTTCTAATGTTTTGTAATCTCATCTTTCTTGGTTATTTATGTATTATTACAAATTTAATAATACTATAATTTTTAATATATATATTATTTAACCCTAGAATGTGATTGGGTAGTAGTACTATTTAAGTTGCTACTTGGGAGAAGGTAAGATGCATCTCATACATACAAGTGTGATGTGTCTTCGTTGATCACCAGCTTTTTGGAATTTTCGCATGCAACAAAAACGCGCGATCACTGGGTCCTGAACTAATAATATAATAGTAGTAATTAATTATTCATTGATATAGCAAATTGCAACCACTAAATTTAGAACAGGTGTGACACAATAACAAGAACAGCCTTCAAGTCTTCTGCTGCCCAAAATAAAATCAGTACCTCGTCATCAATACTAAAATGATCAAACCACTTCATCCATATACTTCATATATTATACAGTACATACATAACATGAACATTGACTCCTTCACCCATTTGGAGAATAATTCATAATAGATATATTTTCAACATGCTCAGTCTTATCATCGTTCATTTTGAAGACTATATCGACATATAATGATTTCATCACGATTTTTTTAACAAGAGTAAAAGAATGGGTTATTCATCAGACCATCACCATACTATTATTTTGATGGAATTTCAGTATTGTAAGAATATTTTTTATACATAATTATTTATTTAAAATGTTAGGTTAATGTTCATATAGTAAATTTTAAATGTGAGCAGATATGAACAGAGATTATTTGTAACCTAAACCCTATGATTGATATGGTTTCAATCTTATCTTATAAAAATTAAAACGAATAAAAAAACAAGGGAGAGAGTACTGCTACATCATTTTATTAGTACAAGAAAATATAAAGAAAATACTACAACTTGCGGTGCAATAATATATGTACCAAAACCGAAAATAATTTCCAATTGAACAAAGGGAAGGTATGTACGACAGTGTAGTTATGAGAAATTTAAAAAGCTAAAAATACACCTATTATCCTATCCAACATGCCTGCACCGTATCTATATTTAGTAGTGTGACGTACTTTTGGTCCCATTAAATGCAATCAACCTCTTTTCCCATTAATGCTATACAAGGGTTATAAACGTCATTTCTGCTAAAACGGTCGACTCCACGCTCCTCTTCATTGCTTGCTTGCTTGCTGCTCTTCCTCCCTAAGGCTAATTCATTTGCCTGTCCCATTCCCAATCACTTCACTCCTCAAATTTCCCATGTATCCGTTGCGTTGAAATCCCCATTCCCCGTTCCCCATATCGCACTCATTCGATTGACCTCTAATTCGTCTACTATTGAGCTGTATTTTGCTCCGATTGAGTGGCTGAAGTGTGATCATTATCGTAATTTTGAGAATACGGTTGCGGGATCTCGCCGGGCCGGGGGTTATGGCGGATGCTGGGAGTCACAGTGGAGGAAGTATTTTGATCGCCAGGACGCAAATCTTTGGGCAGAAGCTGTACGTGATTATCATTGCTACTGTTTTGGTTGTGCTCGCGGTTTTCGTGGTGCTCTTTGTGTTCCTGCGCAGGCGGTGGAGCTCGAAGCGGCACCATCTTGGCGCGAAATTAGGTTCGGGGCGGTTGCCGTTGGTTTGCGAGGAGATGGGGGAGGTTGAAGAGGCGGATCAAGGCCAAGGTGGTAAACCGATTGTGGAAGATAATCCTAAGAAAGTGTTTCTGATCGCGGACGTCGCGAGGGGGGTTGAGATTGAGTCCGACGGCAAGAAAGGGAGTTCGGAAAGCAACGAGTCAAGCACTACTCGGAGCGAGTCTTCGACCGCGTCGGCGTCCACCGACGGTTTCGGGAACCTATCTTGGGGCCGGTGGTACTCATTGCGTGAACTCGAAGTCGCGACGAATCAGTTCGCCGCCGAGAATGTGATCGGAGAAGGAGGGTATGGCGTTGTTTATCGCGGCGTTTTGACAGATGGTTCTGTAGTTGCTGTCAAGAATCTTTCAAACAAGAAGTAAGGCTACCGACACCCCTGAATCATTTGTGTTCATTTCATTAGAATAGAATACATTCTCAATTACCTGCCCTTGAATTTGTTTACGTGGTTATGAATTATGATCAAGAATCAATTGCAGATAAATTCTTGTATAAATTTTCGTGTGGGTTGGGGTACAGCCTGGTACTCGTTGAGTGTTTCATTACATAAGATATTTTCTGGATTTCTTTGACTTTTAGGTGAGGTTTGATTCTTATCCCCTACTATTTCTTAAACAGATATCCACCGTACTTGATATATTGATATGATATTACTTGAATTTGGAGGGGCCTGGGGAGGGGTAGAAGCCTATGTATTTTTGTATCTTTGTGATTGTTGGGGATCGATTGTTTGATGGAATTGGAGGGAATCAAGACTTCCCAGATCTGGACTTCATTGAATTGAGTGCATGAGGATATTTTAATTCTCTTTTGACTGGTTGCTAAAGTAAATCATAACTTTTCTTTCTTTATTTATTTTGCAATTCTTTATCTTGACTGGGCCAACTGTGGTCACATGTCCTCTTGTTACCTTTCACTAATCCTATTTTAGCTGTTGCAATATCAATTTGTTACTTTATCTCATCTTGATTAGAGCTTTACCTTTGTGACTTTACTTCTCAGTTGGAGCATTGTTTTACTTTTCCCTTGTGTTGCTCCTTCATCAATGGTTCTTTGCTAAAAGTAAAATATTTGGTGGAGTTATGTGGAATGGACTTCTTTTGTGTTGCATCATGGAAAAGATATATGCAGTGGTGCTACGTACAGTCTAAGGGTGAAAAATTGAGTGATGAATAATATAGGCCATGATACAATTGCTATCTATAGCATGTTTTATTGGATTGGTATAACTTTACGTTACATTCATTGGTAGTGCATGCCACCATTGCATTTATTTATACACCCACTGGATGCAGGATAGTTGGTAAGACGAGGTTCTAATCTAATATTTTGTTTTGGAAAATGACCATGAGTTCTCCATCCCTATATGGATTAATCAATGTCGTTTACAAAATTTAAATCTCCATGTTTGTGATCTACTATGCTGAACACTACAACTATTTCTTTGAAATTTTCTTATTTTAAAAAAAGTAAGTGATCTGGGAGATGAACCCAAAATTGGTCATGTAATTACAGTATCAAACATTACATGAAAATCCTGTTTTTGAGGAAGATGCAGATACTATAAAAATGATCACTAATGGCAGTTTATCTGCTTGCGACAGGGGTCAGGCAGAGAAAGATTTCAAGGTAGAAGTTGAAGCCATTGGCAAAGTGAGACATAAGAACCTTGTGGGTTTGTTAGGTTACTGTGCTGATGGTGCTCAAAGGTGACTAGTCACTCTACTTTCTCTTCATTGTAATGAAGATGAGCTTTTTGTAATTATTCAGGAACTTTTACTCTCTTGCAGGTTGCTTGTATATGAATACATTGATAATGGAAATTTGGAGCAGTGGTTGCATGGTGATGTGGGCCCAGTTAGCCCTTTAACTTGGGACATCAGGATGAAAATTGCCATCGGGACTGCAAGAGGGTGAGGCATAAATACAAAACAAAAAAAATTATCGTGCAGAATTTTTCGATATATGTTCATTCTGTGGGGAAGTTATTATATATGGAAATTCGTTCTTCCAGACAATTGGAATCTGGCTGAAATTTTGTGCAAATGTCATTTTGGCTTCCACCTTCTACATTCTTGTAGCAGTCACGTACTTTTCTAGTTTATCAATTTTATCTCTATAAATTTTGTTTCAGATTAGCATACTTGCATGAAGGACTGGAGCCCAAAGTCATTCACCGTGATGTGAAATCCAGCAACATTCTTCTCGATAGAAAATGGAATGCAAAAGTATCAGACTTTGGACTTGCCAAAATATTGGGCTCTGAGAAAAGCTACGTTACCACACGTGTAATGGGAACATTTGGGTCTGTGTTCTAAGCTTGTTTCATCTTTCCATCAAGTGGAACACTAGAAAAAGGATGGCTAATTTGTATCTTGCCTACTTTTCCACAGATATGTCTCACCTGACTATGCAAGTACTGGGATGCTTAACGAGGGGAGTGATGTTTACAGTTTTGGAGTTCTACTCATGGAAATAATCACTGGAAGAAGCCCAATTGACTACTCTAGACCACCCGGGGAGGTTAAACAATATCTTCGTCCTTTAACGTTTAACCACCACTGCCATATTATTATCACTGCTTGGAAAGTGTACTAATTACGTCATCTTTGTTTCCAAAATGCAGATGAATTTGGTTGATTGGTTCAAAAGTATGGTAGGAAATCGTCGTGACGAAGAGTTGGTGGATCCTTTGATTGGTGTGCCTCCTCCTCCAAGATCTTTAAAAAGAATATTACTAATTTGCCTACGCTGTATAGATATGGATGCCAATAAACGTCCAAAGATGGGGCAAATCATACATATGCTCGAGGCTGATGAATTCCCATACCGTCCTGTAAGTATCCCTTTCTTCCCTCATATTTTGCCACCTGTGGCTAGTTGTTTCTTTCTTCTACAGATAGCGAGTTGATGTAGGCATGAGTTTGTCCATGATCTCGGCTGCTTTTGGGTATTCTTGTCCTAAAGAGCCATCTGACTTTTATCTACAGGGGCAACTTGCTGTGCGCGATCCACTTCCCCCACCTCCTCGAGTTGCTGGCAGAAACAAAACTCCATACGCACAAAAGAATACGGACAATGATGAAAATCCACAAAGACTTGAGTGGAGATGATTATTACTGATATGCACAATCAAGGTATACTCTACAATTATCAATCTCAAGTTCCAACAGAATATATAATCATAGAAGAATCATTGACCAATTTTCTTCCGTGCTGGGCTATACACACCGCATGTTACAATAAAACTCCTGGTCTCATATAGTATATATCTTCCATTGCACTAAGTTCTAGCATTAGATCCTGATACTCAGACATTGGATAATACGAGAGGAGATTTGAATTGTCCATGTATCACGACCTTATGTTAGACATCATCAAAGCCGATGTAGGATATGCTGAAGTTCTGTTGACAATACCCGAGTTTGCCCAGCACAAGATCAACAATGGTGAATGGAATCTATCAGTATTTACAATTTTACATACTACTATCTACTATTATTTCATGTAAAAATATCCTTTGTGCATACGCAAAAGTGATACTACATTAAGTACCTTTGTCATCAGAATAGAGCATTTTTTATACCCTTTTCGCTTTCAGCATTTATGCAAGTTGTTTGTGCTTTTTCTATTTAAATAAAATTATGTACATACACATTATGCAGGTACTAAATACTAGTAAAAAACTTGGTGTTGGCTTTCCTACATGCAATGCAATTAGGGGGGTTTTATGTGTTGGTGCTTTTTACACGAGTGGATGCTCTATGCTCATATGAGCTGCCTTTTTCTGCTTTCCCATTTGTTTATTAGCCTTCTGCCATACATATTATACAATTCGGATCCGATGCAGACACAGCATGGGTCTGCATTTGCAGACCGATGGAATATTAGTAGAAAGTGATGGGGTTGATCGGCATCTCTACAAAAGTGATGGAATACTAATAAAAGTGATGGGTTATACACATCATTTATTTGGACGTAACCATCATTTATTTAGCACACATCTCTTTATTGGTTTGGGGGCATCATGGGCTGCACCCAAGCCATTTATTTGGCTTGGGGCATCATGGGCTGCATCATTTATTTGGCACCCTAAACCATATGCAGCAGCTGCACCCAAGCCATTTCCCATATTATATACGACGTACTTGTTTTGTGGCTTGTTTATTGGATGGATCATGAAACAAAGGAAGCACAACCAAACATTTTGTTTCTTTTATAATTCAATGAGAAATGTTGACATGCATTAATTAAATTAATTCAAAATTTGGTATAACATAAAAAAGAAGTGGTTAACGGAATGTATATTTCTTCCTCCATTTTAAAATACTAGCTAGTATATAACGACCCTGTTTGGAATTAGTCGTTACCAGTTAATTTATTATGTGAGTAATAATTAGTTAAAATTAGTTGTTTGACAATTTTAAAACTAATTTTTTTTGCCTAAAATAAGCTAAAATTCAAAATGGTGCTATACTGTTATTTGCAGTGATTTCAAAAAGAGCTGATTTAACACTTTTTAAGTTATTTTGTCTTTTTAAATAAGCTAATTTATCTTAAATTTTCTTAAAAAATAACTGATTGATTTAGTTATTTTGCGAAACAGGACTAATTTCAAAATATGTCTCTAAAAAAGCAATTGCCAACTTAATTACTTTAGGGTTCACATGTTTCGTATATGGAAATAGTTTGATTCTTTCACTACTCGCTGTGGCGTTCATATATTGCCCAATAAATTGTTTAATGAGGCGATGATGATTCTTGGGCAATGAAAGCATTAAGATGCAGGCAGGGTCAGCAAAGCAAAGCATCATCACCAAATAATGCATAAATATAAAATACTACTAAAATATTAAGAAACATATTGACAAGTAAAGACATATTCCAATCCTACACTTGGATAGATCTTCCTAGTCCCTCTTCAAGTCTCAAAGATCTTGTCCTTTCCTCACTCTCCCACCTGGCACCCACATGTTTCCATCTTACCTCTCTCCAATCCAACAATCAAATTCTCTTCTGAATTCTCAAACTGATCAACTCATAATTCAAACACTCACTGAACTCCATCTTCCTCCCACATATTCCCCCACCGAACCCCTCATGTTTTCTGTTGCTCCTTTTCATGAAATAAAGAAAGCAAGAGTCCCAACAATGTCCAATTATTGCTCCAAGAATTGCCACATACCTATCCCTCAAAAGGGCCTTCTTAAAACCAACCCCTCCTTTTCCTTCTACCCTAAGGAATTACATTTCCAGGTAAAAAGGCTAAAAGAGTCCTTTTTCTTTTCTCTTTTTCTGAATCAGTCCTTTACTAATTTTACAACCTATTTAGTCCTCTACTTTTACTAATTAAATTCAATTTAGTCCTATTTTACTAATTGCATAGAATTAGACAACTTAACCGTTCTTAAGCCATTTTGGATCAACCTGACCCATATTTGTTTTGATTTAGGTTTGAAACTCCGGTCCAAACTTCTCTCAATTCCCAATAATCACCGCCTCTTCCCCAACCTTATTCTAAATCTCCTGCACAAATTTAGATTTTTTCCATGAAAAACACCAATTGAGAGCAAAAGCTCCATGCCTAGCCCATATCCTGACGGCCCCGACGACCTCCCCATCTTTTCACTCTCAGTTCGTGGGTTCCTGCTACATCATTTGGGATTTCCAGCCGCTCCTCTGCTGTCGCTCCTCCACCGTCCCACCGCCTCTGATCTAATGGGCCATTTCCCAATTCCTGAAAAGGGCTTCGAGGTTGGGGATCCCGACAACTTCCCGGCGGTTGAAATGCCCCCTGCCATGAGTCGCCGCCGCTGAGGACGTCGAGAAGGCCCAGTGGGGCGATGAGGAGAAGAGATATGTGTGGAAAAGATTGGTGAGATGATGACTAGGCAGAGATGGCCACTGGTTCCCTCGCTATCCCCAATTTTTGGTTGTTTGCTCTTCTGTTTTGGGATCCTATCCCTATTGATAATTACTGTAGTAGTTGTTGTTTATTTTATGTGAATTGGAATTTGGAGTACACTGCAAGTTCCTTTTTAGCATTCTTGATTTAGGGCTGATGTTAAGAGTTCACTGGTATTTTGCGTCCTAGCTCCCCTTAATAAATAGGCCTGCAAGAATGGAGGTCTGGAATGGCGTTCGATTCTGTAGAGGGCGACGTCCGGACTCCAAAGAAAGGTTACTTACAGTTTCAAAAGTTTAGAGAAGAAGGCATGCTTGAGATCGGAGTAAGGCATCTAGATTGCAATCCGGTTTCAGATCCGAGAAAACATGGGTCGGTTTGGCCTGGGATAAAAAGCTTTCTTAATGGCACCCAAAGTAACGTAATAATGCCAAAATGTCTAATTTTATGTAATTAGTGAAAAAAAGGACCAAAGTGACTTTAATTAGTAAAGTTGAAGGACTAAACAGGTCTAAAAATTAGTAAAGGACCAATTGGGAAAAATAGAAAAGAAAAAGGACTCTTTTAACCTTTTTACCTACATTTCCATGTAAACTCCTATTCCTAATTCAAAAATCAAACCTCAAAAGCCCTTTTATTTCTTTCAAATCATCCCTCCCATTTCCTTTTCAGACAGCCACCACACACATTCCCCAATTTCATTCCCCAACGCCACCTCTCTTTTCTTCACAGTCCACCACTAACCCTCTTTCCTTTTACACCCATCAATCCTTCCATTCATCCATCTCCTTTATTATCATCACCATCTTCTTCAATTCCCCATCATCGATCACCCATCTCTAGCTGCTTGCTGATTTGCACTTTTTATATATGGCTTCAATCCCCACTCCATTGCTGCTCTTCTTGCTTCTTTTCTTTCCACTCTTGTGTTCTAAGCCTGCCTGTAATATTTCAAACTTTATTGCTTTCATCCATGGCTTCTCTTTCTTGGGATTTTCTTTTTATTTTTATTTGTACTAAAAACGTTTGGGAGAACGCGCTTTATTTAATGATTGAAGAAAGCGTTGTTTGGTGTGTGTTGTCGACTAGTCGTGTTTTTGGAACTGATGATGTTTTATAGTAGTAAATTCTTTTTCTTGTTTCAGATTCGGAGCCGTTCATCGGAGTGAATTACGGCATAGTGGCGGACAATCTGCCGCCGCCGGAGGCGACGGTGAAGCTCCTGCAGTCCACTAGCATCGAGAAGGTTCGATTGTATGGCGCCGACCCGGCAATCATCAAGGCGCTGGCCAACACCGGCATCGGAATCGTAATCGGCGCGTCTAATGGGGATATTCCCGCGCTCGCTTCCGACCCTAATTTCGCGGGCAATTGGGTGAATTCAAACGTCCTGGCGCACTATCCGGCCAGCAAGATCATCGTCGTCAGCGTCGGGAATGAGGTCGTAACATCCCCGGATCAGAATCTCGTCTCTCAGCTCCTGCCGGCGATGCAGAATGTTCAGAACGCCCTCAACGCCGGTGAGTACACTCCAAATCGAAGTTTCGAAAACAAAAATTTATTGGCTTAAGCTTAAGCCCTAACTGTTGAATTCCTCTGCAGCATCATTGGGTGGGAAAATCAAGGTATCTACAGTACATTCCATGGCGGTGTTGAGTCAATCGGAGCCGCCGTCGGCAGGAGCCTTTGGATACGGCGGCACCATGAAAGGATTGCTGGAATTCCATAGCACAAATGCTTCGCCTTTTATGATCAATCCATACCCTTACTTTGCATATCAGAGTGATCCCAGGCCTGATACCCTGGCTTTCTGCTTATTCCAACCGAATGCTGGGCGGCCGGATTCAGGAAGCGGCATCAAGTATATGAATATGTTTGATGCACAGGTAGATTCTTGAGAATGTTTTAATCGTCAATTCAGGAAGATTCATCTGAATATATGCTTGATTGATCACTACTACATACTAGTATTTACTATGTCAGAAAGTTTTAGGCAGTGATGTAGTAAATTGATAATTAAGTGTTATGCTAGATTGAATATGTGCACGCACATTCAAGGACACCATTTCTCACCGTCTTTCCTTGCTCTTGCTCTATGTGGTTGCTGACAGGCTGACCATTTGGGCATTTGGATCTCAGAAGTTAACTGAGTTTACTGTAAGATTTTTTGTTATTGGTAAGTTATATTAGCACAGGAGTGCCTGAACAAACATATAGACCTCATGATAAATTTGTAATGGTGTGATTGTTCTAGTTCTTGTTGGCCGTTTGATAGGGGAAGGAAGGTCCTATTGTTTATGTAGGCTTGACATGGTTTTTCTGGTTAATGAGTTGTGAAGGATTATATTATTATACACTCCAGTTATTTCTCTTCTTGTGAAAATTTAAGGTGTGGCGACAAAATGCCTATGGTTGTAGGTTGATGCTGTGCATTCGGCCCTGAAAGGGATGGGATTTGGAGATGTTGAGATAGTGATTGCAGAGACGGGGTGGCCTTATAAAGGAGATCCGAATGAAGTTGGCCCTAGTTTGGAAAACGCCAAGGCTTACAATGGAAACTTGATTACACATCTGAGGTCCAAGGTTGGGACACCACTTATGCCGGGGAAGTCTGTGGACACCTATCTGTTTGCACTCTATGATGAAAATATGAAACCAGGGCCTGGCTCGGAGCGATCATTTGGACTTTTCAAACCCGATCTTTCCATGACATACGACATCGGTCTCTCCAAGGGTGCACAGGTTAATCAATCCTTCCAGCACCCTAATTAAGAGTTATCACTTGAATCAATTTTCTCATATTTCTTCAAAGATTCTTGAGCCATGGTAAACAGAGTTGCAAAGTTTTGATCGAGGATTAGTCCTTTTGATTGATTTTCATTATTGTTCTTGTGTTTGTTTTGTTCTGACTCATTTAAATGAATAACATGTTCTTTCACCTTGGCTGACTTGCCTAGACTGCTCCGTCACCAGAAACCACTGCACCTTCCCCAGCACCTCCTGCACCAACTCCTCCCGCGACTCTTCCACCAATCACCCCGTCTGCACCAATGAATCCCACACCAACTGCTCCTGCAACCACTATATTTACTCCAGTGAATCCAGTGCCCAGCCCCGTCACAGGTATCATCCAATACTACTCAATTCTAAGATGGGTCATCTGCTTTTGCAATATGTAATCTCTTATCTCAACTTCGGCTGCAGGTATCCATGGATCTGCCGCTTCTTGCAGATCTCCACCCTCTCTTATATTCCTCATTGTAAGTACTTTTAACATTATTAGAATAAGAAGGAAAACACACAACATCTTCCTCAGCATAGTGTTAGGTTTTGGTTTCGATATCGACATGGATCAAGGACATGTCTTTTGTTTCATTGTTTTTGCAGATGACAATGGTTGCATTTGCATTTAGCCTGGTGGAAATGCAAGAAGAGAAAATGTAGCAAAAGTTTTTGTTGCTTTCGCTATCTATGTACGTACAACATGAAGAGCTAGCATTGTCCGGTCCGTGTAGCTTCTATCCATATGTATTCCTATCGTAGTAGTAGTAAAGATTTTTTAATTTTTATTCTATTTTATTTTTTAGTGTGTTGTATGTAACCTGGAAGACGAAGAACCAACATCGTTGGAAACTAGTATCATAAATGTAGTATCATTCAGAGTACAACATTTTCACTTCAAATCTAAAATGTTCTTAGTGATTTTTGAAGTCAATGATTTTACTTTCCAGGTTATAATGAATAGAGTAATAAAATGGGATTAAAAAGTACTCCAGTACGTTTTTATTAAATTCTGGAATTCGGAATTTATTTATTTATTTACTAAAAACCGTAACATCCATGATCCAACACCTCATTTCTTTTAATTGTCTAAGGCTGCGTTTGGGAAAAGACGCTAGCGATTAGCATTTAGCTTTTAAAATACATACTAAAAATAGCTTAAAATCCTATTTATAGTAAATACTAATTACAGTAACTGTCAAATTTTAATCTCTAAACTCGGAACGCTCCTCTCCCCCAGCTTTTAACTTTCCGAACTCGAGACTCTAAATTCTAATTTAAAATTACATTACCAAACATCATTATTCAAATTTAAAACTATTTATCACCATTAATTTCAAATTCCAGACTCTAATCTCTAAACTCCAGACGCTAAACTCTAATTATTTCCCAAACATATCCTAAAAGAAATGGCGTTGGCGATGTATAAGTGCGAGCAAGATGGATGACATATTTTTATACTTAAAATAAAATTATCAAAATCACAAATTTTTTAAGGAGAAGATAATTATTTTTTAATTAAAGAATTTAAAAGTTTGTTAGTTCACAAGAAGTAGAATTACCAAAAT
The DNA here is from genome assembly GCA_030278955.1 of Hygrophila difformis. Taxonomy (NCBI): domain Eukaryota; kingdom Viridiplantae; phylum Streptophyta; class Magnoliopsida; order Lamiales; family Acanthaceae; genus Hygrophila; species Hygrophila difformis. The sequence continues at coordinate 62,236,423 of JAOANR010000004.1, read as the reverse complement.
GCTTATTCGTATTTGGTATATAAAAAACATATTAGCCTAGCTAACACAAATCCATTGTCGTCCAGCGGTTAGGATATCTGGCTTTCACCCAGGAGACCCGGGTTCGATTCCCGGCAATGGAAGCCTCTTTTTCGTTTTTATTACGGCATATTTTAGACGCCTTTGATTATTCATTTTTTTAATTTGTCCACTTCATATTTCCTTTTCTGTTCTCTTTATTTCTTTGCGGCTTGCTTTCATTCAAGCTATATATGTCTTCACTCCAAAAGTCAACCCAACAAAACTACTAGTGCTACATCCGATTCTTAATATTTGACACGTATACATATTTAACGCAATTCAATACATATTTTTTCTTAATAATTCAAATTGCATATAAGTAAAAATTATAAAAATTTGATATTTGATATTCTACATCTATGCGATTAGACGAATCCAACAAGATCCCACTTGATTATATTTTATCTTATATAATTGTGTTAAAAAGTCAAATCAAAATTACTTAATGAACCATGACAAAATCCCCAATGTGTCAATTATAAAGGAACCGAAGAAGTAGTACTTAATTTTACTTGCACGGTTCACATTTCACACATCTGTAACAAAAATTAATTAAAATTCTTTGTTTAAAACTGGGAAAAATTAAAATTAAATTAAATTCCGGTTTCTATTAGTTTTTTTCTATAAATATTGACAATGTCGATAGCTGAGGCGGATATGTATTACTTAGTTGGCAATTAAATTTCGGTTTGTATTAGTTGGCAATTAATGTTCATATTCAGTATACATTCAATTCCACGTCAGCAGAAGTGGGCCTTATGCTCCCCGTCAATGCCCCCATCAACATTTCAATCAAGACACCCCTGCCTTTTCTAACTCTCAAGTCTTCCTACTCCACCGGCTTCTTTCTCTCACCTTGGCGCGCCGCCACCACCGCCGCCGCATACCCTGAACACTCGCGGTTCGATATTCCACTTGTTTTAATTTTTGATTAACTATGCTTTTGTGCTGCGATTCGCGTACTGATTGTGTTATGGCGCCGAAGATTAGGGTTCGGATGAAGCTGCTGATGAGGAGATAGTTTCCCCAATTTTCCCCTTTTCGACTTGATTTTGTGCTCCTTTGATTTTATTTGTTTGGTTAGAGTAGAATGTCCGTCGCCGAGCTGAAGGAGCGGCACGCGGCGGCCGCGGAAACCGTCAATTCCCTCAGAGATCGATTGAAGCAAAAGCGGCTCTCTCTTCTCGACACCGATGGTTCGAATTTTCACGGTTTTGTTAGTTGTATAGTTAAATTTCGTTGGCTTTGGTTGTTATGCCTTCAGATCTGTGTATTCTGGCACGGATTGTGTGGCCGAATATATGCCTGATTTCTGTTTTGATCCTTTTTTCGTTTACCTCTCAATTTTCAGTTGCCGGATACGCCAGATCGCAGGGGAAGTCTCCGGTGACCTTCGGCCCGACTGATCTGGTTTGTTGCAGGACTTTGCAGGGGCACACCGGAAAGGTACACTATTACTCACTGTTTTCACATATACTGTTACCTTTCCTTGTATGCTACTATTTTGTATAGGATTATTCTTTTAGGGTAATTTGTGCATATGAGAATCATGAGTGAACTGATAATATATCATCTTCTTGTGTGATTTTACCTTCAAGAAATTGACTGTTTTGGTGATATACTTCTGATTGTTGTAGTCAAGTAAACAGAAATCTGGATTTTACTACACTATAGTCATTTGTAGCATTCTGCTATCTTTCAACTGCCACATTTTGAAATTGTGGAGTCTTGATTTTTCTTCACCATGATAATTGCATATAGATGAAGATTTAATGATCATGGGATCGGTTTTGTCGGTATACTAGTTGGTTAAAACAAGGAAACGATCAGTGGTTATCTTCATTCAAGAAATCATTTATTAGGTTTTCTCGCGAAGGTTCCTTGTCCGTTGCTAGGTTCCGTTAGAGTCAAATATTTCAGCACAAAAACGTAATCTGTTATAGGATTATGTACCTTTTTGACTGGCACTTGAATCCTTTATGACACTTGCGTCTCCACTGGATTGGACGCCTTTTTATTAATTAATCTGAAATAATGTTTTAGGTGTATTCACTGGATTGGACGCCTGAGAAGAATCGAATAGTTAGTGCATCACAAGACGGTAGATTAATCGTTTGGAATGCTCTTACTAGCCAGAAGATTCATGCAATTAAGCTACCTTGCGCGTGGGTGATGACCTGTGCTTTCTCTCCCAGTGGGCAATCTGTTGCCTGTGGTGGCCTGGACAGTATGTGCACCATCTTTAACTTGAACTCAGCAACTGAGAAGGATGGGAGTCTTCCAGTATCCCGAACACTTAGTGGGCATAAGGGTTATGTATCGTCGTGCCAGTATGTCCCAGATGAAGATACGCACTTGATTACAGCATCCGGTGACCAAACATGTGTACTGTGGGATATAACTACCGGTCTGAGGACATCTGTATTTGGAGGTGAATTCCAGTCTGGCCATACCGCTGATGTTTTAAGGTGTGATAATTGGCTATGTTGCTAGTCCATTTAACAAAGTCTCTTACATATGCTCATGTTTTAACAATACATCACTTTGCTACAGTGTCTCTATTAATGGATCCAACACTCGGATGTTTGTGTCTGGTTCATGCGACTCAACAGCACGCCTATGGGATACTCGAGTTGCTAGTCGAGCAGTTCGAACGTTTCATGGTCATGAGGCTGATGTCAATACGGTGAAGTTCTTTCCGGATGGGCATAGATTTGGAACGGGTTCAGATGATGGAACTTGCAGACTATTTGACATCAGAACTGGGCATCAGCTTCAAGTATACAACCAGCCAAATGGCAGTACTGAGGTCTCTCAAGTAACTTCAATTTCATTTTCCATCTCTGGCCGGCTGCTCTTCGCTGGCTATACAAATGGGGATTGCTATGTATGGGACACTCTACTGGCACAGGTATATACTCCCTCCGAATTTGAAAAATATTAACATTGGCATAGTATATATAGTAGAAATGTTATATCCATCTTGAGGTTTCCACTTCTGATTTTGGATGTTCAAACTTAGTTGTCACTTTCTAATTATATTAAAAACTAATTAAGAATGGGACGAACATTCATTTTATCTCATATTCGTGGTTCTTTTTTCTTTTCTTTTTCTTTTTTTTTAGCTATAATGTTAAGAAAGTGAATAACTAGTTTTGGACAGCAAATAAGGTTGTCCATCTATACTTATTTTGTTCATGTAAGCACTCTAATGATCGTTAATACTGTATCTCATGAGCTGCTCCAGTTAATTTGATGGTGGTTTCTCCTTTGAACAGGCGGTTTTAAATTTGGGATCTCTTCAAAATTCTCATGATGGTCGGATAACCTGTCTGGGACTCTCTGCTGATGGGAGTGCCTTATGCACGGGAAGTTGGGACACAAATCTAAAGGTTAGTCATTTTTTGTGGCATCACAACTGCATTTTTATTTTTATAGTTATTTTTATGTTTAGACTGTAAAACAGTTGGAATATAGATTTGAGAATCGGTGCCTTGTTCTGTTTAATGTTGAGCATGACAGATTTGGGCTTTCGGAGGCTACCGAAAAGTTATCTGAGCTGCGGTTTTCAGGCGAGTAAAGGTTGGGGATTTTCACTTCTCTTTCAGCTGCATGAAAATTATAGGTGTCGTGGCTCGTGTCCCGTTGTGATTTTTGTGGTTCATGTAATTGTGTGGTATCTTCTTCCTTGTAATATTTGTGATGGTTTCACAGACTGACAGACGGAGCCTTTTTTCAGTAGATAAAAAATGGAAATTTTATGCGCAAGAACATCCAGGAGCCAATTTTTATGCTTCTTATCGTTTGAAATTTTGCATGTCAAACTAAAGTATAGTGTGCTGTGTGGGATGAGGAGAAAACATACATTACTGAACGAAGAATGAATCTATTGTGGATGTTCTAACCTGACTCATTGCAGTCCGGAGACTAAAGCCTTCTAATCTAAACAACTCGGGATTGGTTTCCATACTTGACCCATGGATTCTCTACGAAGTAGTATAAATTATTATTCAGTTGTTTAACATTATTATTGCTAAATGTTTTGTTGTATACATTACATCTTGTTATAGAAAATACTTTTCAACAACTAACATCATATGCGATTTAAATACATTCACCGAGTTGTAACCCAAATTTTTCCAGCGTCTTTAATTGTCGGGCGACCAAAATCAGAAAACTTTATAATTATATGGGCAATATTGAATAATTTAAGGTTAATATAATTTTATCACTGTATATTTTACGTTTTGAAATGTACAGAATATAATCTTTATTACTACGGAAACAAAAAAACGGGACAAAAAGTTCAATACAAGCGTGATAAAATAGTACTCCCTCCGTCCCACTCCAATTGTCTTGTTACTGTTGGGCACGGGAATTAAGGTAGAGTTGGTTTGTGAGTATATGGTGGGGTCCACATAGTTGTTGGAGGGAAAAATTATTTCTATTTATAGAAAGAAGACATTTGTAATGGGACATCCAAAAATAGTAAGTAGGACATTTGGAATGGGACGGAGGGAGTAGTACTATTTCTCTCTTATACTACATTATACTCCTACATATATTAAAAATTTGTTCCGTTTCTTTTAAAAGATGTTGCATACAGCATAAAATAAAAATACTGAGAATGAAAGTTAAAAAGTACTTTCCTCCATTTCATAAAAATTAGAACATTCATATATTTCACGCATTCCGATGTACATATTTAATGCATATTATAAAACTACGTGATTAGACGAATCCAACAAAATCTCACTTGATTATGTTTTATCTTATAGAAATGTATTAAAAATTGAATCAAATTTACTCGATGAATAATATTAACTATTTCAATATTTCAACTATAAGAAAACGGAGGAGGGAGTATTATGCATCGTAAGTCGTAACATTACCGTTGTGCATCGGCGATGATATTGGCGATAACATTACTCGATCACAGTAAGATCCATTCGTTGAAATGGCCGCCTGCAATCTTGGCCTAGTTTGATAAGGCCAGAGTTTACACACACATGGACTCATCAAGGAGTTCAATAAGACTCGACTCTCAAGTTGAGCTGAAATTAAATATTTGGCTGGACACCTAATTAACATCACCACTACCAAGTACTTGTAAAACTACTAGTACTATCAAACGAAGTCAAAATTCCCCACAAATGCTGAACCAACTATTCAACTAAAATTGATGTGCAGCACATTTGGGAATGCAGAATTTTAAACTGAATAAACGTATAGGGTTAACAATAAAACATTAGCTACAAGTCTACAACTAAAAGATGGCCATTTTAAAGCACTGATATAATTTCATTGGACGACCTTATTTAGCAAAGCGAAAGCATTTTACCTGGCTCATGTCTAGCAGTCTACAACTACTGCCAGCAACCATTTCACTAAGGCAAGAACCTGCAATTATCATTAGCCAAATTAAACTACTTCTCAAGGGCAAGTAATGAACTTTCACCAAAGTCAAAAGAAAAGAAAAGAAAAGGCAATACCGTGGCTAAAAGGGTGATGACTGTGCAGTATAATCTGGGGATACGGGAGAAGACACTTGAGTCACTGTTTCTTTTTTTTCAGTTTCCTCCATTGAGTGATCAAGTGAGTGATTCCTTCCTCGAGTGTTGCCCTTCTATTGTCTTTTTTGTTCCACAGCTCCGCTACAGCGTACCTGCCGCTGCCATTGTACTCGTTCACTTCCATCAGTGCTGTTGTCACAGCTTGGTATGCATCTTCTCCTAACTCGTTTCGTAGACCTTTCAGTTTCTCATCATCTTCATCTAGAATTTCCTGCACCAAGCCAAATAGCTTGTGAAATTCTTGGAAATGGCGTCTAAAGCAGAGATTAATGTTCTTATATATTCACCGTGCTTCTGTTCTAACTACAGCAATGAGATGGAAACTAAGCGGAATGGTAGCCAAGGAAAAACATAGAAAGTTGAGGCATACATACTGCTTGAAACACTGCTGTGAAGTTATTGTGGCTGGACACCATGCAATTAGAAAATAGTGTTATCTCATTGTGAGCAATGCATATACCTTGTGACTATTACCATCTTCAACAGGAACATTCTTGAAAGGGTACCAATTAGAATCTCTTATGTGGTTATTCCAGCGGCTATACAGTTCAGCAGCAGTCAGAGACATTCCATCTGAACTTTTTTTCCGTTTCGCTGCTTCTAAGAATGGTTTGTTATCCAGAGCCCCAATTTTCCTGATTCCAATTAATGCACGTGCGGACTGTGTCGAGAAGACCTACAGGAAATTCCATGTACGCTTTTTTCATGAATGGTCAAATGTATTACAAATGAATTTAGCTTCATATATTTGAAGTTAACATTTTATCATCAGAAGACAAGGAATTTAAGCTTGCTTGGGAAATTACTTGAGCTTTATTTCTACCAGTTATTAAAGCACCTCAAGAAAGGCCTACAAAAGAGGGAAATCAAACATGGACTCAAAATTTCAAGAAAGTCTTCCGTTGTCAAGCAACTTCATTAGTATCATTTACCAGGGAATAACATGGACTCAAAATTTCAATATTTTTACTGAGATTGTTGACACAAGAGGAAACAAGATTCTACAAATTCAGATGCATTTACTGTTGCATGTTGCTCCTAACTTGAGGAAAATTTTGTGCATTTGTGGTGACTTCAGTTTAGATATTTTGAATTTAATAATTCTAGTCCATATTAAAAAGGTTACCCACAGAACTTGGTCACAAACTAATAGAAAACTCGTCAATGGGCCTCGAAGAACATCTGCCAAATACAGGGTGCTTTAGAAGTGATTACCTTGATCAATTCCTTTCGAGCTGCTTGTACTTCATCATTGGTTCTGCGTTCTTTGATTATAAGTGCCTCATTGAGAGTTTGAAGATCTTCAAGGGCTTCTTTCTTCTCTTTCAGTTCTAGTTCAATAGCGTCCATCTTTTTTGTGGTTTCCCCATCCCCATCGTCTCCCATGTGCTTTACTACTTGAAGATTGCTTGTAAGATGTTCAATCTTCAGTTCTAAAGCTTGCTTTTCATCAATTTGCTTTTCAAATTCAATCATCTCTCTTCGCAGTCTCTCAGTATCTCTCTGCCAAACACGTGTGAAGTTATTAAGCATGCCTAAAGTTATAGTATATCATTGAGCTGGCTCAAACCAAGAGGACTACCTTATGATCTTCCAGCAGCCTCAAAACCTTCTCATCTGCCTTCTTTTGCTCCATGATTGCTTGCTCATTCTACATAACATTAACTTTGATGATGAATCACAACTTTCATAACATTTTCACGTTTGAGGACAATCCTTAAAAACATAGAAATGAGACTGGCCTTGTGTGAGAACTTATGCTTAAAGAGTACATCATGGGGATAATTGACGCTCATCATTATTGTCCAATTTTACATAAATAAACGGATTGAAAAAATCATGCCTCATCACCAATGGATTACAAATTATAGGATACGGAGTGTTTTATAGCAATACTATGATACATGCTTCATGTTGTTATTTTTAGGTCGCAAAAGGAAAATAGCAAACGTTCTACTGGGTTTTGTCCTCAAGTAGGAACCATGAACTGAGCTTCTGAAGCCTACTTAAATCTCTACAGGAGGAATGGAGAGGATGAAAACTGTTAAATACCTGCTGTTTCTCATAGTTAAGCTTTAACCACTCATTTTCATTCCGAGCTTCACGTTTCTCTAGTTCCTGCTGGCGCTGATTGAGTTCATCTCTCTGTGCTGTAAGTTGTGAATTGATTCTTTCCCGCCCCTGGAAAATTCTTTCAATTTGTGTTTGCTCATTTTTCTGCATCAATTTTCTTTCTAATAAACATTGTAGAGAGAGCAAGGAAAATTAGTTGTTGATACGAGATTCAAAAGACAGAATCTAGACGACCTTAATTTTTTCAAAGAAAACCCCAACCGTTCCTGGAAGTTGAGCATACCTTCATCAAAAGTTCGGAGCATCTCATCTTTCTCACTCATCAACGTGCTCAGAGTTATGGCAGTTTGTTTGTATTTGGTCTCAATTTCCCTGAGGCGCATGTTTTTAACACTAACAGAATTTTTCAGTTCCAAGACAAGTTTACTACTTTTGTTCTTCTCTTCCTCTTGGTACTGTGAAATTGTCTTAAGATTTCCACGCTTACGTAGATAATCACCAACGGCACTTTCTGAGTGGAAATCGTCATCTTGTGCCACCCAACCATATAACTTATCTCCCCTGTCTTCAACTCCAAAGAAATCCCTTTTGCCATGATGTTTCACTTCATAATCTTTGTTAAACCTCAAGGCATCACTTAATCCATGCCATCCATTCTTGAATTCTACTACGGCAAATCCAGAGTGACCTTTAAAGTTCCACAAAGACTGAACCCTCAATGGATTATAGCCTTTCTCCATGAGTTCATACTTAATCCTTGAGCTACTCTCCCCAAAGGATCGTCCACCCTTCCTCTGGACAGGAATATTTGCCACAACTCCCACCCATGGCCACACATAGAGCTCATTCTGGACGCTAAAACTCTCTCCATTAGCTTTGTCAGGAGATGTTTCACCAGACCCTAATGCTTTCCCATTTTGGCTTCTTTCCATCAACTGTTGGTTGCATGAATCTGTATATCCATCTAACTCTGACTCATTGATATCTGTATTAACCTCCATTGAATTTGATGCGAGCTCTACAGTGCACAATATAAAAGTGCTTATTACAAAACCATAGGGATCGCTGTTATATTTATATTCCCAAATTTTCTAAGATTAGGTTGGCGTTGGACAGTTCCAAACAACTCAAAAATTGTAGGCACAGTTATATCAGTTTCCTTACTTTCAAGACGCCCAAGTTCGTTCTCAAAAAAGTTTGGTATGATCGAAGAAGTCTTAATCAAGCACAGAAAAATAATTTTTTTTTTTTTTGAATTTTTCGCTGAACAAAAAACAGTAACCACAGAGCAGTTTTCCCACATCCAGTTACAGCAAAAATAAAGCACCAAACCGCACACGGGCAAACTAGATTCTGAAGGTGTAACAACTAATTAACCACGAAACAAAGTTTTTTACGAGAATGAGGAATTCAATAGCACAGCAAATCAAACATTTACTAAAATTTATTTCCAAAACAAACCGTATAAAGTAACAACCGAGCAAAACCATTCGTATCCAATGAAAGTAAAGTAAAAAAGTTAAGCAGTGAAGAACACATGCGAACACCGGATTTGACGAGCGTAACTACAAACTAACGAGGAAACAATCAAATATACCTGGTAGAGTATTCGAACGAAGAGGATTTGGTGCGCAGAAATTAGGATGCAAAGGATGAGAGCATGGTTGAATGTTGGGATTTTGAGTAGTGTAGTAGGGGAGATCAAAGTTGAGAGCGATGAAATGAACGGAAAGTGGGAAAGTTGAACAGCCCACTGTGCTGCAGGGGCTGGGCTGCCTTCTGCCTGTAAATGGTAATGCAGAGTATGCTGCAGAACAACCTTGCCGCCACGTGGCGTGCTACAATTGGAACGTGGGGTCCATAAATATTGGATTTTGAGTGAGCTTATTTGGATTTTGATTCGGCCGATTACAAATGGAGTAGTAAGTATTAAGGTGAGGCCGTATTATTCCACCACGAATAATGTCTCTTTTATACTCCATCTTCTCATTCTCTCATTTAGACTTTTTATATTAATTATGATAAAAATTTGATCAAATTTTTTATTGCAATTATATAAGAATAAATTTAGTTTAATTTAGTTAGATTCATATTTTTGCATAATTTTAGAATATATATATTTTATAATAATTTTATATGAAGATTTAATCTGAGTGGTTAAGTCTCTGGATTTCCAACGGAATGTTGGAGGTTTGATTCCCCACCGCCCCCTATCCCTGCTTTTTATTCCCTTTGTAATTTGTGTCGCATGGGCTCTTTCATTTTCTAGCCTATATAGGTTGTTTAGAAAGAAAACAAATAAAATATACTTCCACACCTTTTTTTTTTGGGGGAGAATACTATTGTAACAATGCATGATTTCACATAGTACTTTAATCCAAAAATCAATCAGATAATTTTATACCCACCCTTCATTCAATAATCAAATCCTATAGGATCAAACTTATGAGACTTAAGAAGAATATAAAAGAAGGGAGGGGGATAAATATTAAATAAAAATGAAATCGAAAAGGATTTTTCTGATTCTCAAAGAATGAGAGTCAAGGCCTCTAGAGGATTGATCCAGAAAAATACATTGATAATGAAAGTCAAAATGAAACATGCTTAGGGGGGAGGGAAGGGAGGGAGTAAAGAGTAATAAAATGTGGACACCTGAGACATCCAAAAAAATTGTTTGAAAGCGAGAAGCAGGAAAGGTAGCATGCAGATGTTTCAATTCCGAAATTGTGCTGTTTTACTAATTAATCAAACACGAGGAGAGCACTAACAAGTTACAATCATTTCGTTTTTTGTCCAGACCAGATACAAAATGGAATGATACTCCTCCTTACAGAATATATATTATCCTTTATGCTCATTTTTTTCCTACTACAGAGCGTGGTAATTAAGTGTACAGAGCTGGAGAGGACGACGTGCGAGACGACCTTTGAACACGGCCCTCCTAATGTTAAAAAGCCATCGAATTTTAAAAGCCCATGAATTTGCTAGTTACTTTGAAAAAAAACAACAAAAAAAAATAGATATATCAATCTTGTGCTTTTTGCTTTTTAAATATTAACAGTGCAGGTGTCCAGTTTTCACATTAAGATCAGGGCCTTAGCTTCAATTCGAAGAATTTAGGACGCCCTGTGTGTGCATACTCGGAGTTCTGGTCACTAGTACTACTGCTGATCAACTCGGGGTGTTGCCACCAAGCCTGGTAAGATCATACTCGGAGTTGTTTCTCGAGTTCATCCCGGAGCTTTGTTCAATTACTGACATGTCCAGGTCGCCCAGGGACACGTTGCCTTGTAGCGCACTGACAATCTGCGCAACCGATAAGTCTCACTCTCACCATTTATGGACATTGTGGAATGAATTAATTGGTGATGAATTTTACTTACTTGGCTCATTTTGGGGCGTCTCCGGGCAGAGTGCCGGATACAAGCAGCAGCACAATGAACCGCACGGCTCATCTCCATGTGGTCATAGTTGTTTTCCAACCGTGGATCCACCAACGCTTCATAGCTTCCTCCATTTGTGGCAATGTTCAAAATAGGCCTGGCCTGTCACCATGTTCAAAACATGTACACATCTTTTAAACAATAATAGTCTTTTTCCTTTCACACAAAACACTAGAGCCATTGATGAGAAGAATCTTTTAATTTGGGGTTGTGTGTGTATATATATATGTACCCAATCTACTAGACCATCATCATCAGGGTTTATGCGATCAAGAGGACGCCGCCCAGTTATCAGCTCCAAAAGTACTATCCCGAATGAGAAGACATCAGATTTCTCAGTGAGCTTACCACTGGACGCGTACTCTGGCGCCAAGTACCTACATTTCATACACTATGTGAAGGAAGAAACCATTATTTGGAGAACAATATAGTTAAATACTTTGATCCTTTTCTCACCCTAATGTTCCCATTATTCGCGTTGAAACATGTGTGTAGTTGTCTTGAGAAAGCTTAGCCAGTCCAAAATCAGCAACCTGCATTATTTTGCAGAATAATCAAAACGAATACATAACCAAGTTAATAGTATAGTATGGCAACCAAATGTATCATCACACCTTTGCTTCAAAGTTGAAGTCCAGTAAGATATTTGCAGCCTTAATGTCTCTGTGGATAATGCGAGGCTGACCTGATTATGCAAAAAGAAATATGGCATTGAAGAAAACCCAAAGAAGGGGTTTATACTTCAGACATATAAATACGTACAATCTTCATGAAGGTAAGCAAATCCTTTAGCAGCTCCTATAGCAATTTTTATCCTGGTAGGCCAATCCATAACAGGGCGACCTTTTCCTGCAATTCATCATCCAGTTCTCATTTAAGAAAGGAATCAAAAGTAATTCGGTGTGATGAGGGTGTACTTTTAATCATAGCATCATACCATGAAGGTGAAATTCAAGAGTGCCATTAGGTATAAATTCATAAACCAGCATCCTCTGTGATCCTGCAATGCAATACCCAATCAACGACACCAAATGGCGATGATGGACTCGGCTAATGATTTCCACCTCGGATTGGAACTCCCGCTCGGCCTGTCCATTGTTCATTTTCAGGTATTTGACAGCGACATCCTTCCCGTTGGGCAGCATCCCTTTGTAAACGTATCCGAACCCACCCTGCCCAAGCAGGTTCGACTGTGAAAAGCCATTGGTTGCAGTTAACAACTCATCGTAGGAGAAGCTACTTTGATTGAGCCCTAGGGCAATCGGAGTAGGCGGTGGTGGTGGCTGCAATGAGGAACGGGTAATGTAGTTGAGGGAGCCAAATTCGCTGCTGCTCATCATTGGTGGAGGAGGTGGAGGTGGAGGTCTCCCCATTGGCCAGCTGTATTCGGAGCTCATTTGCGCGCTCATTGCTCCCGTCTGGGAAGGAATTTTCACCAAATGCTCATTGGGGTTGGAGTTGGGGATGGGATTGGAGTTGTTGGTGTGGGGTTTGGGGTTGGGATTGGGATTGGGATCGTTGTTCCATTTCTCATCATGTTTAAAGTAACTACCTGGAGAATTCGAGATGGCGATTCAGGTATTTGGAAATGCAATTTTGAAATTGTGACCAGAATGGATGTAATTTCACAATTCAAGCGCCTAACCTCTGTCGGCCACAGAATCGTCGCTATCGGAGTCGTACTCGCGCGGCTTCCTTCTTCGTCTCCGCCGCGTCGAACAGAACCCTAGGAGGAGAGCCACAACAATGAGTAACAAGGCGCCGCCGACGATTGATCCAGCGATGGCGCCCGAGTTGCTGGATTTATCCCCATCGGATAATTGTGGCGGTGATTTGTGATGAGATTTAGATCGATCGGACGATTGAGGCGGAGTCGGAGAGCTGTCTTTGTTGTCCTTGTCGTCGTCGCCCTTCTTCTTCTTCTTCTTAGGCGGCGGCGGCGAGTAATCGCCCTCGGATGGCATATTAAACAATGAATAACCAAAGGTCGATCTTCCCTGCCGATCTCCCTGAGAACCGTCGGCCCTGCTCAAATTTCAAACAAATTCCACAAAATTCAAACCCATTTCGGACAAATCAAGCAAAAAAATCTTCAAAATCAATAAAACGGATCAAATTCAAATAGAGTGGTAAGCTTCAACCGTCTCCAATTACAGAAATTGAAATGAAATGGATAAAATGAAAGATTGAATACCTTTAGGAGAAGGGCAGGGAGGGAAGGGAAGAGATAGTACAGAAAAAGTAAGAGTTGCATGGCATTAGTTTCAACAGAGAAAACTCCCGCCGTCGTTTCCCCTCGAAATTCTCCTCCAAGTTCGGATATTTATATGGGTACTATACTTCCTCGTACGCGTATTTTTTATTTTTTATATTATTTATTGAAATTTAACTTGCTTTCACATATATATTATTTTTATTTATATAGTATTTTTAATATATATTTTATATCATTTTTGTTTGAAATAATATCATATACTCCCTCCTTTTTTTTATAAGTTCACGTTCACCCTTTGTATAGTTAATACTATTCATTGAGTAACTCTGATTCAATTTTTTCACATAGTTATATAAGATAAAACATAGTCAAGTGAGATGTTGATTGTTGAATCCATCTAATCACGTAATTTTAGAATATCAAATTTTTATAATTTCTAATTATATATAATTTGAGTTATTAACGATTTAAAATATATTGGATATCGTGTAAAGAAGAAGTGCAGAGGATAAAAAGAAAATAGAGGAAGTACTATTCTTCTTCAAATGACACATTTCTTAATGCATATTTTTAAGTCCTTCTTCCATTTTTTTTTAAAATTATAAAAATTTGATATTGTAAAACTACGCGATTAGACATATCCAACAAGATCTTACCTGACTATATTTTATTTTATCTTCCTCCTTTTTTTAAAGGTTACACTTCTCATTTGTACGTATGACAATGCACATGTTCATCGATTAATAACTCAAATTCGGTACAAGTAAAAATTCTAAAAATTTGATATTTAAAAACTATAAGATGAGACGAAATCCAACAAAATCTCACTTAGCTATATTTTGTCTTCTATAACTATAACAAAAATAGAAGTCAAAGTGCTACAATTTAACAGTAAAAAAAATCAAAACGTAACCTTTTAAAAAAAAAACAAAGGGAGTATAACTATATTAAAAGATTGAATCAAAACAACTTAATATTTGAAAATATAACAAATATGCAAATATTTTGTTGTTAAGAAAACAGAGGGAATACTTATTAACTCAAATGGTACATATTTGAAAATCTAAGAAAATCAAAATTGATTATGTTTTTCTCATATAATAAATTCAATATATAATATATTAAGTTAAAATTAAATTATAAATTAAAAGCGTCACGTTCACAAAAATGAAAGTATCTAGAGATAAGAACTTGCCCAAACGGTCAAGTTCAGGTATTCCAACCTTAGGGTTCGAAGTTCAATTCCTCACCCGGCTTCATATTTCTTTTCTTTATTCATTTACAATTTGTATGGTATTGGCTCCGATCATCTTTTTCTTGTTTTGGCTCCTAAAAAAAATGAAGTATTTAATAAATGTTGAGTAATAAAGGTGCCCGATTGATATGTCTGTTCAACCTTTTTCCTATAAATTTTAATTTAGAAAGTGTCATTCTCTTTAGTCATGTTAAAATAAAAAATAAATCAATCAAAACAACCCGCGTAACCATGGGCGTAAGTGATAATTTAATTTTTTTTAGGTGAATAACAGATATCAATGTATCATTGTATTGCATTCGAGACTAATTCTTTTGGTGAACATTGATGAATAGCCTAGAATAATTTTGCATACCACTCAGCTAACTGAATTTTGGTATAAAAATATTAAATTTTTAAATTTTTATTTATTTATATATAATTTAAATTATCTATATCAAGGTTGTTAAGATCGGGATCCTATATGGGATCGTTTTTCTCGTTGCAAGATCGGGATCGCAGGATCGAATCGGGATCCTAAGATCTTATGAAATTGCAATAATAGATAAACTCAGTTATGCATACTGACAAGTAAAAGCATTATTTTGTGTATTTATGAATCTTGCAAGTTAATTAATACAATACAATACAAAAATATCACAATCAAACATAAAATATTTCCACATACATACATATTATGTTTTTTTACACATCATACATAAGGAATACAAGCTCTTAAGTTTAAAATTAAAAGAAACAAGTTATTTTGATCCCAAATTATAAAATACTACAAAAATTTTATGCGTTTAAGAGGGTAAGATCGTAAGATCGTAGAAGCGTTTGAGGGAGTATGACTATAAGATCGTAACATTCTACTACCAGGATCGGGATCTTACGAACTTTAAGATCCTACAAGGATCGGGATCGTTTTAGAGAGGTGTGATCGTAAAATTGTAAGATCCTAAGATCAGGATCGGGATCTTAACAACTATGATCTATATAGTTAAAATGTATCCTGATTATCTCTCTATCTTAAATTATTACCTCTATCTTAAAAAAGGTTAAAAAATGCTGCTGCATATTTTGAATAGACGAAGGCCTGACAACAACAAACAATCCATTTGCCAACTGTGATTGTTGTCTGGTGACTGACTGCGCTGCGGCCTTCGAGTAAAATCGGGCGAATCGCTAATATACATATAAACACGACCTTGACATACCCAATTCAATTTTGATTGAATCCCTAATCCCCAATCCTCTCATCTCCATTCTTTGAAATCTCACCCCATCGATTTTTGATCGCCTAACCGATGCCGTCCCGCAGAAGAGCTCTCCTCAAGGTTATCATTCTCGGCGACAGCGGGTTCGTTTTCGTCCCTTTGTCTCCCCGCTCTATTTGAATTTAAGTTAATTGTGCATCTGGACGTTGTCGAATCGGTTCGTTCGTAAATTGGTTTGGTTGGAGCGGATCTTGATATTTCTAGGTTTAGCGAGAGAAGGATTTGTTGTCGTTGTTGTTGGTACTTTTATGTTATGGGGATTTAATTTCAATTGATCTGTGAATTTGCTTGGTTCCCTGTTTGGATCGTGGATTTAGTAGTAGTATGTTGGGGAGGAATGAATAGTTGATGGGGAAACTGGAAATTCTTTACTTAGATAATTAAGTGGGTTTACTTAGATCATAAAGTGTGTGTAGAATAGCCATGGATCATACAATTCTTCTTCTAAAGGGGTTTCGATTATGTTATGGTTAAACCTAGGGGAATTGTTTTCAATCTTTTGGAACTGTTAAATATATGTGACCTGCAAGGAGCACTTGTTGTCATACATGGTTGATTGGCTTTTGTTAATTTTGTTATGTGTGTGATTTGCAGGGTGGGGAAGACCTCGTTGATGAATCAGTATCCTTGGGACTGCTTAATTTTTTGAAATTGTTGACCCATATAGAAATTGTTTTAGTTATTACTGTGATATTTTCATTAACCTGTTATTTAAAGGTATGTAAATAAGAAGTTTAGCAACCAATACAAGGCCACTATTGGGGCGGATTTCCTGACAAAGGAAGTGCAGTTTGAGGACAGGCTTTTCACTCTGCAGGTTAGTCGTCTGGATCATTGCTATCATTATTATTTTCTACACAAGCGAGATTTGCACTTGATTGGGCTATTCAATACTCGTTGGGGATGCCATGCCATTGTTCTTTTGCCAAAAGATAATGAGAATTGAGAGAAAATTATAGGATAGCTCTAGTGGTAATTTAATACTAGTACTATTTTATTTTCTTCTCATCTCCTGGTACCAAAAGTATATGGAGAAACTGTTATTGTTTTTCATTTATGGAGAAAATGTTTCAAATTAATTTTAATGGAGTGTGATTGGCAATGAATAATCTTCCTGCTGTGCTGGAGCATATAGAAGTTACATGACGTCATCTTCTGAGAGATCCTCCTGCTTTTTAGTAGCTGCAATAACTGGAAAACTTATTGTCTTCATGAACACCTGTCCTCTACTTGGGTGCATGTGTGACAAAGTTTTTTAATTTATATCTGCTTCATTGAGATATTAAAGGTGTCATGGTGAATAATGATTGGCGAATCAGGAGGATGTATTTTCTTGACCTGTTTTAGGATGCGGAGGGCCTATGTTATGACAACTCTTATCATTTAAGTTTAAGTTTATCAGTTAAATTTAACTCTTCACCGGGTAATTTCTTAAGCCTATTTGATATATAATGATTTAAGTTTTTTGCAAACCTTTTAAAGTATAATGATTTAATTGATTTGGTGAGTATTTATTATTTCAGTAAAATGCTGCACAAATTGGGATTAGATTTTCAGTTATTGCTAAGTCATAAGTAATTTCAATTTTCAAATGTCATTATACTAATAAATTAAGAGTGATCATTTTTTTTTTGTGGGGGGTTTGTTTTAAATGAACAGATTGACTATTCATATTAAGATCTTATGTTTCATCAAAGAGAGCCCTTACATGGTCTGGCTATGGGTTTGACTGTTCATATCTATATTCTCTTTTTTGTTTCTTATTATCCATTATTTTGATACTTTTTATATGTGTTTTTCATGAAGCTGATAATATTTTAATATCTTCGTTTTTTTATCCTCTGACATCTAAATTTTATTCAATTAGATATGGGATACAGCTGGCCAAGAGAGGTTTCAAAGTCTTGGGGTTGCCTTTTACCGGGGTGCTGATTGTTGTGTGCTTGTTTATGATGTCAATGTGATGAAATCTTTCGACAACCTTAATAACTGGAGGGAAGAATTCTTAATTCAGGTATTTATGTACGTCCATTAGGTTTACCTTATTATAGTGGTAGCCATCAATTCTTTTCGTACTTTATTTTCGTTTTCAGCAGGATATAAAATTTGTCCAGAAGTTGTAGGTAATGTATGTTGCTCTCTATGGATTATTATGTCAAATGCCAATATGGGCTGTCTCCCATGAGGAAAAAGAAGATTTATAGTGACAAAAAAGTAGTTTTGAAGTTTGTTTTTTTTTTTTTTGGGCTTTCACTCAAGATTTGGTGAGACTGTGTAGATATTTATTTTTTATCTTGCCTTAAAATTTGTGGCTCCTGTTCAATTCAGTAAGGGATGCCAAGGATGTGTCATTTCTACCACCAAAAAGAGAGTCCCGTCCCATGGCATCTCTATTCCTGATCACTTGTTTGAAAGAATCTTTACATGTACAAAATACTAAATAGCTTAAAATTCACTTCAGGCCAGCCCTTCAGATCCAGAAAATTTCCCGTTTGTTGTGATTGGCAACAAGATTGATGTGGATGGTGGAAACAGCAGAGTGGTAATGTTTCCTCTCCTTCTCTTATATATGTTGTAAGATGTACCTTACTTGATAATGTTCGGATCTTTTCTTTTAAAAAAACAAATTATAACCAAATACAAATCTACTGAGGAGTGAGGGAGCTTAGGTACGAGATGAGTTATGGAAGGTGGTGTGGCTGAGATGATCTTTATAATGTTTCATTGCCTTGTTAGTTGTTACTCTTCATAAGTTGGTCCGGATTGCCACAGGTATCTGAGAAAAAAGCTCGAGCATGGTGTGCCTCAAAAGGGAATATTCCCTACTTTGAGACTTCTGCCAAAGAAGGCACCAATGTGGAAGATGCTTTCCAGGTCATTGCAAAGAATGCCTTGAAGAGTGGTGAGGACGAAGAGATGTAAGTAAATTCTAATAAATTGTCTCTACTCTTGCTGTTTGTTCACTTATCATCCATAAGTTCATGTTGTGTGCGAAAAGTCTAAAACGATAGTGTTAGAGTCTAGATTAAACAAACACAGTCTGTGAATACAATACAGCGTGTCCTGTGTCACATGTTTCATCATAATCTTATTAATTTCAGGATATGAACATTTTACTCTGTTAAGACTGACTAGTTTACGGTGCAATGGGATTATCTCACACCCTAAAAAAAATAATGTTTTAACTAGATTATGGCCTCTACGTTTTCGTTGCTCACTGACTCTGGATAATTTTCTGTGTCTTGAGAAGATACTTGCCGGACACAATTGATGTTGGAAGCAGCAATCAGCAGAGGTCAACGGGATGCGAATGCTGAACAAAATTTTTACACACCAAAAGTTCCCGAAACCCGAAACCCAAGTGATTAATTATCCTTGTTCATTTCTTTCTTTTCCCTTTGTACACTAGGATTTCTGTTGTGGTTTGCTGCAATGAAATACTGGCTTATGATATACTTGTTTGAGTACCCGAACTCATTTAGCTATGTGCAGTCAGTCAACTTTTATGCATGGGAGTCGGGAGTTCTTGAATTTAAATTTAATTGAATCGTGATGGGGGTTGCATTGCATTGTACTATTTGATGGTTTATCATCGTAAGTAGTCTTGTGTGTAAAATTGTTACTTATGTCGGATGTTTTTCTGAGTTGCAAGAAATTTATTCATCCATATTTTGTTTACCTATTGATAAAAGTGGGCGTTAAATAATACTAATATAGTACTAGTATAACTAATGATTCGGAGAGAACTTTGGTTGATTGGTGGAGATGCATAAACAAGATGCAGAGTTTGGGGGGAAAAACAGGGAAACCCTTCTCATGAAACATGTGTCTGTTCATATGAAATCCATCCGTGATATTTATGCATATCAAATACTACTATTGATTGATTTTTATCCTCCACTTTTCCAACCTTATTGTTGGAGGTTAGAGTAAAACTTCGTTGCTCAATTTTTATAATTTTATCCATTGTGCATCTCTAAGCAAGTCAGTCACCCTTCCTCGTGCATCACAGTTGGCTTTTGTCTTGTCTGGAGCTGCTGGCCGTTCCCAGCACACCCTCTTACTATTTCCCATCTCTGGTATCCGTCAGTTCTCATATACTTCTCTGTCTGTGCCCCAACGGGCCCGCCTCTTCCAGTTTGTAGTAATTAATACGGTTTTTCCTTTTTCTTGTTTTCATTTTTACACCCAATTTTTTTTTAAAAAAAAAAAATTAATTTAGTCTTCATTAAACATTTATATTTCTAAAAGTGAAGACTAAACTGTACAAATCGGAAACTTTTTAAGGGTAAAATTGAATAAATTAATTTAAAGTTTAGGGGCTTAAAACTATATATTTTCACTAAAATTATAGGACCATTTGGATTAATAAGATAGTTTATGGAACAAATTGGATAATAGTGAAATTTATAAAATTATTTGGTATATATTACCACATAGAGGGGCGAAACTGTGTGTTATTATGGAAGCCTTTGGGCCCTTCATATTTTTTTTTTTTTTTTTTTTTTAGCGAAATAGCCTTCTTCAAAGGCTAGGGAACTTTGGGACCCTTCATAATTGATCTGGAAGTAGTATATATAAAATTTAATATTGGTATTTTCGTGCTAAATTTTTAATTTCTAATGGAAGTGAGCTCTCCCTTATTTTTGAAATTATTTTTAGTGGGAACCGGCACTGCCCACATATATAGCACACAAAGCAACAAACAACGAAAAAATCTATCCAATAAGTGCGATAACATAAAAAATCATGCAATTATACGCAACATACAGAAACTGCTTTAGTTTATTAATATTATTATCCATTCAATCATCCATCTTTTGGTAAGAGAACATTATATTGCGCTTCATTACAGCCCCCATTTTTGTCACATCCATTACAGCCAGCTGTAACGTTAGTTATAACTATGGAACCAGATTAAAGAGCTGTTAACATGATGATGTACTATAAAATTAAAACTAAGTTAAAAATTTTGGATAAATTGGATCGAACCTAAGGGATAAAACATATACAATGCATGCCCCCTGGCATATATATTATACATACTCTAAAGGTCGCAAATGGTTAGGGTTGGATGTTGCAACATCCAAATTGTTGCATATATGTTCAGTCTGGTGTTTTTAACTAGGGTTCAATAAATAAATAAATAGTACATTCTAGTGTACTTGTAAATATTATTGGTCATGCGACGATCGATGTTAATAAGACCCTAAAATCTTAAATATTACAGTGATTTTTATGTACTATATATTAATTTGAGTAGCAACAACTGGGCATGGTTGGTACCTAAGAAATTAAGAGGAAGGTTATGGTGCTGATCCAATTCCGTTTGATGCTAAATTCTGAATGTGATATTAATATGTACTAGTATTTTGTAATTATCACAAAATAACTACGGACTGTGGTATAAACTAAGTAGAGTAATGACAATTTTATTCCATGGTGATATCCATCAAATCAAGATCCATGGTACATTATTACTATCCAGTATCCAAACACATATATAGAACACACTGCACGCAGATAAATAGTAGTAGTAATAAAAACAGCAATTTAATTATGATCAAACCTAGAACACAACATTACAACGACGACATATATATATATATATATATATATATATATATATATAATAAGATGGAGCATGCACTGCAGCATTTGTTGATGAGTTCTTCCCAACATCATCGATTCATGTCGATCATATATCGTCACTCAGTATCGTCAATCAGAATTTGGCCTCGGCTCCTCAAATTCTTTCACATCTTCCGCATAATTAGCTGTTACATGAACAGGCCTTGGCTCGAAATCCTCCTTCTTCTAGTAAGACTTCTCGAAATCCAAACCCTCCTTGCAAGATTTGCTGTTCTTCTTTGGATTCTCGAGCTTATCATCATCGTTGTACGATGAGACGTTGGGTCTCGGATCAAAATCCTTTTGGTAATTAGATTTGTTGCTCTCATCATTAGGGTTTTCATGTTTCTCATCATCATCATCGTTGTATGATGAGACGACATTGGGCCTTGGCTCGAAATCCTTTTTGTAAGATTTGTTGTTGTTTGGTTTCTCGAGTTTATCATCGTCGTTGTAGGACGAGATATTAGGCCTCGGGTCAAAGTTATAGTGATTATGGTTTGTTGGAGAAGCAGAAGTTGATGATGCTGGTGGTTTGGTCGTTATTATTGCATCATGAACATTAATATGGTTGTTGTTAACCAGCTGCAGGGTTTGTAATAATTCAGGAATCGGCTCATCTTTCATTACACCTTTCCAATACTCCCCTGCTGGATCTTTTCTTGCATTTGCTTTCCCCACAAACTGCACGATACACACGAAATAAAAAAAAAATATAAAAAAAATCATTAAACATATATATAGACATTTAAAATTGATTAAAACAAGGAACAGAAGAAGATAAATTAAATATGCAAACACTGGATTCATTCATAGTGAGAGAGAATACCAGAGCAAGAGAAAAAACAGCCAAGAAGAAGACGGCGTTCTTCATGATATGATATTTATTTATCACTCAAGAACTTTGGTTTCTTTCACTATATATGCCAATTCGATGGTGGAAATGTTTGATATTTATATATAGGGGGAGGGGGAAATAATAGTGTGTGTATATTAATTATTTGGATTTTCTAAAAGTATAATAAGAGTTGTAAGTAACGTTAATGAATTCATTATAAACAAACATGATGATAGTAATGTCTGTTTATGTATATCCCGGTCGATCAGGTGTACAAGGACAGGTTCCACGAGAAAAATGAAGAATACCTTGTACTATATGTGTTTATTATGTATGTTTTTCTTTTATTTTATTCCTATGATTTCCAAACTTATCACTGATGATCCATTATTTCCAAACTTGTAAAAATAGACATCCATATATCATCATAATAGTATATTTCTATGGACGGTACCAATAGTGTATTGTGTAGATAAAACTTTCCTTAGCTTTTTCCTTGACTAGGGATGAAATATCTATTTATAATATTTTAAAACGTTAAAAAAAAGTTAATTAAATTTCGAAAATAGCTCGCAGTAGCTTTTGTTTACATAATTTATTTGGGAATTTGGATGCATGCAATTATATTCACGTGCATTGATATTATTCAATTATCATCCATCACATACTAATACACTCCCTCTATTTAACTTGTCCTGTTTAATTTTTGCACACAATTCAATGCATTTTTTCAATCATTAATTGATCAAAATATGCACAATGAAAAATTATGTACAATATATATTCTAAAACTACGTGATCATACGATTCTAACCAGACCCAACTCGACGATTTTTTTCCAAATATATACATACAATATAATTGAGTCAAAATTGAACAATAAACAGTGTCAAAAAGTCAAACAACGGAGGAGGGGTATATTACAATGGCAATCCATTAATTACAACAAGCATATCTGGACATGGTTACGTTGTCACATTCACACATGCAGTCGCATACATTAATGCGTACCCCACACAAAGACAAGACAACCAACCACAGCTAAGCTATTTGATTGATTGATTAATTCATCAAATTCCTATAAATATACACATAATTAAATACTACTAGTAAGTAGTACTTCCTCCGTTCTTGAATGTTTTTTACGGATCCACTTTTCACGCAGTTTAATGCATATTTTAAATCATTAATAACTCAAGTTCGGTATAAGTAAAAATTCTAAAAGTTTGATATTTAAAAACTATATGACGAGACCAATCTAACAAGATCTCACTTGACTATATTTTAACTTGTATAACTATAATAAAATTTTAAATGAAAGTCTGTTTGTGAATAGTAACTCATTATTAAACATCAAAAACATTCGAGAACGGGTAGTATAAAACAAACAAACAAACGAGACACAATAATAATACACACCCCACATGATACAAGGGGCGGAGTATGTGGGGTCAGGGTCGATTGGAATTGATATCTCATTGTTAGTCTCAATTTTTCCCCTTACCATAAAAAATACTCAATGAAATAACAACATTAACCCTCACAATCTACCACCACTTTACCCACAAAACATAATTAGTCAACTAAACAATTAGTTTACACATAAAACAATCTTAATGCAATCGAATACTATAGAAATAAGTACCAATTAAGAAACAAGTATGAATTTAAGGAATAAGCGAGGGGCAAACTCTAGGAAAGAAAATGCAAGAGATTGTTTAAATTGGTGGAGAAAAGAAAAGGCAAGAATAGGAAATAAGGAAGATAATAAAAACAAAAATTTATCTAATCACTATACACTCCAAAAGAATAGTAAATAATGCTTAATTAAGGCACACCTAATTGACTATATATAGGTAAGTAATAGTTGTAAATAATATTCATAATACTTAAATTTATATCATAAACTAAGGCAAGTAATATTAATAATTAATACTCCAAAAGAGTAATAAAAATAAATAATAATATAAAAAAAAAAATTGAGGGGTGGCCCCCTCAAACATAGTGTGGCTCCGCCACTGATAGGGGATGTTTGGGAGTCAGCGGATTCGCTAGCAGATAGCAAATTCGGAGAGAGAATTGTGAGAGAATATGTTCTTCTAATCCACTATATGCTACCCAATATGCTAACATCTAAACACACTCTATACTAATAGTAAAACTAATTTCTTTTGGGACTGTAGCCAGCGTTCCCTACAAGATTCTATGATGATGATTTAATTGGAATTATTACATTATCATCAAGAAGCTAAGCAGCTCTGCCTTGGGATTGACTGATGAGCCATATATGGTCTCCATGCAGACCATGCATGGTGTAATAATAATTGAATGAATCATGATCGATGAATATACATGTGTAATCATTATGAACTGTATCATTTGAAGTATAATAATCTGCAACAGTATTTGGTGCAAGAAAATACTCCTGTAGTTATAATTATAGAACGAGATTATATATATTCCTAAAGACTCTAGTCGTCTAGCTACTTCTTTTAATTTGTCAAAATCTCACATTTAAATTAATAAATAGTAATTGATTAGTTATATTATTTGTTCCATTGTTATTTTTAATACATAAATGAACTTCCACAAAACAATAATGACTTGGAATCCTGAAAATGATACTCCCTCCGTTTTTTTTTATCTTCTCCCTTTGAATAGTAGAAACTATTCATTGAGTAACTTTGATTCATCATTTTATCATAGTTATATAAGATAAAACATAGTCAAGTGAGATGTTGTTGGATTCGTCTAATCACGTAATTTTAGAATATCAATTTTTATAATTTTTACTTATCTATAATATGAGATATTGATGATTGAAAATGTGCATTGGATTGCATGCAGTGCAGGATGGGTGAAGTTAAAAAAAAAAAACGGAGGGAGTAATATAGTAGAGTTTATCACATGAGGGTATGAGAGTATGAGTGTAATTTGTGTGTATGAGGTAAACTGGTAAAGGGATATCAGCAGGGGCGGATGCATGTATTGCCAAGCGGGGCACGGGACACCACTTAAATTCATAAAATTGTTATTTTAACCTTAATTTTTTAAATATTTAGTTAAGTGCATCCACTTAATTTTTGTTGTGACACCACACAAATTGATAAAATACTATGTTGACTTTAAAAATTTTATATTTGGTTCGTTACACCCACTCAATTTTTGTGGGAACAACACTTTCTCCAATTTCAATTTAGCTTTTCTTTTATTGTTTTGTATTGTCACTACTATCTAAAAGTTCAAATTAACTCAAATCAATTTTCGTGCCACCACTTAATATAATTTCTAGATCCGCCACTGGGATATGATCGGTGGGCAATCAACTGAGGATGAGAAAATTTAAAAATTAATTACCTGCCAATATTAAATTGAGATATTTGAATTAATCAAAAGTTAGAAAGCCCTTGATAATTGGCAAATCGTGCATTAAAGTTGTTGAGAAATACTTACACTTATTTGTCAGGCATCGTCTTCTACTGCTCTACATATCACATTTGAAATGTCCCAAAACTTTTGGATGCGTAGTCCAATACATTTGTTTAATACGAAGTAATTAATATCTTAAAATATAGAAAAGTAAAAATTATAAAAAATAATCTATATTTCAAAACTACACGATTAGATAAATCTAATAAGACCAAACTTAACTATTTTTTTCATTTATATAAAAATAACAATATAAGTTAATTAATAAACAGTGCCAATAATCAAAATGAGACATCACATTTGAGACGGAGGGAATATGTTTTTTTATTTGGCATCTTCTACATGGTACTATTTTTTTAATTTGGAATGCGAATTCAGCTGTAAAACGCGCTTCTTTCCGATAAACTAAATCAAATGTCGCATTTTTGGGAATGCGAATTCAGCTGTAAAAGGCGCTTCTTTCCGACAAAGGATCGAAAACGGGTCGAACACAAACCCTCCACAATTTTCTCCTCCTATCCCCCTACAGAATCATGAAGGCGATGGCGACGCCGCTAAATCTTTCAATCGCTTCTCCTCGCTACACGATTCCCTCGTTCCAATTTTCATCTCATAGGTACTGTATTTTTTAAATTCATATGTGCATAATTTGGTGGCGAATTTGTATGTTCTCTGTTTACTGAATCGTACTACTTTTTTGTGTGTTGTGAAATTGATTTCAACTGTTGTTTTTATTGTGGGCAGAAATTTAACTTCAAGGCCTGTAATTTCTGCTCTGTCGAAGTCGAGCTCGTACAGCGATTCTTCATTGCTTGGTATGTGTTTTGGAGTCCTGATGCAATTTGCAACAGTTTTTAGGATTAAAAATGTTGAAGTTGGCTGTATTGTTTGGTAGTTAATGCTTTGATGAATTAGTTTGGCTTTAAGGTATGACTATCTCTCGACTCTCGTGTAACTGTTGAATGCGGGTTCTTGTTAATTGCCAGGTTTTTCTAGTAGAAAAAGCTCATTGCCGTCGAAGCTTGACCTTGACCGGAGTGAATTTTCTTTTGGTCCAAGGTTAGTTCTTGCTTGGATGAAATTTAATTTTTGTGACCAAATTGAAAGCAATTGGTATGTTTTTGCTATGATTAGGATACATCAGAAAATTTGTGCTTGTGTGAATGCAATTTGTATGCTTTTGCTGTTTTAAGGAGAATTATATATTTCAGCAAGCTTTATACATAGGTTTATAACTAGCCTAGTTTTTTTAAGCTGCAGTGTTGGCACTTCAATATTTTCTAGGATGTTTAGGACTTTAAGCGGTCAGGAAGTGAAGGAAAGTTAAGCTTGGTGTAAAGTGTAAACTATAACTCCTGTAGGTATTCAATAGATTAACCCCTTTATGCTTTTATGTTGTGCAAAATTGGTTACCAAAAATGGAACTTTGTGTTTGCTTCTCCGAATCAATCTTTGATTGAGATCGCTATGTTTGAATTGACTTCTTTTAAAGTTGTATGTTAGTTAAACTTGACTTAAAGATTATCCCCTATAGCAATGGTGTGATAGAAGCCAAAAAGGGCAACCCGCCAATAATGCCTGCAGTGATGACCCCTGGAGGACCTTTGGATCTTTCTACAGTATTGTTCCGAAATCGCATAATCTTCATTGGGCAGCCAATTAACTCACAGGTTGCTCAGAGAGTTATATCCCAATTAGTCACTTTAGCAACCATTGATGAGCAATCAGACATTTTGGTGTGTATCCATAATTCTGTTAAATTTTTTAACAAATATTTCATGCTTAAGTTTGTTAATACTTTTTGTTGTTTGTGCTTGTTGCTTTCCTCCATGTTAGATGTACCTGAATTGCCCAGGAGGGAGTACATACTCTGTTTTGGCAATCTACGACTGCATGTCCTGGGTAAGATGGAGTTTTATTCATTCTTCTTTTTCATTGCATAGCTTCATTGTCAAGTGATGCTTGATGAAAAATCTAAGGATCTTCCTGTTCACTGATTCGAATATTTTCTACATCTTCGTATTCATGAAAATAAATAAATAAATCTTCGCCTCAGATAAAACCCAGGGTCGGTACGGTATGTTTTGGGGTAGCAGCAAGCCAAGGTGCTCTTCTTCTTGCTGGTGGAGAGAAGGGGATGCGGTATGCAATGCCAAATGCACGTATTATGATACATCAACCACAAAGTGGGTGTGGGGTATGTGAACTGGCTTCTTGATGGCAATTTATTTTTAGAGAGACGTGAAATGGCTGAAAAGTAATTTTACATGTGTAGTCCAACTTGAATTGTAGTTTTGAAATAGGAACATTGGATGTTGAGTACAAATATGATACGTTGGTTTTGGATCTCTAACATGTTGTACATATGCAGGGTCATGTGGAGGATGTACGACGACAAGTGAATGAAGCAGTTCAAACTCGTCACGTTAGTTTTCCTTATCCTATTATTGAATATATGAAGCAGTGGTGGTTAGTTTTGAATCCCTTCACCATAATGTTTATTCGATTGCAGAAAATCGACAACATGTATGCTGCCTTTACCAGCCAACCTCTGGAGAAAGTGCAACAGTACACCGAGAGAGACCGATTCTTGTCTGTGTCTGAGGTGATGTATGCTATTTTTAAATGGCATTCCATGATTGCTTTTTACCTTTTCCCCAATACAAAATGTACAAGAATGTATTAACTCAGATCTTCCTCTCAGGCTATGGAGTTCGGTCTCATCGATGGTGTTCTGGAAACAGAATATTGAATTTCCATGGCATAGTGGACTCCTTCAAGCCATCTGGGAAATGCGATTAATTGATAAAATATTTCAATTATTAATGCGATTAATTTCCAGGGCATACAAGAAGTGCTGCAAAGAACTACACCTTCACTTTATTATAATTGCAAAACGAGTTACAGCAGCTCTTCAATGTCAACATTATTAGCTATTGATGTAATCACTCAAATCAGTTTCTTGTTTCTATTCATTTTTAAGAAAGATTAATTTAAACCCAAGAACCGGCATAAAAAAGGATACAAGAGGAGAATAATAGGCAAGTAAAGTTGCTATATATACTTAATATTTGTATACATAATCATGAGTCTTGACAGAGTTAATTAATAAAGGCAGTCCCAAATCAATTCGATTTAAAGCACATTGCGCAATCCAGAGGATTTTGTGTCTAGCCAAACTTCCAACAGCAACAAGAAGCATTGAAAAACCACTTGAATTGGATCAGTTCAGCTACCTGGGGACATGAATGAAACAGACTATCAGTGCACAAAAAGGTGACTCATATACAATATCAAGAGATCGATGTAGCATACTTATGTTTTAAGTTACATGTACCAACGAAAAATAATACTCCCTCCGTCGACGTGTTCTGTTTGTCTTTTTGACACTGTTCATTATTCAGCTTTGACTCAATTTTATTACAAGTATATATTTTGAAAAAAATAGTCGGATTGGATCTTGTTAGAATTGTATGATCGTGTAGTTTTAGAATATATATTTTATATAATTTTTCATTGCACATATTTTGAGATATTAACGATTGAAAAAATGTATTGGATTGTGTGAAGAAGTCAAACAAGACAAGTTAAATGGGACGGAGGGAGTAAATAAAGTAATCAACCTGAATCTTCAAAGCATTTACAAACAATAAAATGCATCATGAAACAAACCAAAGGAAGCCAGCCTAAAGTCTACAATATCTTTCACCTGCGAAGAATTTTCTACGCAAGACTGCACTATTTTAGCACTACAGAAACAAAATGTGCATGGTTTAAAAATAGTTGTCCATGGAAATACATTCTTCTTGTTTCCATTTCTTTTTCAAGCAATGGTTATCTGTTGGTGTAGAGCTGAAATAATTACGTTCAATTTTATACGGGTAACAACTAGCTAGAAAAAAAAATGAATGTGGAAGTAGTTATACATACCATAGTTCTGACGCACCATAGTGTACCTCTTAACGGCCTTTATGAGGGAACCGTATTTCATAGACTTCAATGGTCCCATGTGCCTGCAACAAATTCATAAATGAGAGCTTGGTGTTCAGAAATATTGTAAGCTCGCAAAAGGAGAAGAAATTGGTGCTTCTTAGTTTCAAGTTTGACACAAATACTATGATTCCAAAAAAAATCGACTATAAGTTATGAACTTATGATACACTGATACTAGGAATTGGTTTTGAATGCATAAAATGATTTGAACTATGATAACTTTTTAATGTTTTACCCGTCCTCAGATGCAACAATTAATCTTTGTTCACTTTGCTTGCCACTTAGTTGGTGTATGATGATTTATGTTGAAACCTTTTGAATTCAAGGTTATGCAACTTACACAACATATGATGATTTCTGTATGGTTTCAAACAAATTCTCTTGTTAATGTATAGGTCCTTCTTAAAGCTCTGAAAACAGTTGTAATAATGAATAACACAAATACTCACACAATCTCGGTATAGCGAATTCTCCAAGCTGGAAATCCCAGGTGGCATCTTACAGGTGCATAAACCAACATGAGATCTGGTTCAGGACCATACCCTGATTTCCAAAGAAAAGGAATATGAATGTTAACTTGGTGCCTATTGTATTATCATAAATGAAAAAAACTAAATAACAATTGTCATGGTAATATAACCTATTTCGCCAAGAGTATCTGTCATGTCGGACTCTGTTAACTTTGGCTTGTCAGAGTTGGAGTTCAAATAGTGCTTCTTTAAAAGCACATTTGCTGCTTTTGCAACAGCATGTTTCCCATCAGAATAAGAAATGACTTCCAAACTCATATACTTCTGGTCATGCCCGTTGCTAGCAGTTTCCTGTGCAACATTTGTAACATTAAAAGCCATCCACTATAGGGTCTTTTGCAGAAGAAAATTGTATGCAAACCAAATGGCACCCACCACAACACCAAGTTTCAAAATAGATCTTTGACAGTAGAAACACCGCTACTTCAAGGAACTAAGAGTTCTAATTGTAAATGAACCTTGTAGTGCTGTGAACTTCAATTTTGGAGGAAGGCTAGAAGTTTTTGAATTATGAACAAGCATGTGCATTTCTACATGAGATTATATTTTAAGATGTTATGGTTGATGATGAACAGATAACTCCCCTTGAAATGTTTAATCTATTATCGATACCAGGGACCTAAATGAAGATAACAGAGAATTGAGGCAGTACATTTGATGATCTTTCACTTTTCAGCCACAACGTGAGGGCATCTTTGGAATTCTTCAGCACTCCTGGAGTGTGGAAGTATTATCAAATGACAGAAACTTAGAAATTCAAAATGGAACTTATCAATGTTATCTTACTAAGCAGCAGGCACTACCTTCTGAATCGTAGAGACAGACATTTCTGATTCCAATAGCATCAAGCCATCGCAACAAGTCGAGAACTCTCAGCGTCTGACGAGCTTCTGCGCTGTCTATAGCAACTGCTAGGTACTTGACTTTACTGACATCAAGGCCCTGATACCCCTTAATCAGCCCAGTGGAGATAAAAAAGCTCTCAAGTGTATTTACCAATCCCAAGGTAAAATACCAAAAGCTCAACATCAGATGCATAATGTTCCACATCAAGCGAAGTCCAAAGTCACCATTCTGCCAGGAATTAGTGTTACATTCTCAAAATTTGAGAAATGCATAACCAGCTAGTATTTTCACATACACGGGTAACAAGGAACTGGATCAGCAATTTTATATTAATCCAAGCATATACCAACTTATTGGCCATAGTTAATCATTCACAGTAGTGCTTTCAGCACTAAATTTATTAGAATTGATACGTTGAAGTATTAATTTCACTGGACATCAGTTTCCAGAATAAGAACAGCTGAAAAAGCTTCTCAACAACCGATCATCAATAATGAAACCAACAAAAATGTAAATATATCCTTTACGCACCTTCATTTCTCATGGCGAGAAGTGAACTATCTCAGGGGCCAGAAAACATAAGAACACCAAAACTAGGCATATACTACTCGAAAAGAACAAACAACATAAAAAAAAAAAAAAAAAAAAAAGCACAATCACTCACCAAAAAGATCCATGCGTAGATGCTATGCATCACATCCCCCACATCCATAATCCTGTACACACCAACCAAAGTCACTCGTCAACAACCACAAAACAACAAAATTCCTACGACCACCAACAATTCAAAAAAATAAGAATTAAGAAAAATCCAAAACAAACTGACATCGATTCGAGCCTGCGGAGGAGCGCGGTAACACGAAGGACGTCAATCTCCGGCATTTCGGATTTGCTGAAAGTCTTGACATAAAAGAAATACATAATCCCCAAGTTAATCCTAGCAACCAGCCCCATTCCTCCAAGCCGGGCATCAATCGATGCGAAAAATACAGATGGTACATAATTCATATATGAAGGAACAGATACAAGGAAGAAATCGGTGGGAGAAGAGTGCTTACCTGGAACCGGAGCTTGTGTAGAGGAACACCTGTACTGCATGACTTCAAGACTTGCATCGGGTGATAAAGAGAGTGGGAGGAACGAGAGACCTTTTCGGACGACGTCGTTCGGACGACGTCACTCGCTGCGGTCTGATTGGCCTGTTTGTTTGGGCCGTGGATTGATGAATGGGACCATATTTCTTCTAAATCCTGATTGGTAAAGTTGGCTCATAGATTCAGGGTCTTAATTGTCCACCAGAAAAATTATGTACTCCCTATATGTGTGATGATGAGATGATGATATTTTAAATTCCGATTGTTTTTTGAAACATTTGCAACCTGTAATTTAGGTTTTACTACATACATGAATCGGCACCACAAGTGGAGAATTTGGGGGCAACTTTCGTGCACCACATGATGAATTGCGGGATGCTTCTAGAGTGTTTGGAAAATCCAAACAAACAGGAGTGAATAGACTTTTTTATATACTTTCTCCCTGTTTGAATAATGTTAACGTTTGCATAGTAAACACTATTTATTGAGTAATTTTAATTCGAACTTTCACACAGTTATATAAGATAAAACATAGTCAAGTGAGATCTTGTTAGATTCGTCTAATCACATAATTTTATAATATTAAAGTTTTATATTTTTATTTTATTAAGTTTTAAATATTACTCTTTAAAAATGTGTATTGGATTGCGTAAAAATATAGACTGTTGAATTTTTTTGAATACGGAGAGAGTACATTTGAATAAATATAATTGTAATAAATCAACCAATAAAATGAGCGTAGAGAATTTAATCATTAATTGATCATGAAATGATTGTGATGGAATTTTGAATGTTCTTTAAGCCATTAACATCATTTTGTATCTCTGTACAACCATGGAAAGTTGTACTATTCATAAAAGTCTATGCAGATGTAATTTTTTCAATGAAATTTTATTCCTCAAAAAATAACTTAAAAATATATTTGTTAATTAATAAATTAAAAATAATAGCATCCATTATTTTCCTGCTCATACTTATTTTGTCAAGATCACTGATTCAAGAAAACGCTATAAAATTCGACGAGCAGCTGAAAAGAAAATATCCACCGTAGACAAATAAACATGAGTGCAATTTTAAATGGATTCAGACATCAGGTGTGCCAAAATTACAAAGCCAAGCATGACTACCTGGCTTCAGTTCCCCAATATTAAACCATAAACAAGCCCTAGCAACGAGAATAATGTGCCCCTCATATATAGTGCATATGTAAGACCAGCATTCAATATTCGTGAATGTAAACAACGAGGGTGGAAAATAACCTGAGATTTGGGGCTGGCTCTGAAATCTTCACTAGCGCAACACGAATATCCTGCCTATGTAATTCAATGTGAATAGTAATATAATGATTCAACAGTAAAGTGAGTGTCGAGAGATCCCTATTGGGCAGCATCTTCAGTGAATCTAGCATCAAAAGGGGCAGAAGAGCTGGGGTGTGACGAACTGGCTCCAGCCCCGGACCCCTGTTGGAGTTCAATAACTAGCCACCTTACAGCTTTACTCATTTGCTCCAATCGAACAGCACTAATCGGTGGAAGACCAGTTGATGTTGGCTGTCCTGGTTTAGTAGAGACAGCACCAGTGGCCTCGTCAACAAGACACTCTGAACCAATTCTCTGCTTCACAGATTCTACAAATTCTTCAGCCTGATCACAAGCCACTCTAAACAGTTCCCAACGCTGCTTGAAGTTTTCAAGTGCGGCATCAGTTGCCTGAGTTTTTTGGCCACCAGATGTTTCTTTTGCCTCTAGCACACTAGTCATTGCTGTTATGAATTCATGATAGGCATTGCTCAAAGAATCTACTATGTTATCCATGTATTATTATATCTGCAAACAGTAATTGTGTAAAACCACTGCTGAGTGCTGTCTGGCTATTGGCACAAAAAACAAATGATAAACTCAAGAGCGCAACACCAAAGATTATTACAGATATACTAAATCATCATAAAAACAATCCCAAAATGCAATGCCATTAAGTAGAAAATATATGCAAGTAAAGAACAATGAGTGGACTAAAATGCAAATGCTTTCTAAGCTCGTTTCGAAATTATAGGATATGTCAGTTACTTACGAAAATGCTCAACTGGCATGAATGGTAAAAGAAAATGTCATTTCATAATTATAAAAATAAAGTTTAAATTACCCAGCAAACAAACAAAATAGTCTCAAAACTAAAGATAGCGTATGATTATTAAACTCGTATTAACTAATTTATTTTTTTTACAAGTACCCCAAGCCTTTATCCTCAAAAAAAGGAGGGTTTAGAACCAAGCTTCAGACCACAAAACAGATTGGAATTAATTCCCTGCAAAATGTGACTGTGCATAGTTGTGAAGAGCATAGGAAGTCACATGGTTATGTCATTACAAATGACACAAGATTTTCATGAAGATTTTCAAAAGTGTCCTTTCTAATAATCAGTACCACCAATGATGGTTTATTGACAAATAAACAAGATTAATGGCAGCTTCAATTACCCAAAAAAAAAATGGAAAGGAGAGAGTCATTTGTCCTTGAACTTTGAATCAATATTCCAGCTCAATCATGCTTGAAATTTGACAACCATAAGCATTAGCGTTTTTATTGAGGAATGAATGGTTCATCCACAAGCTCGGCAGAATACACATTCCACAATTTTACCAAGTTGACAACATAAGTAACAGGCTATAACGTATTGTATAGCCATTTTATCCCTTATTATATGTCCACCATTTACTCCGCACCAATCAAACCACACTGATGTTTCTCAAATATTCCGTATATGATACGATGATGCAATAATGTGCATCTATATCTAAGAGACTAACGGTAACAAGGTCTGAGTGAATTCATATATCTAAAATCTATTCATAGACCCCTAAATGCCCAGGAATTCTGTCCGTAGTAATTAACTCATAGATTTGCTCAGATATGACTAGGCAAGGTTATTCATGGATTTATTTAAATACTCACTAATTAAATAAGTCTAATTAACAGTAAATGCTGGTAAAACTTAATTTCATTGAAATCATCACACACAGGAAACTCTGTTATGTTGAACAATAGGGAATTTTATGTTAACAATGTTGCACATTCATAGGCGCATTGCAAACTTTACTTCTTATAACATAAGCCTTATTGCACGATACTCGGAGTACCTGATTAATATTGAATAGAATTGAGGAGTATTGGAATGTTTTGTCAGAAACAGCATGCCTACCTAATTGCTTCTCTCCGTTGCTGCTGCTCTTTCCCCAAAATTCTCTGGATCGCTTAAGCCCTAGCTCGATAGACGGTGGCGGGGGAGTTGAAAGAGGGCAGCGCGGAGCCGAAGACGACCAAAGGGAACTGTTGGACCAATCTCAGACGGCTTTTCTCAACATGATCCTATGAATGTAAGCAATATTGACGAAGGGTTTCGCGATTAGGGCAGAATTGGGGGTAATTGGGTGAGAAATTGGCTATTTTGGCGTGAATCTGAATAAGACGGAGGAGTGAATGGCGGCGAAGTACGATGGTTTTTGTACTCTTCTGAGTACTCAAAAGTTTAAAATTTTTTAGGTATTCGATTGAGATACCTCTTAAAAAATGCTATAACAAAACCACATCTAACTAAGAGTGTATTCGATGGAGAGTTTATTAGATTTTTATCAACTGAATTTAGAAAGTTGGAGTCTATGAACTTTTTAAATCCATTAACTTTTTTAAATTCTATAAAAATCTAATAAAATTTCAATCGAATACACCCCTTATGCCCGAACCCTAAAGTGGAATAATTGACTTTAAAAACCTTTTTAAAATTTTCCATTTAAACATAACCATGGAGAGTATTTTTGGCGGAATACATAACCACAGAGTATTGGTAATTACTTTTAAATGTAATCAAGTTTCTCTTGTTCAATGATAGTAATTCATTTGTATGCAAAAAACTGTTATGGGATAGGTGCCACTAATTATTTCTGTAGATACTCGAGAGATTAGTCTTTGGTCGAATATGGCATGGGGATACTCGATTTCACCAAAATGATAGTAGTTCATTTGACTAGTGAAAATCCACCGCTCTCAATCTATAATTTGTATAGTATGAATTCTCATCACCATTTATTTGTCTATATAAACTGTTCAGCTAAAAAAAAACTCTTAAACAAAGTCTTAAATTTGATATTGATGATATAAGAATAAATAACAATAACAATGCCTTCCTTTTTTTCAATGATAGATAGTGCAATATTCAAATAGAAGGCTAGGTGGGAGTTGAACCTTATCATAAGATTGAAAGTGAACTACTAGGTTCCCATCATTTGTACTATATTATTATTATTATTATTATTATTATTATTATTATTATTATTATTATTATTATTATTACACTACTATTATTATTATTTTATTTATTTCTAATTTGCTTAGATATATTTTCTGCATGCCGTTGAAGAAAATCCATGGAGCAGCTTTACTACACTCATTAATATGCAAAAGAAATATAGATGCCATGATAGGAAAATAATTCATATTCAGGAAGGAATAAATACACTAAAGAAAAAGCTAAATAAATATAATAATAAAAACAAATGCAAACTAATGAGTTGCTTTCAACCCCAAAATGATTTTTTGTTATTCAATGAGGAAGGACTATTGATCATTTCAAATGTGTTGACATTGTTTCTTTTGGTCTTGATTTTTACAATATAGTATTAATTAATATTCTTTCTGCTATATGGCTTATCTTAGATTGTTTAAGGTAGCTGTTTGGAATTGGGCGGAGTAATTAGATTTTACAAAATCAAATGACAGAAACAATTCTCTTTTTAATTTTGTTTACATCAAGTATCCGCTTTATAGAATTTTTATGTATATATTTTTTGTATATGGATCCTACATGTATGTTGTATGTATAGGCTATATGGGGGATATAATATTTATATTTATATAAAAAAAGAGTGATAAACTTTTAATTATAAAGGTAAAAAATGATAAACTATCATTAAATTTAATCAGACACGAAATACAACAAAACTAACAAATTGAAAATTAACTTAACGATGATGGGTAAGGATGATTATAAATCATCAAAATATCAAAATTTTGAAAAGTCTTTAAAATTTTAAAGATATTTAATACAACTTTTATAAAGTCTTTAATTTTTTTTGAAATGATTATTTTGGCGTGTACTAATTGGTAAATATTGAAGGTTGTCTATCTGAAATTAGTTTTCTATAGACAAAAACTTCAGCCCCTGTTTGGCAAAACAGCTAAATCCAATCAGCTAATTTATTTCATAATATGAGATAAAATAGCTTATTTAAAAAGACAAAATAACATAAAACAGTGTTCAATCAGCTCGTTTTGAAACCGCTGCAAATAACATTTTGGATTTTAGCTTATTATATGCAAAAAGCTAGTCTCGAAATTATCAAACAGCTAATTTTAACTAATTATTACTCACAGAATCAGTTAACAACTAACAACTAATTACCAAACAGGGTCTGAATCTTATATTTTTGCTTAAGCTATTAAAACTTTATAGTCTATACCACTCAAGTTAACTGCGCAGAACAATCAAAGATTTTTATCACATCCAATACATAATCATCTCTTTTTAAATCCATAAAATTCCATAAAATTGTAAAGTAAGTATAAAACTCTCACCAATTCACCCTATTAGAGTGATAATTTGAAAGTCTCACGGGCAGTCCCCTCCTCGATTTTTGGGGATAAATAAAGAACAAATCTTTATATACTGTATATCATTCTAAAATAATGAGAATTTTATTTTTATTATTCATTTTCTCCCCAATGTCCAGTGGGCGAGAAAACACAACTAGAGAGGAAAAACAAAAAGATCTGTATTGACGGAGGCGCGGTAATGTGTGCCCTCAACTCGGCCACTGCTCGCCCAGACGACGAACTGCAATAGCCACGTCACGACGCCGCCGACCGTCTCCCCGCAACCCTTCATAAGCCCTAGGTTATCCGCATTTTGGTTTCGTCGGATTTTTGGCTCCACTGGATTTACTTCTTCCTGTTGACGGGTTCTTGGTTCGTTTGATCAATGAGATTTTAGTGAGAGTTGGGCAAATCTGTACGAATCGGGGTTTGCAAGCGTATGATGGAGTCATTGGTGGAACTTTGTGACATAATTGCGCAGAATCCGACTCAATTTCATGCCAAGATTGCCTGGATTTGTAGCCGTTGCCCGTCGCCGGAGTCTCTGTTGTCGGGATCGCCGAGAGTTTCGAGGTCCCAGCTCCACGCCATATTAGCAGTCGCCCGGTTCCTTTCAAAATGCTTGAATTCCGATCAAGAAACACCCAAATCGCTGCTTCTCGCGTTTTACCGTGCAATTCCTTCATCATTTAATCCCACTTTTTGGCCGCAGGCATTTTCGACAGAGGGGATTTCTTCTTTTTTCAATGAGTTCTTGAGTTACATTTCGAAAGCGGCTGACGTGTCACCTGATTTTGCAACTGATGTGGCTGGATTCACTGGGGAAATTATGATTCAGACGATAAGAAATGCCAATTCTAGTGTTTCTAGGGCTTTTCTAAATGCTTTGTGTTTGAATTTCCCTCCTATTGTTCCATCTGATGTCAACAAAGTGATAGCTATTCTTCTCGACCGGTATGAAAATGTTGTTCCGGGCTCACCAAAGGAGACAATTTTGAGTACTCCCGATGCATCTTCCGTTCAGAGTTCCCCCCTGAGTGTGAATCATCATCAGTCTCCCAGTGTTGAGCTTAACAATCTTTCAGCTGAGTCACCGAGCAGTGTGGCTTCAAATGGGGGTAGCAGCATTGCATGGAAAAGCAATGTTGATTTATTTGGTTCAAATCTTGGGTCCAATGGTGGGGAGGTAAATGGCGGGGGCAGCACTCCATCATACAAGAAGGCTATGAAATTGTTCGAGGAAGAGTCTGTGGAGTCTCTTGAAAAACAAGAAGTCGTATTTAAGTTAATTGGACATGTTTTGGGTAAAGTTGCCATTGATCCCCAGCTTCTGCAGCAAGTGAGGAGTATTTCAAAGAATCAACTTCATTCAATGATCACTTTATTAAAGGTAAATGCAATTCATTCTCGTAAGTTTTCCCCCCTAATATAATGGTTGCTGTATAAATTAGAAAGCAATTCAATGTTTTTCTTTTTGAGGGCAGATAAGAAAGCGTGACTGGTCAGACCAAGGGCAGTTGCTAAAAGTTAAGATCTACAGAAAGCTGTCAGTTTGCCAAGCTGCTGCAAGGTTGCATATCAAGACTCTGGCATCTCTTGACACTGAAGGAAAGTCATCAAAGAGGTTGTTACATGGAGCTCTTGCATTATTGATAGAGGCTGCAGAGGCATGCTTGTTTACTGGGTGGCGAAAGTTGAGAGTTTGTGAAGAGCTTTTTGACTGTTTGCTTTCTGGAATTTCTCAAGCAGCTGTCATTCGTGGTGGGCAGCTTCTCCGGGTTTTGCTGATTCGACTTAAACCCCTTGTATTGGCCACTTGTGCTCAGGTTAGTTCTTTCTGCCTTTGGATTGATGCTCTACGAGAATCAGCTTCATATATTCATTCTTTTAAGTTAAATACGGTGAGCAGGCCGACACTTGGGCTAGCAACCAGGGATCCATGTATAAAAGTGTCCTGAAAACATGCTGTGAAATAACTGAATTTGGATGGGTGAAGGACCGATCACCGGTGGATGCTTTTATAATGGGATTGGCTACTAGCATTCGTGATCGGAATGATTACGAGTTAGAGGTCAGTGCCACTTATAGCTTAACATATTTTCAACAATAGCTGTTTGTCCTTTTCTTATTGAACAACTACTTCCTGCCATGGCCTGTGGCGATAATCATGGATGTTTCTGTTCATTATACAACTCTTTAATTCAAATCTCCACTAAAGATGTTTCCAACCTGTCCTCGGAAACACAAGAGACACTCCTTTGCTGCCCATGGTAACAGAAGTGCATATTGTGATTGAGCATATATGTTTAACTGGATATATTCTTTATGATCTCCTCTTGAAGTGATTGGAATTCTTTTGTTTGGACTTTTGATGAGGGCCATGAGTGATGAGTCACAGCAAATGGTGAGCTCATTGAGGACGGGGGTACTTATCATGAGGCAGCTTGTGAATATGAATAGTATGACAGATTGACAGTATGCACTGCCCAAGTTTTATTCATTGAAAAAGTGCCAACAAACTATGCCTTCCATATATAACTAACTATTTGTACAAATAGGTTTGGGGAGATGTGATCACTAATCTCAAAATAAGATTTTTTCAAGAACATTATCCATTAAAAGATGTTGATTCTATCCCTGGGGAAATGGTAGAACAGTAAGTCTTTTTCACATAATGGGCTTGTGACTATAATAAGAGGTGATGGTTATGCCTACCCATAACTAGATGTTCAAATGTATTTTCTCTTGATGCAAAAATTTTAATTTTTAATTTTTATTTATTTATTTTTATTTTTATTTTTTATTTTTCAAAAAAAATTTGTATTTGCCTTCCAGGATGGAAAAGAGAAGCAGGCTGCTCCTCCATTGCAACTGAATGTTATACGTTTGTTGGCGGAGCTTAATGTTTCCGTAAAGAAGCCTGAAATTGTTGACATGATATTACCCCTGTTCATTGAGTGTTTAGAAGAGGGGGATGCGTCGAGTTCAGGTTTACTGAGACTTCATGTGGGTTCCTATATCTTTAGCATTTAATATTTTTCTTCATTCTTCTTGGAAGCTTCCTAATCAAGTCTTTTGTAACATGGGCCAATTTACCCTCTGATCCTCTTTGAATTACTCTTGCGCAGTTTTCTCAACCTGTTTTTCTTGAGTTACTGCAGCTTCTTGATGCTGTTTCTCGCTTGGCGAGTTTAGGTTTCGAGAAGTCATACCGTGAAGCTGTGGTTTTGATGACTCGG
The DNA here is from genome assembly GCA_030278955.1 of Hygrophila difformis. NCBI lineage: Eukaryota > Viridiplantae > Streptophyta > Magnoliopsida > Lamiales > Acanthaceae > Hygrophila > Hygrophila difformis. Next base: position 62,195,300 of record JAOANR010000004.1, on the reverse strand, counting down.
AGCTACTTAAGCAAACTTTCTAGTGTTGGCTCTGCTGAAAGTAGAACCCAAGTTCCAGAAGCCACAACGGAACGTGTGGAGGTATGCTTTAACCTTGCATTTGGATAACTTGTGATAAGAATATGTTTCCAGAACAAATGGATGCTCACTAGTTCAATTACACTCAAGACTTTGCCTGCAGGATTTTTGTTGATTGCAAAAGGTATTGTGAATGATAAGTTACGTTCAGATTTCCGCCATCGTCTACTGGCACTATGTTCAGATGTAGGTTTGGCAGCAGAGTCAAAAAGTGGAAGGTAAGTTTTTCGAAAGTTGACTTGTTTGGGTGATATTATTGAACCTGTATGGTTGAGTATTTCCTCACTAATGATATATTGCAGAAGTGGAGCTGATTTTCTCGGACCACTTCTTCCTGCTGTGGCTGAGATATGTTCAGATTTTGAACCCAGCACAGATGTGGAACCTTCACTGTTGAAATTATTTCGTAACTTGTGGTTTTATGTTGCCCTCTTTGGGTTAGCACCTCCAATACAGAAAACTCAGGGCACAACAAAGTCAGTTTCTACTACACTAAATAGTGTGGGCAGCATGAGCACTTCTGCTCTCCAAACTATTGGTGGACCATACATGTGGGACTCTTCGTGGTCATCTGCTGTTCAACGCATCTCTCACGGCACCCCTCCTCTTGTAAGATGACTGAGATTATTCCTATATTTTGATTTTTTCTTGGTAACTATCCATCACATGTCTCTTATTTTGCTATAAAAATATCCTAGTATTGCAAGACAGATAGGTAGCCCGTCCAACTGCCTATGTTTAGTGATTGTGGTGGCCTTATTTTTAATTTTCATCCTGGTTCTTGTTGGCTGGCATGTTGAAGTATGTGGTGTAGTACTGTAATATGTATTAAGGGTTTGTCCTCAATCCTCCCAATGCTTATGCATTAAGACAAAATGCACTTCATTTTCTTTGGGGAAGTAATTTTATGACAGTGTGAAGAGTCACAAGAGGGAGTACATGCACAATTGTAGAGACAAAGATGTCGAACTAAAGTTAAGTGCACAAGTAACAAAACACAAAGTGGACATGGCAAAAAATGAAATTAAGAGACAAGGGAGTACATGAACAATATTTTTATTCAGTGGACAAAAGAAATTACAGATATTCTATGCATTTTCTACATTTAGACTTTAGAGGTAAATAAGCATTTTATACAAATACAAAACCTAATTTTTAAGGTTTACAATAAGGTTGTCCTCTCAGATTTGTTGGTAGTCCGCAACATGCATCAGTTCTCATTGAGTGGGAGGATTCCTATCACTTGGCGAATCTTTTCTTCCTTTGTGTATTCATTAATCTCTTGAAGCACAATCGTTCCTTTTTATCACCATCATATGAATATCTAATGTTCATAGGGCAATAATGTCCATTCAGGTTGTGAGCTCTGTGAAATGGCTTGAAGATGAGTTAGAGCTTAATGCTCTTCATAATCCAGGTAGTCGGAGAGCCAGTGGAAATGAGAAAGCTGCGATGAGTCAACGAACTGCCCTTTCTGCTGCTCTAGGAGGGCGAGTGGACATTTCTGCAATGAGTACAATCTCAGGTACAGTTATTTTTTCCATAGCCCCAATGCTTCAAATTTAGAAGTTAAATCGAAAGACTTCACCATTGGTTTCTTTTTTTCCTCACTTACTTCGCGCTCTCTCTCTCTCTCTCTCTCTCTCTCTCTCTCTCTCTCTCTCTCTCTCTCTCTCTCTCTCTCTCTCCGTGTCCTCCCTCTTTCTTTATTTTTTTTTCCTTTGTATTTTTTCATCTTCCTACTACAAGATATTATGGGTTTCTACTACTAAAAGAAGGATGCTATATCCTTGTGCAGGTGTTAAAGCAACCTATCTTCTGGCTGTAGCATTTTTGGAAATTATACGGTTTAGCAGCAATGGTGGCATTCTTAATGGAGACTCAAGTTCAACATCTTCTCGAAGTGCTTTCAGCTGTGTCTTTGAATACCTAAGAAGTCCAAATCTTATGCCTGCAGTCTCAAAGTGCCTGACTGCAATTGTCCATCGGTCGTTTGAAGCAGCAATTGCTTGGCTGGTACTGAGAACCTCCTCTTGCTTCTTGTTTATATGTGCATGCAGTGTGTTCAAGGAATGTGGTTTTGGAATTTTGTGCATTGTATTTTCAATAATTAAATCTGATGCTATTTTGGCTGTAATAATTATGCATTTATCCTAAAAGGGACTGTCTAGTGTTATTTGGTCTAAGATTGATAAAGTGAAGCCTGTTTACGATTGTTATTGCTATCATTATATTAATTTTGTTGTAATTCAACTAGTTCCTGTTTAATCTTCTCTTCCTACTTATACATTTGGGGTTCTTGTGGCATCTTGAATAATGTTTTTTTCTATCTACCGCTGTTGCTTTATAAGTGAATTTTTTGGATTTTCCAAATTGAATCTCTTTAGAAAGATCTTTTGTGTCAGAGTAGACTGCTCCAGTCCCCTTATATAACTTTTGTTATTGGGTTTTTTCTTTTGCCCAACTACATATATGAGACTTCCAGTTTGAATGTATTTAGAGTGTCTGATCTTGTATATTATAACCATTTATAAGTTAATTTGCGGCTACCCACCCCCACCCCCACCCCCCAATTATATTTTCTGTATTCCTTTGCAAACATTATATTTCATGCAATTTGATGCAGGAGGACCGAGCATCTGATACTGGGCCAGATGCTGAAGTTAGAGAGACAACATTGTCTGTCCATGCTGCCTTCCTCATTAAGAACTTGTCTCAGAGGGATGAGCATGTGCGGGACCTTTCTGTTAGTCTTTTAACTCAACTCAGAGATAGATTTCCTCAGGTAAATATGCTATGGCTGAGGTGTCTTAAATCTTAATATCATTTTCTCCACTAATGTTGCTGAAGCACTTCTAAATGGTTTGCATGGGTTGCAGATTTTGTGGAATTCGTCATGTCTAGATTCCCTTCTTCTTTCAATGCATAGTGATCCACCCTCTGCAGTAGTGAGTGATCCTGCTCATGTGGCGAATGTTCGAGCTTTGTATCAAAAGATTGTTCGGGAGTGGATTGTTGTGGCACTTTCACATGCTCCTTGCACAAGTCAGGGTCTTCTTCAGGTTTAGTCCCTTCTTCAGTGGATGCATCCCATGTTATTGCATCTTCTCAGTTCCTACCTTTCTTTTGAATTACTAACTTCTTACTGAATTAGTATTTTGAGGTATGTTAGACAACTATTCAGATTGAATTCCTTGTGCCTTTATCATCATTGTCATCATCATCAGCATCAGCATCATCACTCAATGGTAACTGTAATGGAAAATACTATAATTCATTCTCAGTGACAAATTGTGATACAACACTGTTATTTTAAAATGTTCAAAAGAATTTTTTAACAAACTAACAATTTTCGTAATATGTTTTGTTATGTGAGCCAAGCGAGAATCACTTTGTTTATTATAATTATGTTGTTTTGATGTAAGATGAAGTTAATGACCATTTCTTCCCATTTGTCCGATTTTCTTGGATTAGATAATCGTTTTCAATAGGCATATGTGGATTTATCCGACAGTTGCAAAAACCATCTCTCCAATGAAATGGCCTTTTCATGTCGAGGCATTCTGTTCATGCCTCGATCTCTTCATCTTCATTCTGAACATCTCTTTCATTATGTTGTTTATTACAGCGTTTTCTCTCTTGTTGAGTGGAAGGACATTATTTCTCTTCAACTTATTCAAATACTATTGAATTAGGAAAACCTTTGCAAAGCTAATTCATGGCAGAGAACACAGACGACAGCTGATGTGGTTTCTCTTTTGTCTGAGATAAGGATTGGGACGGGTAAAAATGAGTGTTGGACTGGTTCAAAAACTGCAAATATTCCTGCAGTCATGGCTGCTGCTGCTGCAGCTTCAGGTGGGAACTTGAAATTGACCGATGCATTCAACTTAGAGGTTCTTGGTACTGGTATGGTCAGTGCAACTGCAAAGTGTAACCATGCTGGAGAAATAGCAGGAATGAGGAGGTTATATGAAAGCATTGGTGGGCTTGCTCTTTCCAACAATGTTCTGTCACCTGATATTCCCACTTCACGGTCTACTGATCATTCACCACAACCCAAACACGAATCCTTTAATGAAGTCTTGATTGCCAAATTTGTAAGGTTGCTTCAGAAATTTGTAAATACTGCAGAGAAAGGAGAAGATGTGGACAAGGCATCCTTTCGTGAAACTTGTTCTCAAGCTACTGCTTTACTTCTTTCAAATCTGGTAAACTTACTCTTTATTTTCTACTTTGTTGGGTTTTTCAATCATTTTAGACAGGTTAGCATTTATGGTGAGGATGATTAAACATATTTCTCTCAGGGTTCAGATCCGAAATCAAATATTGAGAGTTTTTCTCAACTGCTTCGCCTTCTTTGCTGGTGTCCAGCTTACATAACCACCCTTGATGCTGTAGAGACTGGTGTTTACATCTGGACATGGTTGGTCTCTGCTGCTCCTCAGTTGGGATCACTTGTCCTTTCCGAGCTTGTAGATGCATGGTTATGGACAATAGACACCAAACGGGGCCTTTTTGCTTCTGACATAAGGTTCTCTGGACCATCTGCGAAATTGAGGCCCCACCTTGCCCCTGGAGAGCCTGAACCTGAGCCTGAGAAGGATCCTGTGGAACAAATAATAGCTCATAGATTATGGCTTGGATTCTTCATTGATCGCTTTGAAGTAAGCACCACATGTTTAGCTTTCTAGTATATGCATTCTTTAGGACACTGCATATCACATGCTATCATGTTTAGTGGATACATTACCCATCCCTTGTTATCTATGGCCATCTACTTAATCATATATGTGTTTGGTTTTGGATTTCCATCGTTTCAGGTAGTTCGACAAGATAGTGTTGAACAGCTTTTACTTCTTGGCCGTATGTTACAAGGAACAACAAAACTTCCATGGAAATTTTCACGTCATCCAGCTGCTACAGGAACATTTTTCACTCTGATGCTTTTTGGACTGAAACTTTGCTCATGCCGAACACAAGGAAACCTCCAGAACTTCAGCTCGGGGCTTCAATTGTTAGAAGATAGGATATACAGGTAAGGACTCTTAAGTAAGAAGTACTAAGTTATGCATTTGATTGCCTTTGTTTGTAATTGTTGTTACAAAGAAAGGCGTATGGCCTTTAAATTTATTCTTGATGCAGTAATGCCAGAGGGTATTACTAGGGCAAAACTTTTTCATTAAGCTGATGTGAGCAGTGTTAATCTGTTTATTAACTTACACGTAGTTTTTTTCACACATTTTATGAGAATTTCTAGTGTGACATTTATTTAATGATATTTGTATTGAGAATTGTGTTATTTTTTATGAGCATAAATAGGCCAATTTGGGAAAGTAAAAAAATATGAAGTGGGAGAATATGTGTGACAACACATAATTGGAAGTTGAAGAAGTTAGTGGGGGTACAGAGGGAGTATATGCCTGTGTAGACAAGAATGCAGTCCCTTTCACAAATTTTATTTTACCTCAATGAATAAAATTTTATTTCATGGGTTTCTATGAGCTAAACCTACAAATATAATCTCCAAGCAAACCAACTGTGGAGCAGATCCAGCAACAAATATTTTAAATCACATCAATTGAGCTTTCATTACACTGGTGTCCCTATTTTGTTGGAAATGTGTTAAAAGTGGTAGCATGATCTTGACTTGGTTGATGTGAAGGATATCACTCTGAAAAGAGTTTTTTGCTCAATTTCTCTTAATAAAAATAGGTCAGCTTATTTATTATTATTTTTTTTTCGAGTTCTTTGTTCCCCTGGAATTTGTTCTCTTTCACAGTGATCAGTGCCAAGATACTTGACCCTGTCATGTCTTGAAAGTTGTTATCTTGTTATGATATAGATCCACTTAATTCTGTGTGCATGATAACCATCTTTATTATGTCTGTTGCCGTCAATGACCATTTCTATTTTTGTGCAATTTCTGTTCCCTTACACCTTGTCTTAATATTTATTCCTTATGATAAAAGTAAATTTGATCTTTTTTTGCTTGCTTTTTCTGGAAAATAACAGAGCATCCCTTGGATGGTTTGCTCATCAACCTGGATGGTATGATATGAATAACAGCAATTTTACTCAGAGTGAAGCTCAATCAGTTTCAATCTTTATCAACCATCTCAATGAGCGGGTGGGGTCCCCTCAGAAAGAGCAAAAAGCAGGAAGGTTTGAAAATGGTAGCTCTTCACATGATGTGGTAAGACAAGTAAAACAGACACTTATGAAATGTAAATTGTTTTTAATACTCTTTATGTAGGGGAAATGTTATTGTTGCTTGACGTTGTCCTGCAGAAGGATCATTTTCACCCTGTCTGGGGTCGGATGGAGAACTATGCTGTTGAACGTGAGAAGAGGAGGCAGTTGTTGGTGATGCTGTGCCAGCATGAGGCTGAGAGGCTTGAGGTTTGGGCTCATCCCGTTGGATCAAAGTAATTCTTGTTGACTTCTTTGGATCTTCCCAACTCTTTCTGTCATCCCTTATTTTCGCAGTGGCTATCCTGTGTGATGTTCATCATCTTGTTTGATGGTTTTTTCAGGGAAGGCAATTCTAAGCTCAAAGTTAGCTCTGATAAATGGGTAGAATTTGGAAGGACAGCCTTTTCTGTCGATCCAAGAATCGCATTGTCATTGGCTGCAATGTTCCCCACAAATGCTGCTCTAAAGACTGAAATCACCCAGCTAGTTCAAGTATGTTGGTTGAGTTTTTGGGTGAAAACAAGATGGCTTTAAAATTATTCTCATATGTTTGTGCTGTGGAAGCAATTTTTTCTTTTCTTTTAAAAAATAAAAAAATAAAAATACAAAGTTGCTGGAGGAGTCTCATATTATTTTTAGTATTTGTACAGTTTTAATGCTTTTACTATGTTTGAGATTTTAATTTGGATATTTGAATGATACATGCTAATGCAAAATATTCACCTGAAGATTTTGTATTAACAGAATTGTCTGAATCTTGGTGGCTTTGTCTGTCCAATTTACGCTTTATTCCTTTTTCATCTAATTTTTTAACTCATGGCTTATTTTCTTTCCATAGTCACATATATTGGAGATCCGCAGCATTCCTGAAGCTTTGCCTTATTTTGTCACCCCCAAGGCAGTAGATGAGAATTCAACCCTTTTGCAACAATTGCCGCACTGGGCGCCTTGTTCAATTACACAAGCTTTGGAATTCCTCAGTCCTGCATATAGAGGTCACCTCCGAGTCATGGCGTATGTCCTCAGGGTGTTGGAGTCTTATCCACCCGAAAGAGTGACTTTTTTCATGCCCCAGTTGGTACAGGCACTAAGATATGATGATGAGGTGGGTTCCTGCCATCTTGATTTGGCAATCTAAAGACACTAGTGTCACCGCTAGTACTTCAAACAATTTTGTCCGTGCATAGATGATAGTGGCAAAGCATGTCTCTATCCTTGAAGCATACTTATTTTATTTAATTTATGCATTTTTATGCAAAGATGCATTCTTTTCATATCGGCCAATTCTAATTTGCAGAAGTTGGTTGAAGGATACTTGCTTAGAGCCACACAAAGAAGTGATATTTTTGCGCATATATTGATTTGGCATTTACAGGTGACCTACACTTAATTATATTGGTCAGGTTATACAACCATTTGATTTGCATTTCACGTATGCTTTAAAATTTATATGTCTATGTTTTTTCAGGGTGAAACTTGTGCATCCGAGACTGGAAAAGAAGCAGTAACTTCTATGGTATCCTTGTTCAAACTAAATAGTTCTATTTGACATTTAATACTCAATTTTAGTTAAAAGTTGTTTCTAAGTATTAAGAAGATTCTGTTAGACACTTAGACTAGTTGAATGATCACATTTTCCAAAAGTTAGTATTATGTAGGTATTTCATTGACTTGTGGTTTTTAGCAATTTCTTGGAGTTCCAAGTAGTGCTCTTTGAATCATCTCTACTTTATGGCATTTTGTTTCATGATTGGTGACCTTTGAGATTGAAACAGCGGATTTCCTGGATTTGGTGTTGTATAAGAATAATGTAGTGACTTCTCATATAAAAGCTAAAATTGTTGGGGAGGAGTATGTTATTTACCCTTTATTTGTTTTTTTAGTTCGTTTTGGTTGCCTTGTCATATCCATTTCTGTTGTCACTTCACCTAGCATCCTAACTAGCTTCCGTAGCTGTACTGGCCTTTTATAACAAAATTTACATTGGTTTATTGCATAAAGGATCCGTCATTCCTTTTCTATGACTTATGATAGTGGAGATATATCAACACAGAAGTCTTCACATTTGTACAATTTAAAGTTTTGAACGTTCAGAGGTGGCTTAGGGTAGGTTTGTCTGACTCTATACTTGCCCCACGTTGTAGCTATATTCCTTTTAAGGATGGACCTCGGCAACAATCTTGGCATATTTACTGGTCTCTGAAAATCATGCGGCCCTACCATTCTTTCCATCATGTAACATTTGCTTATTGTTCAAAGAGAGATTCCTATATTCATCTTTTCTATTCTGGCTTGCCTTTTAATTTTATCACTGAACCATCAGTGCTTGAAGTTGAAGTTTCCATGCAACAAATCAAATATATATGTTTTATAATTTCTGTTTAATTTAAATGGTGAAGTTTTTGTATAAACATTTTGTTATGAATGTAAGTTCACTGGATCTTTTGTTCCCCTTCTATTTGCTTGCAGAATAGCTCCTTTCAAGCACTGCTACCGGAGGTCAGACAAAAAATTATTGATGGTTTCAATCCTAAAGCACTTGATGTGTTTAATAGAGAATTTAATTTCTTTGACAAAGTTACATCTATATCTGGTGTACTCTATCCACTTCCAAAAGATGAAAGGCGAGATGGTATAAGAAGGTAACTTTTGACTGTTATCTCCATAAGAATTGCAGTCGTGTTGGTTGATTTGACTTCACTTATTTCTCATTCTGAACTGTGATAAGAGATACTATTTCTTATATTGAAATAGGGAGTTGGAGAAAATTCAAGTGGATGGAGATGATCTATACCTACCCACTGCTCCTACTAAACTTGTCAGGGGTATTCAGGTTGATAGTGGCATTCCTTTACAATCAGCAGCAAAAGTTCCTATCATGATCACATTCAGGTAGAGCGGGATGGAGATCACAATGATATAAAGCCACAAGCTTGTATATTTAAGGTATATTTTAATATTCATCAGTTCACATGGAAAAGCACCCTAGGTGAGGCAAGGAAGCTCAAGCTCTTATTAATTTTCATTCTGTTCCTTGCTTTTGAAATACGGAGCTCGTAAAAATCAAGGGCCATGAGCTGTACTTGTGATTCCAACAGCCAAAGTGGTGTATAGCATCTAGAGATGCAATGATTGCAAATAAGAAATTTAGTTGGTCTGTTCAGTTCCGTTGTAGGCTTGTAACAATTAACCACGAACAATGTTATGTCATATATAAAGTTGGAAAATGCTGGTTGTTGACCTGTAATGCAATTTTTCTCTGGAGAATGTTTTACACTAACCTGGTGGTGGTGATCTCTGGATGTAGGTTGGAGATGACTGTCGGCAAGATGTGCTTGCTTTGCAAGTTATTTCACTTTTGAAGGACATCTTTGCAGCTATTGGGCTGAATCTTTATTTGTATCCTTATGGAGTACTTCCAACTGGCCCAGAGAGAGGAATTATTGAGGTAATCCTTAGTTTTTTCGTAATAACTCTCCTTAACTCCTTTGTGCATTCTTGGAGTGTCATGCATGCAAATTTTGGGTTTTATTTGCCAAGAGTTTCCTCTTTTATCATTCTGTCGTCCTTGGCAGGTTGTGCCCAATTCACGAAGCAGGAGTCAAATGGGTGAAACCACTGATGGTGGTTTATATGAGATTTTCCAACAAGATTTTGGGTCTGTGGGCTCCCCAAACTTTGAGGCTGCCCGTGAGAATTTCCTAATTAGCAGTGCTGGATATGCAGTTGCTAGCCTGTTGCTTCAGCCAAAGGATAGGCACAATGGGAATCTTTTGTTTGATAAGTAAGCCTTTTATTATACAGAGTAGTTGTCATTGTGTTTATCGGTTCATCACATTTGCCTACTATGTAGTACCACTATAAAAATAAACCATGTACCACTATTTTCAACTTTTGGCGAAAATCTTTGATCTTTGTATCATTTGCATGAAGTGAATTGTAATAATGCCAGATCAGTCTAACCTTGATTGGTTGTGAATGCAGTGTTGGCAGGCTAGTTCACATTGATTTTGGTTTTATTTTGGAAACCTCACCTGGAGGCAATATGCGTTTTGAAAGTGCTCATTTCAAGCTCAGTCATGAAATGACTCAACTGCTTGATCCGTCTGGGGTGATGAAAAGTGACACATGGCACCAGTTTGTAAGGTAAGCTAGCTTCCTCTCTCTCAACCCAACATAATTCCATCTTTGCGAGATCAACTCCTCGTACTTACAAAGCCAATCCATTATTTTTGACACTGGTGCAGCTTGTGCGTAAAGGGTTACCTTGCTGCACGCCGCTATATGGATGGGATCATTAACACAGTCTTGCTAATGCTGGACAGCGGATTGCCATGCTTCAGCAGAGGTGACCCGATCGGCAATCTGCGTAAGAGGTTCCATCCTGAAATGAGTGAGCGTGAAGCAGCCAATTACATGATACGTGTGTGCACTGATGCCTATAATAAGTGGACCACTGCTGGTTATGATTTGATCCAGTATTTGCAACAAGGCATCGAAAAATGAGGCCAGATATGCCACTTAGTTTCCATCCGGAGATGTACATTTTTATTCGATTCTCGTGTAAGCTTTTTTGCTGTTGTAGGTTCTTCTACCCAGGTGGTTTGAAGGTCGATTTTCTTTCCTATATATATATATATTCTATCCCTTAAAATTTTCCCCATGGGGGATTGAATTGAGAACAGAAATTATGGGATTTCTCAATTTGTGAAATATAGTGTTCAATTTTAATTTATTGAAATTGTAGTTTATCCAATCTCTGTTGTGTTAATTTAATGTGCAAGAGAGCTGTTGGGAAGATGGGTGTTTTCTGGAACAAACGGGTAATATTATTATTTGTATTCTTGGCTGATTCTGTTTTGTCGAGATTTCTTTGTCACTTGGCTTATTCAATCAAGGCTATAGAAGTACCTCTACATTTCTAAATTGCTCGTGATTTTTAATTGCACCGACTCTTATCAATACATCAAAATTATTTTCTTTTGGGCATCAAAAGCCGAAGTACATGGCCCAAAGCTATATTATTACCAAAAAGGTATTAACAATGCAATGCTATTCTTTATAATCACTTATTGGTTATCAGAAATAAATGTTAAGACATTTAGAGAGCTCCATATGATAATCATAACACAAAATAAAACGTAAAAATTCATGAAAAAGCGCAACAGGTTTGAACTACAACATACTTCCAAAAGCAATACTAATGAATATATAAAACGGGCTTGTTCCTTCATAAATCAACAAGGTAGACAAAGAACATCTTATGATGATCTCTTTCGCTTCAGGTGAGGTACTGAGATGCATGAGTAAATCCCCATAGCTGCATACACAAATATTTAATAAGGTTATTACACTAAAGATTTAAAATCCCGCCATCGGTCGCAAAAAAAAAAAAAAATTAGAGAATCAACAGGAAATCCATGCCATTGACACAAATTATTATATGAAAGAATTACCTCGACATTCTTTAGATCAAACTCTTGTTCATGGGCTAAACACAAGTTGCCAAATGTCTCACAAGGTCCACTTGTTCCAGTTAATCTAAGTAGGAAAGGATGAGGTGTTAAAATTGTAATCTCTAATTATGATGTAAATATGAGCCAGTTCGTAGTGCACGAAACAAACTTACAGATCATCGTTCAAGCATAGAGCAAAGTTCGCACCGCCTCCAAGAGCGAGCGAGTCGTTCAGGCACAGATAGAAGTACCTGTTGGCTCCTATTCAAGCAACAATAGAAACTGTCCATGAATTTTTTAAGTTCCAAACAAAATAATATAGTTACTTCTTGTCCAACAGGACTTGAATATTAAACATGAATTTATTGATGGAATCACATACGGATGATAACATATTGTTATAAGAAGTGCATGACATGGTACCATATACTTGTCCCTTCATCTTATGTAATTGAAACATCTTTTTAATGCCCAGCATTCATAGCAAGTAGAACACTACTAAACTGGAAGCTGGTTCACGACAAGCTAATACATCTCAATATTTCAACACTGCCCCCAGCCAAAAATTTCATACCCTTTTTCTTCGAATTCATATCAAGTTGTTGGATCTTTTAGCCTGGGAGTTCAATCAATTATATCCATCTAACCCCTTGGGTTTTGGTCTTGCTCATTAAATTAGAATATGATACACTACACAGCATACAAAACATATACGTAACAAATGCTGAAAGTATAGATATATGGCACATCTTCATTCGAAAAATGACTGAGGATGTTAAACAAGTTTAGCAACAGGTAACATGCTTACCAGTTGGTCTAAATATCCTTGGTTCACCATATAACGTAGTGAAAACAAAACTTTGATTTGTTCCCTGCCAGATATGCAGAAAATAAATTATGTTATCTTGTGATTTCAGAAGCATAAACGAAGTAGCAAGGCCTTCTGGCACAAAGTTAAAATAGTCAAGAGAAGCTTGTAACATCATACTTGATATTTCCTTTTTGCAGTAGGCTTCAGGGGGCACTCAATTAATCCACCTAATACAGCACCTTTCTTATCACCAGTAATCTGCAGATATAAAAGCATTCTGTTTTCATGGAGCAGAAGCTAAACATGCATGCTGATTTTGTACAGCTGTTGTTGTGACAAGGTAAACGCACCAACAAACAAGGACCAGTACCACCAGAGCTCTTCCGGTAAAGTGTTTGAAGTGATATACCATCTCTTACCGTACTGCCCTTCATCCAGCAAATTATAGGACAGTTGTCAAAACAATACTCGTGCAAAAGCAGAACTATCTACAGAATACAAAAGCATCATTGTCGAGTTTACCTGTAAAATAGAACCCATTGACAGCCTTTCACTATATTAGGAAGGGCTGCCTCAAAGAAACGATATAAATCTGGAGAAATGAAAAAGGATTCGTCCATAAGGCTGGGCATAGTCTTCTCAAAAGCATGTGGGGTCATGAAATCTTCAAATGTATCTGAGCTGCCACTGGTGCTTGTTCCAGAGCCGGGCTCTCCATTTTCTAATATTGGGCTCCCGCTGTAACCATGTTTCTCATTTTCTTCTTGCAATACATTATCATAATCCATAGGCTTATCCAAGGGTTTATCCTTGTACGAAAAACTTCTACTTCTCCATTTAAATGAATCCGACCTGGGACTTTTGATATCATTAGTGGGCGGATTTTGTCTGAACCAATCAAGGCTTACTGATGGTAGGAATGAGGTCAGTACAGAATTGTTTGACTTCACATTCTTAGCATTTTGTTTACCCTACACAAATGGAGACATGGTATTAAGAGTCCTTTCCCAACAATGTGGATTTCTGGAGATCACTCAATCCTAAACAACTTAAATATTATTTGTGACATGAAGAAACGATGAAGAGCAAAACCAAACAAAGATCAAGTAAGGAAAACCACATCTTTACAAGAGAAAGGGGGAAATAATGGAAGTCCAACCTTAGGGTAATTAATTTGGAGATTTAATCCCTTACAAAAAAGTAGAACGAAATCACATACTTCTAGTCTTCTAGATGAAGCAATGACTTGAGTCTCAGATTTCCCTTTACTTGAGCATCACTGAAAAGATTGCATGATTGAAAAACAACACGAGAAACAAATAAACAAGTGCTACTAGTTTCCACTGGTAAATAAGGTCTGATTATTTTCCATGAGAAGAACTGGAATAGAAATAATAAGATAGGAACACCAGTCTTCAATCCATGCATAGGAATAAGGCACTCAAATGAAACATAAGCACCACATCTAGGTGTTAAAAACTCACCGGGCTACTTCATCACCAAATAGCTTGGAATCAAAACTTCCTTTCCATTTAAACCCAAAACAAGAGTGACCTCACCCGAAAAAGAATCTTTTTTATCTATGCACTTTTCATTTTACACCTTTTTATCCAAACATATTCGATCTAACATTTAAACAGCTTACAAGCTCAACTAAAATTCCAAAGGCACTTCACATAAACCAAATAAACGCATACATCTACAAAATCGCAAACGAAACACACCAAATTAAAAATTATACCGGAGAATCTTGATCTTGCGCCTCATTCGACGCCTGTGAATCAGAAAACAAACTCGAAAGCTTATCGTACAGTCTGTCTCTGATAGCATTCATGCTCGCTTCTGCCTCTCCAGGCTCGATCGCCGAACAACAGAAATTGACAATCAATAAAAAGAGATGTTCGATTTCACACACAAAACATCGGAACTTCGTTTATGTTCGAAAAAGCGACGGAATCGAATTGAATATATGCAGATCTCGTAGGAATTCAGGAAGAAAGGAATCCACATTGCACAGCGTCTATGGAAATACCACCGACTCTTTCCATACGCTTCGGCGACGGTAAATATGGAATAAAGACGTTTTTCGTTATAAAGCGGCAAAGCGTTTAATTTAATTAATTAAAAAAATGAAAAACTTAATTCTTACTGAGGTTAAAAAGAAAATCCAAAATTTATGGGTGGAGAATGAGATAAGACAAAAGATGAGGGGCAGGGTGTGAAAATGGCCGGCCTGTTTTAGGGTGGAAATAGGTAGGAGGCTTTAGGACTATACATTGATTTTTTTTTTTAGGTCCGAGTCTCCAATAATCTTTGATAGGCAAGTCTAAGTCTGACATATTCATTTAAATAATCTAGTTTTTAAGTTAAATTTATTTTAAAATTAAGTTAAATTTTTTTTCATATGTATCCGGATGTAATTATTAGATTGGAAGATATAATTTATATACTTGGGCAAATCTTCACAGTTATTTATATATGAAAAAAAAGACTTATAATTATTTTAAAAATCTATATAAAATTAAATTAATAATTATTTTTAAATATAATAATAATAATAATAATAATAATAATATGAACCTATTTAGACATTTTATAAAGCATGATCTATATCTATTTAACTAAATAAATATTTTGCTTACCAAAAAAAAACTAAATAAATATTTAAAATAGCCTAAATCTAATTTATCTATTCCCCCATTTTTTAATGAATGTAACATTGGTAAATTTGGTACTGTTCACATACACTTTGATTAAAAATTTTGTTATAGTTATATAAGTTAAAATATAGCAAAGTGAGATCTTGTTAGATTCGTCTTATTGAGTAATTTTTAAATATCAAACTTTCAAAATTTTTACTTATACTGAACTTAAGTTATTAATAATTTAAAATGTAAATTGTACTGTATGCATTGTGAGTCATTGCAATTTTTAGAAAACAAGAGGAAGTATAAAAAAAAAAAGCGGGCCTGATTTTATCAGGTTAGGCATAGGCCCGCCTATTCCCACCCTACCTGTTATAATTATAATAGTAACAGTACATATAGCGTAATAGCGACAATTAGCTTGAATCTACAACGCGCCTCTTTCTTTTTAGGTTTTCTCCTGAATTTGAAATTCTGGCGAAGGTTTGTTCGCTGAATTATGGATTTGTTCGGTTCCGCCATGTCCGGCGAGGTATGTTTGCGTTGATTTCTTATGAATTCCAGGTTTTGTTTCGGAGTCGAAAGTTGTCTAATAAAGGAGATTATTTTTTTTAAAAAAAAAATGATTTTGGTTCGGGATTATATTTTATGTCCAGAAAGATTTACATTGTGGTAGGGTTTCAGACTGGAAATTTTATTTATTCGCCTCTTGTTTTTCCTTGATACTAAAAATTCGCAATTCATGGTTGGAAAGGGAAAATTTTTTAGAACTGGAAGGTTACCCTAACGAATAATGTTACGCTATATATATATATATATATATATATATATATATATATATATATCTTATCGTGATATTTGTCATCGGTGCTGATAGTTTGCAAACTTTCACTCCAGCTGTTGATTTCAAATTATTGCTACAAACCAAATTATGCTACTATTCATTAGAATACTTTAACTTCAATTTTTATTATAGTTATACAAGTTAAAATATAGCCAAGTGAGATATTGATATTGTTAGATTCGTCGCCTCATGTAGTTTTTAAATATTGAATTTTTAGAATTTTTTCTTATACCGAACTTGAGTTATTCACCGTTTAAAATGTGCCGTAGCAAAATTATAAAAACAGAGGAAGTAGTAGGGTGTATTTCCACAAGCCATATTCATGTATAACGAGTTTGTGGTTTATTTTAGGCAGTGATAATTCTTGTTCTACTAAGTGAAATGTGGGAAGTGATTTTATGCTCATACATACATATATATGTATATTTTTATGCAGGTTGGGTTAAAATTGCTCCTTAATCCGCTTAGTTCAAATATTGTTATTCGTACGGCATGGTGAGTGTTTAAAATTTTTAGCTAAGTGGAGGATTAGATTGAATCTCGACAGTGATTTCACCATGACACTATTGCCATGATTGGGATGTGATTACCAGTTATGCTAAAATTTTGCACACTTACATACATGTATTTGTCTTTCTTTTTACCATTTAATCAAATTTGCAAGGGAATCTTTTGTGGACGAATCACTGATAAAAAGCATGTTATTTGCAGCTGCTCTGTTGGGGTTGTTTTGCCTGTTTATTCTACATTCAAGGCCATTGAGGCAAAGGATCAAGATGAGCAAAATAAATGGCTAGTATATTGGACAGGTTAGTGAAATAGTCTGGTAACAATATTATTACATTCACTGATGAAAGTGTTTCAATTCAGCTACCTGATGTGATGCGAATGGCGTTTTTATAGATTTGGAAATTGGAATTGATAATGAGATTTTTGTGACATCCACCATTCATGAACTCGGATGGCTAAAATGTTTAATAATTTACTTTATACACTTCATTGAGGATCATATAGTATGAAATATCTTCAATCTGCCAATATAATTATTTTAACTGTTTGTCCTATCCTCATCATCGTATATATGGTTGCAGTGTATGGTTCTTTCAGCCTTGCTGAGGTGTTCACTGATAAATTTATTTACTGGTACTTTTCCAGCCTGATTTCATACCCTCTCTCTGATAATTGAATTGAAACAAGCACTTAAAAATTTCAAGGATGTTTGCTTATTCGATTACAGGTGTCCTTTCTACTATCATTTGAAGTTTGCCTTTCTTGTGTGGCTTCAATTGCCGACCGTTTATGTAAGCTTGGTCTATGGTTTCATTGCTTATCTTTAGTGAAAAAATATATCTATTCCTTACAGGATTCTACTGATGTTATTATCGAAAATGTATGATTTCCCAGTTCTTACTGTGTACCATTTATCTTGATCCATTTTCTCACAAACTTTTTGCACGGCTTGGCAGGGGGCAAGGCAACTGTATATGAACCAATTGCGCCCATTTCTCCAAAAGCATCAGGCAAGACTTGATCAGATTGTGAACTTTGTCTATGGCGAAATGGTAATTACTTTCTTTTGACTTGCTTCTAGTCAACAGTTCCTTTGAGTCTTGGTTACAATAATACATAATACCCTACAATCCTCTAGGTGAAATTTGTGAGCAACCATGAATCAGAAATTCATGTTGCACGAGCACTCCTTGCCAAGATATTTCTTGCAGGTAATTTTTTTCTATTTTTATGATAAATGATATCACATGTAAATGGAAACTTGCCTTTACCCCTGTCAAATATTTAAATCCCCTGTTAATCTAGCGCACAGTCGGTTACAATGTAACATATATTCCTCTACATTTGATGAGGGCTTAACTGTTATACTCGACCAATTTGTACAGTTCAAGATGTCATTTGCCCAGGGCAAAGGCCGGCAAATGGATCTGCAATTGAAGGTCCTCCGCCACAAGAGGAAACGTCTGAATCAGACACTGAGGAATGATTTGATCTACACGAGATCCTGGAATGTTTTTTTCCTCCTTTTTTTTTTTTTGGTTCCCTGTAAAGTTTCTACTTCAACTAGGAAATTAGAGGTTAATGTTTTGGATAATATTATGTGGTTTTGACTTTGAGCAGCTGTTTAAGTTTAACCTTTCGTTCGTTAAAAAGTAGTGCCTATGTGTGGGTTGCCACTGAGATTGTACTTTTTAGGTACTCCCTCGATTTTTTTTTTTAAAAAAAATTAGTTACAGTTTGACTTAAATTTTTATTATAGTTATATAAGTTAAAATATAGATAAGTGAGATCTTGTTAGATTTGTTTTGTCTTGTATTATTTAAATATCGAATTTTTGGAATTTTTACTTGTACCAAACTTGAGTTATTAATTATTTAAAATATTCATTGGACTGTGTAAAAGGTGGGTACGTAACAAGTAAAAATAAAATCGGAGGGAGTATTTTACAATCCACACTATTATTTCAATTATTATATACTTAATCTGTTTTTTTAATTGCTACGGATCTATATATTTAAAGACTAAAAGACGAGACGAAATCTAACAAGATTTCAATTGGCTCTATTTTAAATTATAAAACTTCAAGTTAAAGTGAATGTATAAAAAGTAGAAACAAATCAAATATAGCAAAAAAAAAATGGAGGGAGTATATTATACTCCCTCCGTCCCAGGCAAGATGTCTGGTTTGACTTTTTGGCACTGTTCATTGTTTAACTTTGACTCGATATTATTTCAAGTATATGTTTGAAAAAAATAGTCGAGTTGGATCTTGTTAGAATCGTATAATCATGTAGTTTTATAATATATATTTTACATAATTTTTTGTTGTATTTATTTTGAGATATTAACGATTGAAAAAGTGCATTGGATTGTGTGCAGAAATGAAACAAGACATCTTAAATGGGACAGAGGGAGTAAAAAGTAAGTAGTAATAAATTTAATAATTATTCTTATTTTAAATATCATATTTTAAACTCACAACACCCTATCCCTTAAATTTGAAATATGAAATTAAATATTTGATTTTATCGTCTGATTTTTTTTAACTATCTTTTTTAAAATTGAATAAAAAATAGTGATATCTCCAACTATATACAGTGTATATTCAGCTAATAATACCTCCATTTCTGTAATTCTTGCAATACATATATATTTTAAACTATTAATAACTACAATTAAAAATTTTTAAAAGTTATATATTTAAAAACTAGACAAATATACAAATATCTTACTTAACTATATTTTAACTTATATAATTATAATAAAAAACGAAAGAAGTAGTTGACATTTTAACGTAGAGAAAAAAAAGTAAACAAATGAACTAGTATGGTAATAGTAGTATAGAGTAGACTATAGTACTCAGCTAGTACTAGTACCATATTTTTTCTAGGGCTCTCAATGGTCACAGTTCTCACCATTTTTCCTATAATTCTTTATTGCGAAAATAAAGTCAGGATCTTTGGGGGATTTATGTCGTATGAGTTGTTTTCTTTTCTTTTTTTTTAAAAAAAAAAAAATAAGAAAGAAGAAAAGAGAAAAGAGAGAAAGAAAAAGAAACAAATACTGCATATAATAGTAACAAATAAAAAACTATTCATTTATTTTTCTGAAACAATAACAATAATTAATTAATTAAAAGACGGAGATGAGGATTTAACTTGCACCTATTGCGAGTCCCGGCTCGCAATCTAGGTTTGGATGCTCCACCCGCCCTTATTCCTCCCAGCAAAAAAATTAATTAAAAGGCGCGTGTTGATACACAGGCCGTTGCCTTCCCCGCCAGTTCATCACACTATAAATGGAAGTCTGCAACTGCTTCTTATACTAATAGTGAGAAAGTAAACGCAACGTAGCAAATGCCAAATGGTTTCCTAGTACAGTCCTCTCATTAGCTCTCTTGTAGGGGCTAGCTAGGATCTACCTCTGCTGCTATGGAGGGAACATTTAATTTGCCTTTCTGCCAACTTAAAAAGCGATTATTTCTCCGTAACCTTATGCAATCCGCTCAAAAATTATGGATATTTACATACACGGCATGACCGGCGGCGGTCGGAGAGACAGAGGTTTGACGAAGAAGGATGACGAAATCACCGGCGCCGGACAACCAATGCAGCGCCGATCTAGAATTGCAGCGGCTATCTTCGTCGGAGTGCTTTGCGGATGCGTTTTCGCCTTCGTATACCCCACCCAATTTTTTACCGCGTCAACTCCAGCTCGTTACGCACAAATTGTTGCACACTCAGATTTGGAGGTCGTAATTTTATTTACTTTTTTAGTTGCTCACACTCCGTGCATTTATTTTGTTTAATTTATTATCATGCGATTGAGTAAAAAAAAAAAGTTTTATCTTGACTGAGGTCAGGAAAGTGTTCATCTGATCAGTCTCCTGTGATCTATGAAGCCGAACTTGCTCAGTTGCTCTTGATTGTCGATTGTTTTTGTATAGCATTGATTTCTTCTACTAGTTATTTTTTTTCTGTTTCTGCTATAAGCTTCTGCCTCAGCTTTGAAACTTTTACTTTTTTGTAAACCTAGAACTAATTAATAGCTCCTTTTTCCTAATAATGATGGCAACATAATCAACTAAAAAGCATCTCAGTGAGGCTTTTGTGAAGAACTGAATACTCCCTCCGTTTCTAAATAAATGTTACATTTTAACTTTTTTTACTGTTCATTGTTCATTGAAGCACTTTGACTTCTATTTTTCTTATAGTTATACTAGATAAAATATAGTTAAGTGAGATCTTGTTGGATTCGTCTCATCTTGTAGTTTTTAAATATCAAATTTTTAGAATTTGTACTTGTACCGAATTTGAGTTATTAGTAGTTTAAAATGTGCATTGGCAAACGTGCATAAGAGAAACGTAACATTTAAAAAGAAACGGAGGTAGTACTTTTTATTCAGCTTATGATTGTGCTCCAAGTTTCACATTTTAGTACTGTTGTTTGTGTTTGAACTTTGAAAGACTTTTTTCCATTTTCTGATATGTTCCTATAAGCATCTGATTCATTCATATTTTTTCG
The DNA here is from genome assembly GCA_030278955.1 of Hygrophila difformis. Classification (NCBI taxonomy): domain Eukaryota; kingdom Viridiplantae; phylum Streptophyta; class Magnoliopsida; order Lamiales; family Acanthaceae; genus Hygrophila; species Hygrophila difformis. The sequence goes on along the minus strand of JAOANR010000004.1, from coordinate 62,174,237 downwards.
TCAACATTTGGTTATTCTGCAAATGCTTCGATTATTTTCTAGGAATTGCTTGTTTATCAGGTTCCCAACACTTCATGTGTGTCTCCGGAACGCCTCAGCATGTTAAAATCAGAGTACATTGCCGCTTCAGCACAAAACGCAGAGCTAAAAGAGCAAATTCGCCTACTGACTGATAAACTCCGGTTGGCTCAACAAACGACGACGGATAGCACACAGAACCAATTCCTGGTATTAAGGGAGCAGAAGAAGAAAGCCGGGCCGTTTGGCACTGTCAAGGGATCGGGAACCAACCCATCAGTTGTACCCGATGAATCCGTGAACCCAAGACTGGCCAAAATGCTCGACAAACTTGCAATCGACCGCGAACTTATTGTCGCGCTTGCAAATTCACATGTCAGGGACACATTGGAGGTGTGGTTCACAAACATAAAAAAGGTAGGCATCCGCAATTACCTTGTCTACGCTTTGGATGATGGCATCGCCAGCTTCTGCGAATCAAATAATGTCCCCTTCTACAAAAGAGGCTCCAAAGAGGGCAAAACAGACGAGGACAACAACTTCGATTCCATAGCAAAGGGCGGAAGCAACCACGCCATCTCAGGACTGAAATTCCAGGTCCTAAGAACATTCTTGCAGCTTGGCTACAGCGTACTCCTCTCAGACATCGACACAGTCTACATACAGAACCCATTCAACCATCTCTATAGAGACTCCGATATTGAGTCCATGTCTGATGGGCACGACAACCAGACTGCATATGGATACAACGATGCTTTTGATGAGCCCGAGTTGGGGTCTACAGTGAGGATATGGGTCTACAACTCGGGGTTTTTCTACATACGACCAACGATCCCTTCCATTGAGCTCCTGGATCGCGTGGCGAGTAGGTTGTCACAGGAAAAGGCTGGGGCTTGGGATTGGGACCAAGCAGTGTTGAATGAAGAGCTGTGGTTCCCATCGCACCCGGGGAACGAAGGCCTGCACGCTTCGAGAAGAACCATGGATTATTTGCTGTTCATGAATAGTAAGGTTCTGTTCAAGACGGTTAGGGAAGATGGGAATCTCAAGAATCGGACAAAGCCGGTGGTAGTTCACATAATTAATTCTCATCCCGATAAGATCATGCGGATGAAAGCGGTGGTGGAGTACTACGTCAATGGAAAGGGGGACGCTCTGGATCCCTTCCCGGATGGTTCAGAATGGTAACCACCGGTAAGTGGTCTATACATAGAGTTCTGCATGCGCCGCTATTATATTTTGACTTTCTCGTAATAAAGACTCAAATTTCGACTAAAAACAATCAACAAAGTTTGTTATGGAAAAGATTCAAGAGAATGAATGAATGAATTCTTATCTATTTTCAGTGTTTGCCATAGTACATCATCAACGTGCTTGTTATTTGTGAAGATATAGTGCACATCACATGGGTCAAAAAACAACTCATTCCGTCCCATTTAACTTGTCTTATTTGACTTCTCCACACAATCTAATGCACTTTTTCAATCGTTAATATCTCAAAATATTTATAATAAAAAATTATATAAAATATAGTATATATTATAAAACTATATGATTAATGAAAAATTATATAAAATATATACCACATGATTATACGATTCTAAGTTTCTAACAAGACACGACTCGACTACTTTTTTCCCAAATTTATAGTTAGTACAATTTCCCAAGAGTTTATGGATTAAGAGATAAATAAATAAATTAACATAAATAATAGTGCATCAATCAACACATCTAATTATATTTTTTTATATTTGTTCTACCATAAATATAAAATAAAAATATAGTAAAATAATACTTTTATTAGATTGTTTAATTTTATAATTTTAAAATATTAATTTTTTTTATAATTTTAATTTATACACAATTTGAATTGTTTAATGAATAAAAATACACATTGAATTCAAATGGTTAATGAATAAAAAAGTACACATTGAATTGAATAAGCCGGCACTTTTGAAAAAACGTGTAGTACTACATATAATTTGTGGACCAATTTACCTCTTCAAAAAGCGTCACTTGTGGGGATCCAAATCCAAGTAACCCTTCGAGGTTCAAATGGCTTCACTAGTTGATATTTCCCAAAATAGAAAGAAACCAACAATACCACAGATATTGATTTAAGGCCGTCCCAGCTATTACCAATATATGCGTGATCTACCAGTTCTCGACATATATGGTCGGGAAATGGGCATGTCATAATTAAGTTTATGTAATATATTTGAACTTTTAAAGTATTATGTTATATTTATAAAACAAAAAATCTCCCCTGGTATAAACATCGTATTAACGACATGAGGATCAACAAGCAAGAGAACAGACAAAGTTCAACAAGCACTTGCTCTCCCCCTCTCATTCACATTCCGGCCCAACCACTAATAATACCAGCATTTCTTATTTTCTATTTAGAGAGAGAGAGAGAGAGACACGGAGAGACACACACAGAGAGAGAGAGAGAGAGAGAGAGAGAGAGAGAGAGAGAATCCTAGTAATTTCAAGGATACAAACAACCCATTTGAAGCCAAAGAAAGAGTAGCAAATAATGGGGTGTAACACTATCGTCTAAAAACATTATTTACACATTTCATTCAGTATAAATCCTCTTCTATTTCACCACTATGGAACACCTACCCCAACCCCCAACAAGCTATCCCCACCCTTTCATTTCTAACAAACTCTGATCCAATGTAACATTGCTAGCAAATAGTAGTAGCTAGTAAGCACACCCCATGTGTTAAAAATTCTACCTTTCCTAAATAGATACCCTTGAATAAATTATGCACAACATGTATATTAACTTATGATATGAAATAAAAATACTCGTGTTGCTTCACTACTATCCGCCCCACTTATACCTGTGTCTTCTCAGGAGGTCGAGAGAGTTCCTTGTCGGCAAAATGTAGGAGTCGCCTGAGTCGTAAAACCATGTCGCAATGGAAAGGGAGAGCAGATCTTCGTTCCAGATAGGCTGGACTAACTGTCATCCATGACAGGGCGTGGAGCTCTGCTGCAATGGATTCAAGAATTATGTGCGTCTCAACTTCAAACTCCTTGATGTCAGATGGCATGCCCCGACTGGATTGTTGTTTGTGGACACCCTTCACCAACTTGTCTTGGCTTAAGTGGTTACCTCCATAGTAGTCAACAAGACTGACTGAGAGAACGGAAGGCCACTCTTCTTTCGACAGACTCCTGTGATCTTTTCTCATTGAAGGTACAGATTTAGAGACTACAAAACCGGTGGAGAGGGGGACTGCGGACCCTTTGCTGTGCAGAAGATGAGCAAGTGGAGGAGAATCCGCAGTGAGACATGTGGGGAGCTGAAGGATTGATGGAGGCATAAAGCGCATGTTTGGTGAAGGAATTAGGACATAGGATGCAGAAGTCGAGCCAAGAGACTTCACTGGTGTGTATCCTTCAAGGTAGCCTGATAAACCAGTAGCGGTGCTACCTTGACTTGATCCTGCAGCAGATCAACTCTCGTATTAAATGGCAATTGCAAAAGAAACATGAAAATAAGGGTTAATTAGCGAGCAGGTCAAGATAGCTTTTCATCATATAAACCTCACCAAAGTCAAATTTCCAGACCAGAGACTCAACATAGTTGAAAAAAATACTATATAAAAAATATGAGAGAGAGAGAGAGAGAGAGAGAGAGAGAGAGAGAGTAGATACACTCATTACTCATACACCTAGAAGCGATCAAGAAAAGAACATCGCTAAAAACAGGAAACAAGTCGGTATTCTCTCCACAGGGTAGGAAGATTATAGTTCAGTTGAAAGAAAATAACTGATGCCCATTATGGAATCAAAACTTCAAAAAGGAATAAACAAATAAATAAAAATGGAAAGTAATTTTTTAAAAATCTGATAATGCAAGACACAATTATGTTGCAATGGGAAGTTTTTTAACTCCATTTTTTTATGCACAGTAAATAACAAAGGAGATTTTGCCGCAGAAGGTAAACAGATGCACTTCAAAGCAAGAGACTAAGGGAAGGAAAAAAAAAAAAAAACAGAAACAAAATACTCTAATAGAAAGATGTATATAGATCAATATGTACCAGAAGATGTCGAATCAGCTTGATGGACTAGTTGCAAAGAATGATCAATTGAGACAGAAATAAAACTGATGCTCTGCACCCACTGCAGTAAACCCTTTGAATTGTCCAATGCCGGATGTGAACCCATTAACTGCTTCCTGGAAGTTGGTTGTCCACCTCCACCTTTCATGTAGGTCGAAGCTTTAGGAGGAGGGCTGTACAATGGATTTGGTGAAGAAGGAAGTGCTCTATCCTGCATCAAGCTCATTTCCTGCTGTTGCAGAGAACTTCCATTGCTACTGGCAGGAATTCCATCGGGCAGGAATCGTCGCAGCTGCAGTGACCACTTCTTCACATCAGAACCTCCAGCTGAATACAAAGCTTTTTGCCACTCTGCACAGAGAAGCTAAAAGATTTAACAAATGGCGACTTCATGAGAGAAATCAAGCTGCTTAAACATATAATTCTCTGAGTTGTCACACCTCTATGTTGCCATAGACAACCATAAACTCAGAAGCTTAAAAGACAAAGACCAACGGTAACTCGACTTAGAGGGAATCATGCTGGGGTTATGTTAAAAATATTCCATTAGATATGATTAAGAGCAACCAACCAATTAGATTTAGACAACATTGTTTCCTGAATGATTCAAATACCAGAGAAAGTATATATATCTGTAAATCTAATATAGAGTGTTCGGAAAAAGAGCTCATAAGTTGTTTTGGGGCTTATAAGACAAATAAAAGAAAAATCTTAAATATTACTAAAATAAGCTACTTACTTAAGTATTTTTTTTCTCCCTTTGTTAAAAGGGCATATATGAGGCATGAGCTTCAAAACCATATTTTAAGAGGTTGCACAAAGACCTTAATAATAAATGAAAAATAGCCGCTTAAATAAAAGAGGTAATATTGAATGGGAGGTGAAGAATTGATAATCGTAAATACAGAAGCAGTTTTGAATACCCTGGCACTCAAGCTCAAAGAAGCATCCAATTCGGGTAATCACGAGATCTCTAGGCTTTGCAACATCAGGAGAACCTGGCTGCAGAATCTGGCAGCCCTGTTGCAATATCTGGATAAAAAGGGACTGCAAACCCTTCGTGTCTTGCCGACTACTGACTCCTCCGAAGGGATAAACATAAGTGTCCAGCAATTCTCCCCTTGAGTCTGTCCATATGCAGACCATCCAACGCCAATCTTCAGTCCATCCATAACAACAGTGAAGACATGGAATTTTCTTTTGATGGCCAGATCCAAATGCATCTATATCGATGGAGTCACTCTGAGAAACAGGCCCAGAGTCTCCATTTCCTGAAGAACTTGGCACAAAGCTAGTACTTGTGCAATCCTCAGATGATAGCTTTGATGAATCAATTGTACTTCCCAAAAATGGAGTTAGTCCACGATCTAAGGAACCAGGTTCAGCAAGAATGAAAAGTGGCTCAAACAGACAACGAACTTCATCCAGAGGAAACACATCTCCTGTTCTGTTGGTATCGCATCCAAGTCCCCCAGATCTCGCTGTTTGCCATGAGTTATCCCAAGCACCTGGTCTCAAGCTTGAGTCAAGATCACTCTCTCTTTGAAGAGTAGGCCCCACAAGGCGAGAACCCACACAATCTTTCCACATACCAGTAACTGGTGAAGCCATCATCATAACAGAATGTGATCTTTCAGAAACAGATAATGACTGTGTGGTATCACTGGAGGTTCTTGAAAATCGCCGGGCCTTATTGTAAACGGTGAAAGCAATTTCCTTCAGAACAGTTAGCTCATTTAACATGGGGCTAGTGACCCTAAAAATAGCATCAACTGTGATAACCTGCAATACCAATTTGGGGATGTTAAACCCCGTAAGTGTCAAAACATTTGAAAATGACTCATCCGCATTTGCCGTGTAACTCAAAGCTTTGGCAACTTGGTTGTGCATCATAGATCTCCTTTCTTTATCTGAAGACCTAATGGCTGATCCAATAGCTACAGACGATTCAACCACAGTCTGCAGTACTGCAAGAGGCTCCGGGAAGGGGCACACCACATAGACTACCTGATTCCATAAACACAAAGAAAGTTCATAATCAGTTGATCGCATTGCCTGGAACTACATTCATGGAATGTATAGAACTGTTACAGGAGAAAGAGAAACATAATATTTTTTCACTTCATAAAATGGACATACTAACCTAAAACTAATCAATGGTAATTCACAATAAATTGGTCCCTATGTGACAGGAATTTCAAAATCCATGGCACTATGTGTGTGTGTGTGTGTATTCATATACTGAAGAGCAAAGATATAAATGCAAGAATAATATGAAACCATAATAGCAATTAAACAAATGCAGGGGAGCCATACTCCCCGTCATAATTGCGATGAAGATTCTGCTCGATAATGTGGAGAAAAGTAAACAAGAAGAATTTCCAGGAAAAGAAACAGTATAAAAATCAGTTTCTATCAATTTTGTTGGCTTTTAAATATGGATCATGGAAAAGAGCTCATCACTAGTACTGAAATCATGAGTTGACATATTATATGACTTGTTAAAGAGAGGCATACACCACTACACAGAACCCCACAAAATCAAAAACACAAACTTACAGTGCATGGTCCACCATTTCCTTCCTTAGCATTCACAGTCGCAGAAGAACCAAACTGCAAGGTTTTGAGAACCTTCGACAAAGTCTTCAAATAGCTAGTCAGATCCCAGCCATTTGACAGGCAGAGAAAATAATCACTGATTGATCCCAACATAGATGCATTGTTGGTATCTATCTTCATAGACTGGGGGCAATCAAGAAGGACAAAACCAGCAGATGTTCTCCCAGAATCCATCTCCATCTCATTTCCAAGAATTTGAGGTGCATGTGTGCCGAGTTTGCATGTTTCATAAACTGCAGAGGTGTTTAGTAGGAAAAAATATACCATGCCAGAAGACCAAGAAAACTGAAATTAATATAATAAGCACAAACTACACAACAATCTTTAATATCAGCAATCTCTATAAAATGTGAACAATTTAAAGAGAAAACGTGAAAGGCATAGCACAATTACAGAAATGGGTTTTTGTGCATAAAGGAACTTTGAACCAATAACTTAGCAAACTTTATTGTATGAAAGTATTGCTTTAATAGAGAAATAAAAAAAATAGAAAATAAAAAGACATACAAAAAAGAAAGTTAAGCTGCATTACACTCCTCCTAAAGTAATATAACGAGTAACCCTATGTAAAAATCAAGTCAACTAGTACTTAGAAGCATTGTGTTCAATGCCCCATAACCTGTCAGAGCTTACCCCAAACATTGCTTTAAATGGGTCTATTTCATGTCAAGTTCACAAGGCATGTTAAACATTGCCACCGCTAAGTATAAGTACTCAAAAGCTTGCGTTAAATCTTATCCCATTAAATTGCCACAAGTCAAACAAGATACTCTTAATACTCATATAGAAGTTGTTAAGGACATTCACAGAAACAAATATGTAAACAAACACTAACCAGTTCCAAGTTGCAGGAAAAAATCTGCAGCTGCTGTCGTCAGTGGATCTATATTTGGACAGACAACATAATAGCTCATCTACCAGAAAACAAGAAATAATATAAATCAGCTGATAGCATCAGAATATAGAAGTGGAGACATATAGAGCAATTGCCAACCCTTGATAACACTGCAGAACAAATTAACAAACAACCTAGCAAGACTTACATTTTTCGCAGTAGCATACGGCTCAAAAGGAGCCTTTTCCCAAAGTTCCAAGGAACTAGGAGAGGTTTTTAGCCAATCATCTTGGTACCTGCAAAAAATCACTTAACCTCAGCTGTGCTATGAAATAGAAAGATGGATCTACATCATGGTGTATTTACTACAGCCACACCATTGGAATTTACAACAATATCCACACTGATAACATGTTGACTCCAATCTAATGCAATTTACATCAGCTTCAAAATCACAAAAGCCCATTTAAAGATAGCAGATCAGCTGCATTTTCAGCAGTCCTGAATTTTATCTACATTTTTTAATCTAAATGATGGGCATAGTTATCATGGGGCACTGTTGCAGCTCGGCCAATGGACTGCCATGGCGTCTGATCATGATTGGTGACAGAACGCCAGCCATTCCGATAATAATAATAATAATAATAATAATAATAATAATAATAATAATAATAATAAGAGCTTCCAAAGTCCAAACTAACAGTTAGACGCCTATACCTAATCAGAAACAAAGTAATACAATCAGATCAGATATTAGATAGGTAAGCATATGAAAAGGACGAGGAAGAAAACAAGGTTGAAACAGGAAGAAAGAGACCAGCAACCAGAGTTGCGCAAATTACAATGGACGGCAAGGTGTGACTTTGCGGTGAAGAGTGGAAAGGGGTGGGAGCCGCCATGGTGACTATGATGCTGGGTTTTAAAAAATGTATAGCTAATTGTTGAATAATATTTTAAACCTAGGTCATAAATCTATTTGAATAACTTAAAGTTATTTCCTATTGTTTAATTGTAGAAATCTTTTAAAATGTTGTTAACAAATGAAATTCATTCCACAGCTAATCCTAACAGCCATCTGCAGGTAATAGGATGACAGATAACTGAAACTACAAAGTACAAACTTCTGCATCATCCCTGCAAAAATTCCATGCATTTATTGATGCCAACCAAAAGAAGAAAAAAAGAAAAGGATTACAAAAGGTAGCCATAAAAGTAAGAAGTATTCAAGCTTACCCGAGAAGTATGGAAGGAAATGGAATGACAGAAAGTGTAGGGCGAAACTGTGAACACTGTTGCTGATCCAACTCTGATAGAGAAGTACCAGCATCTTCACCCCTAGTTCCATCAGCTGTTAGAAAAATCACATCAACATCTGAATTAAACAATATGAAATTATCAATTCATTGACAATGACCTTAAGCACAATTGTACCTTTAATGCAAGGAGCAGCCCCACCTGTAGATGGACTGATGGGTTCACCAACAGAAAGTGTTACTGTACTAGAAGAATCACGGCATTCGCTTGCACTTGCAGTGGACTCTGCAGAAAATCCATCACAGATCATTCCAGATTCACTGGATGGGCTACGACCCCTGCACCAATCAATTACAGATAAAGGACCATCTACACTTCTGAAGGCAGATTTTAGGGCTGCTTTTATGTCTGACTGAAGCAAACTTATTGTTAAAGATGCCTGAACCTGAAAAGAGAATAGGTATTTTCCATTAGAGCTCTTTCAGGAATTCAATTAACATTAACCAATGAAAAGAATAAGAAAAGTAAGATCATGGTCCTTTCTATCCATTTTATACTTCATTACGGTGAAGGATAGACTTAGATGAAATTCCTTTCGTTGGCAGCATCACAAAACAGAGGTCCAGAAAACGACACAGATGTGCAAAATTCACCAATTAATAAATCTCTGAAATCAGTTTCAACCCTCCCAACCCATTCGTTGATAAGTATGCACCTTTCCTAAAGGAAAAAGAAGCTACCCAAACACAAGAAAACAAATTAAGAGGACAAAAGAATAGCTAACAAAGCAATGATCCATTTCTCTCAAAAGAGAGCACCTTATCAATGTCAATAAATAAGCCCTTTCAGAAACAAACTCCACTGACAACTAAAACTTACATCAGCTGCAAGTGGATCAACAAGCTCTGTGCCAGCAATATCCAGGGAATGGGAAGAAGCCAAAAGCCCCCCACAACCAGCATGTACCATAGAGGGTCCACATGAAAAACCACGCCTCCACTGCTCTTGGAGTGCAAGCCACCCATAAGGACCATCACCATAATCAGAATCAAGGGCCACATCGACAAATGAAGTAGCTTGCTGGACAAGTAATGAGATGCCATCAAGAAATTCCTGAAGTGGTTTCCGTAGTCCATAAGAAAGCATGCTTTCTTCAATAAAGGAATTATGTGGTATGGATGAGCAAACTTCCATACTTGACGTACTTGTTTTAGCAGCTTTGGAAATACCACCAGGTCGCCAGACACCAACAGGTGCACTCACTGGACCATCTAATATTGCCCCATCAACATCGCCAGCTAGCCGCACAGGTATCATCTCCATTTTTTTTAATTCAGATTTGCTTGAAACATTGTCAATTATAGTGCTTGATTCGACATGAGTTTGATTTGGAGTGCTACTCCCGGATGGCCCACCCAAGCTGGCAGGTGACACATTAGATGACAACATTGCATGCCTCAATCTACACATGGAAGCCTGGCACACAAAACATTCAATTTCTGTTGATAGGACAGTCCTCGCAGATGAAAGAAAATTATCTTCTCTGGTTGAGCCTTCATTTGTTACAGTTGAGACAGGTTTGGCATTTAAATGACTAAAAATAGATGTTTGGGTTGATGCAAGTCCAATCTCACTCTTGGAAAAGTTGTCACTACTCCCACCAATCCGGTGCTTCCCTCGTTCTACATGCGTGTAATATTTCTTTGAATTTGAAAAGGAACTGGATTCTTTCCTTTCTGCACATGGTTTCCTACTTGCAGGCAAGATGGACTTCTCATCAGATCCATCACCACAAGGAGAAGAAGGTGGGGTTGCAGAGTAAACATAATTGCTTGAGCTGGAAGCAGAATCCACTTTGCAAGACTTCGGTACATATGGACTTCGGAAAATCACAGATGAGGTCTCACTCTTGGGGGCTTCGACAGCCCCATATTCTGGAGCAAATGTCATCAGTGCTTCAGCCTTTACAACCTGATCAAACTCAGCATTATATGATGGCAGAGTGGAAGTAACTTGACACAAAGCTGAACTCTTCGTTGTCTCTTGATTCTTTGCTGCTAAATCATCCAAAGCAGCGGGACCTTGGATAGGATTAAAGCTATCAAAGGTTGAGAAACCTCCAGGCAAAAGCATCTGATCTGACACATCCATCATTGAATTGCTGGGGCTGCTACCAAAATCAGCACCTTCAGGTGCAGGAGGCATGGGAGGAGCTTGAGACTCTTCACTCCCTGGAGGCTTCATGTAACAAGGAAAACAAGTTTCAATCCAAATATGTTCAACAGATACTATAAAACAAAACATGGAAAATAAAGAATGTTTTGCATGATAGTTGACTAAGAATACACTAAAACTCTGGTTTAAGGGGAGCTAAGCATAGAACAGAATATACTCATTATAGTCAAGCAGTGATATGACCCTTTCCACCACTCACTGAACAAACTTCGGTAAAAGCACCCAAGGTGCAGGTGCATTTGTTCCTACTCTAGGCAATCTTTTCATGATCCAAGAATCTGCCTAGTTCTGAAGATCATAACCCCCATGTAGCTCGTTGATTTGTCTCATCTTCAATAGATTAATACATAATAAATTATCCTACAGGCTTCAAACTAATGCATATCTAACACAAATGAAAGGTTGTTTCCCATTAGCAGGAGCAAGTACACAAGGAAAAGAAAGTTAAACGCTTGGAGAAAATGCTAAACCATTCACATTTACAATCTAGAAGAGATAAAATAAGTTTGATAAGTAATACCTCTCCAAAAGGCAATGCATCATCCAAAAAAAAGTCACCAAAATCACCAAACTCTGACAGCAGTGATTGAATATCCATTCCAATTCCACTATCACCATCATCCCATCCCCATTGAGATCCACTTTGTTCATTTGCAACCACAGAAACCGGCATATTGTTTTCCATGGCACCACCATCACTCATTGAAGGATTAAAAACCACACCTGCTTGACCAAATGAATCTGATGTCCCAGCCCGCGACCTTTTAGAACCCTGAGCGCAAATTAAAGAAACGTTATCTGATTCTAATTTCTGCACATTCATATTGAATGCAAACAAATACCAATTCAGAAAACATGCAAGTTAAAGCATGCACCCAACCAAATAAAGGGGAAAATGTAGGAAAAAGTAACTGATATCAACAAGCAACAATATTTTTTACTCCCTCCGTCCCATTTCAAGTGTCCCATTTTGACTATCATTCTGTTCATTGATTAACTTTGACTTAATGTTATCGCAATTATATAAAACGTAAATATATTATAGTTTGGTCTTGTTAGATTCGTATAATCGTATAGTTTTAGAATATAATTTTTACTTGTATATAATTCGTGATTATTAACGTTAAAATATTGCATTGTATAGTGTATCCAAAAGAAGTGGGACATTGTGACTGGACGGAGGGCGTATTAACGCATAAATTATTGAATGCAGGAGTTCTAGATCCTTAACCCCAAACGGATAAGGGTATATACCACTTGGGGGCCATTGCTCTGCATCTGACCCAACGAAGATAAACCAGATTGTCGTGATGTTAAAGAATCAGCATCTGCCTCTAAATCACCACCACCTAATGTCTTCTGATCGCTGTCACTGGAGGAGCTGCTTACACTACCATTGCTACTACTATTACTGTTACTACTGCTGCGATAGCCACGCAGAGATCGTGCTCCACTTGGTTCGTGCAAAGAATCAGCCTTATCACTGTTAAAACTAAGTTAAGGAAAAAACAAAAAACAAAAAAACACACAAAAATCAGGATTGGTTATCATGTACAAAATTTGGCACATGAACAAATGAAAAAAAAAAAATCGAACCAGTCCACAAAAAGCGATGAACCCGATAATGATGGACCAACCCAATTTTGCAGCCAGAATCTGAAAATGTAGATGAGTTAGTAGACTGTGCATGTATGCATGCCTCTTGAGAATTGACAAAAGATTCAAAAACATCAAAATGAAATTCAGCTTTAAAATTAAATCCAACTTCCCAATGACTTTCTTCTCACCAGCGCCTCACCTAAAGGTGATTAGTGAATAATGAGTATTACTGCTCGAACCCGAACTCGACTCGGGACTCAGCACAGAAAAAACTCGACCCATATTCCAAAAATTCGGGTCTAATCGAGTATCAAGCCCTCGAATGTAGGAAGTTTTTTTTCTGATTTTTTTATATATTTTATATTTTAAATATTCCTTATAGTTTTTATTTATTGTCCAATTTCACTTTGCCACGCTTATAAGAAATAATCTACTTCCTCCCACATTCCATTACATTTCACATTTTCCTCTGCATACCCAATCACTTTACAGTCCAAAAAGAAAAATGGACAACTAAAATGGAGTATATTTAATTATTTTTAAAGAAGTTTAGTCCTATTTTAACTGTGCAATAACCAAAGCAACACAATATTCAAATATCAAATTGGATTGTATCTTTCGGTCGTGGTTCCAAAATTCAAAATCAACACACAAATGCCAAAAAAAAAAAAACAAACAAACAAACAAACAAAAAGTAAAACACACAAAAAAAAAAGTTGAGCATCACCCTTCTCAGCCCACAGCCCCCCGCCCACTTTATAAGCTGCACAAGGTTTTCCTAGGACCTGTGCATGAATACCCACCTGATACTTGCCCAAATGAAACCTACTTCATCAATTTCTTATTGAATACCATTACGAAAATAAATTACCAGTCCTATTATCATCATGCAAGACAAACAGAACCTACCAAGATAACTATAATATCTCATCCATTATTATCAAGAATTATGCAATCTAAGAAATAGTATTACCTCTTTAAAGAGGATCTGGTGGAAGATGTCTGCATAACTGGAACAAGGACAGCCTCCGGCGGATAAATAAATATTTTATCACGAGGTGGAAACTTGGATGAAGGCCACCTCTGAGTACCTCTTCCAATAGCTGGGGACTCAATACCATTAGACTGTGGAAAGTTACCGTGTGCGTTCACATTTTTTACCAACTTATCATGGGAACCAAGGGTCACTTCAACATAGCAGTTTTGTGCCTTAAGTTGGCCAGGTAGTCCAGACCCTAAAGTAACATGATAGGGAAGGCCTACAATTCCATTTGAACCTCTAAACTTCCCAGAGCTGAACATATAGTTGAGAAAAAGTTTTAAAGATCACTTAAAAGTCAAATATCAAAAAGACAAGTAAATACAACTTTAACCAAGAAATATATCCACTGGTCAAGATGTTTTCTGATGGAACTGAACTAAAAAAAATACAAGTAATGATGAGCCAGTCTTAAAAGTTGAGGAATTTGGTTAACATAGACACTAGAGTAAGCTAAAAAATATATTTGTCTGACCTCAGATACACTTGCTTTACAAGATCACTTGGGCAATATCCTGTGAGCTTCCCACGCATTCCATGAGGAGAAACGACAACTGCAAAGACATGCATGATGTTAAATGAAAGGGTTTAAGTAGATCACTTTCAAGCAGCAATTATAGCAGTTCTTTCCATTCAAGCATCAAAACATGGATGATGGATCATATATTGTAAATATTGTAGTTCACTACTTCACTTATAAAGCACCAGAAAAGGAAAATAAAGATATTTCAAGTGCCAAAGGAATTCAAGAGTCACTTTGAGAACTACAAGTAAATCATGTGCATATGATGATTGTTGAATACACTGATGTTGTAACCAATGTAAGACGAGGTACTGCAATGAAATAACCACCTCATCTCAAACAATCATCACATCAAATTTATTAACCAGAATTAACTCTCGTGGTGGTTCTAAGCCATTTAACAAAATCACTACTCACTAGTAATCACTAGCCAATTCGTTTATAGCCGGAGAGGCGGAGACAAATAATCAACAGCATACAAAGTTTGGAATCCTAGCCTTGTCAGCTTCAGCCAACAAAAATATAAAAATATGATATTCTCCATCAAGCACTGTATAACAAAAGCTGAGCCTATACTACCAGACGACAGAAAATGCACTATTCTCCAACAAAAAAAAAAAATGTAATAAAACTTGTACTTTAAGCGTGGATGTTACTTGTTATTCACTTCATAGTTCATAGCCAACATTCCTAGGCCTTAACAAATTTTCAATTTACATGAATTTTCCCATGTATAAGCTACCTAGGCAAGAAAAAGAACACATTTTCATCTTTCATTTGGGCGTGGTATATTTTGTCTCCAGACCATAGGCCATCAAGTAATGTTTTTGGAAACAGTTACAAGATACACACGCACACACATGTAAACTTCTAATGACAATTGGAATGGCAAACCATGGTGAAGGCAAAAATTTGAAATACTAAGAAGTAAGAACATAGTGTAAGAACACACCGGACAAGCAAATGTCAGATTCTTATTTTTATTTTTCATTTGCAATGTGTAACATCATAACCATTTCCATCATGTTGCATCTGCCAATTATATGCAACAGAAATTGTAGAGGCTTCATATAGAACTTTAGCTCATCTTCCCATTTCGCTTTGCCACTCGAACACAAGAGAGCACAAAGAGGCCAATTCATGCATGTTTGGCATCAGTTTAAGCAGGTGATTGTATCCAAAGAAATAATAAATAAATAAATAAATAACCTGAAATGTGATCATTTGAACTCCTAGAAGTACTGCTGAAGAATGGTTCAATGTCACCGGTTGAAAGCGCCCGGATGTGCCTAACAGTAAGAAAAATGTACAGGGGTCATGCAATAGAAAGTTGAAAGTAGCAGAACACTGTTGATTGGTGTTGGAACATGTTGATATTGATACAAATGTGTGAGTTTGAATGCACTCTCGAATTATTCTCCTTCCTAAAAGTTTGAACTTTTACGCGAGTTTGTAACTGATATATTATCAAAAGGGTCTTATGTTCGAGTTCCAGCCACCCCCAACTTGTATCTGCTATCTTGGTTCTATATGTGCTCCTGCCAAACTGGGTTTCTGTCTCATGCATCCATGCACAAGGCTAACTGACCTTACACATGAGACATGTTGAAACTATACAAGCTAAATGATTCTCCTCCCTAAAATTTTAAGTTTTTATGTGCGTCGATCACTAACAAAACATAAAAATACACCACACAAGTGTCATAAAGATAATAGAAAGTACTACAAGGAAGCGTTACTAACTTTGCAGATATAATAACATGAACAAATATTGCTTCTTCCGTTGCAGCAAAGACAAACTCTGCCACAGGTTGGCCCCTCCTACAAAAGACCAAAAAAAAAATAAATTAAAAAATTAAAAAATAATAATAATAATAATAATATAATAGATGAACAAATAATAAATTATTACATAAACCTAAATGATGTCGAGCATCGAATATCATTCAAATAACAAATTAATATTCAAACATAATGTCAAATACAATACTAATGGTATGGTTTAACCTGAACAATTCCTCATTCTGTGTATAAGGATGATATTTTGAAAATGCATCTCCAAATCTCACATATGAAAGCCCTTTCAGAGATCTATCAAATGAAAGAAGAGTACTGTTATTTGATAATCACGACTATACATCTTATCCAATCAGAGAATGGTACAACATTACCTTTCTATACAGTTTCTAAGAGCCTGGGAAAGGGCTGATCCAACTTCTTCCGAGTCCCCAGGAGCTACCCAAACTCCAGATGCATGAACTTGAATGGCAAAAGATAAAAGTTAGTTCAGCCATCACATCCAAATTAAATAATTCAAAGTGTTAACTATTAAAAATGGCAGATAAGAAGGACAATGTGAAAAAAGACAACGACCTTTC
This sequence comes from Hygrophila difformis, assembly GCA_030278955.1. NCBI lineage: Eukaryota > Viridiplantae > Streptophyta > Magnoliopsida > Lamiales > Acanthaceae > Hygrophila > Hygrophila difformis. The sequence continues at coordinate 62,157,655 of JAOANR010000004.1, read as the reverse complement.
TATATAACAATTATTGAAGACAATATACCTCTTAATCTAGCAACTGCAGGCCTAGCCTTCTCAACAATAGAGGACTGTTGACCTGGGAGAAAAAGCCAGAGCTTAATCTTTTCATCTGCACAACAGAACAAGTAGGCATCAGTGCACAATGAACAGGTGATGTGTCTCATCCATAAAATGAATTTTAATATTTACCAGGATTATGTGAACCCTGGGAAGGGTCCCAAGGACCCACGAAACAATTGGTCCATGTGCTAAGAAGCTCTTCTTTTTGCAGTTGAAGATGTGCTGAAAGCACCGCCTCATTTGCTGCCTCTCTTTGGTCCACTTTAGCACTTCACAAATACAAAGCACTATAGAGTTGGTAATGACCTTAAATTCAAAACATATACCAACTGATTGAAAAGGTATGGAAGAATTCAATACAAATCAGTGAACATTCCAATATGCAATTAAGGATCAAAGATTATGAGAAATCATCAATCTGATAAGTAAAAAGAATGTGTTCGGCCATAAGATTTATCTTAATAATCCATGGATCATTCAGTTAGGTGTTTCTTAACCTGTGAAGTGTAAAAAGTCGACTTAAGTGCAAGATTCGAGAACATGATTTCAAACTCAATCAGTTGAGGTAGTCTTCCTTGTACAAACACCTATAATACAAATGAAAATTATTTGAGGGCATACCTCTTGTCAGAGAGTGTGCAGAAATCAAATTCATGGGCAATAAACTGAAACCATGATATCTGATGCAAGCCACCCTGGAAATAAAACAAGGTTAGTTTATACATAAGAGATCATGAGGGGGGAAAAAAAAGAAGAAGAAGAAACAAGATAATTTACAGGAGATGAATTATAACAATAAGAAACATACTGTCATACAAATGTAGAATAATGAAATAAAATTAATAATGAACATCAAGATAGATAGTTCACGGACAAGGAATAATCTTTTTGCGGAAAGAAATTGCACATCTCAATAAATAATCTTTAAACAAGATATTTGAAAAGCTTTATAATTCCTCAACTAATAAATTACTCCCTCCGTCCCACTCCAAGTGTCTTGTTACTGTTGGGCACGGGAATTAAGGTAGAGTTGGTTTGTGAGTATACGGTGGGGTCCACATAGTTGTTGGAGGGGAAAATTATTTCTATTTATAGAAAGAAGACATTTGTAATGGGACATCCAAAAATAGTAAGTAGGACATTTGGAATGGGACGGAGGGAGTATAAGTTTTTAATCTATGCCATGAGTAAACAACAATCAACTACTGTACCAGATTCGCATGGATTTGTACAGAAATTCCACTAACTTTTAGTAGGTACACAGTCCAATATATGAATTGAGTGAAGGAGTAATATTATCTAGTTTAGATTGCACATGCATACAGTGCAGGAAAGTGGTCCATGGAAATTACCCGTATTAGATAAGTTAATGATTACGTTTAGAAAATTGGTAGAATGAAACAGTGGCGTGAATAATAAGACACGTTTTGTTACAGCAATTATTGATTATCCGTCTGTTAGACGCTGCAGCACTTTTTTAAAACACAAATCCAAACACCCTCTAACAATAATAAGAAAAATTTTCTAGATGTTGTAACAAAACCCACATTGGAAATCTACAAACTGCCAAAATACCTTTTACAATAGTATGACAGGGGATCCTCCAGTTCCAAAATAATTGACATCGTTAACTTATTTATAAAAACCGGGTATTTTGCCAAATTATTTTTAACTTTACATACATTCATCTATATAGAGAGAGAGAGAGAGAGAAGACAGACAGACAGACAGACAGAGAGAGAGAGGGAGAGAGAGAGAGAAAGAGAGAAGACAGACACACACACACACACACAGAGATGAATAATGGATAGATAGATGATAGATGGATGGATAGATATATAGTATCTTTTTTGGCTTTACATTACATTGAAATCACTAAATAAAAATTTGTTCCAAACTGGACCGTAAATTATGAAATTGAAAATAGATTGATGAACTGGTCAACAGCACACTGGATTTAAATTTTGAAAAAGAGTGGAAATCCAGCTAGTCAGTTAGAGTAAGATGACTAATATCTATGTAATGGTGTTGTTCGCGCGTAGTGAATGGGTAATGTGTCATGAATCAATTGTAGACCCATCTGCATATGGGATGAATAGTATTTCAGAATAACAGCAGTTCAAAGGCACAGCAGCTGGATTTTGGTGCCCATATCAAAGATACTCGCGTTGACAGATGGATTGGGTCTTAGAACTATTAACGATTCATCATAAACAGCACTTTACCTATCAAAGTTGGATGAATTTACTCCTAGAGTGACTAAAAGACATTATAAAGTCACACAAGCCATACACCATAACCAACATATGAAACCAGATTGCCCAAGAAGCATATAAAACTAACTAAACTAAACATCTGTAATGGATTGAGGTTATACATGCCCAAGAAATAAAATTAAGCTATCTAGAATTATATTCGTTAGGGAACTAGAACTTGAAACTCAAGTGGAATTAATTCTGTGAAAAAAACGATGCAACTCAGCAGCTTACTATTTTAAAGATATTAGTCCACATCTGCAGTTGGCCTCAGCCCAGGCAAAACTGTTTTCTTCACACTTCTCCCAAGTTAAAAGACTGTAAAGCGCATATCAAAACCCTCCTCGGCTACGGGTTCTGCACAAGCAACTCATAGAAAACGTGCCCGAGACAATGGTGAATGCTTTAGCAACCCTTTCACGGCGCCCTAAGGCCAAGGAAGAAACAAGATTTCAAATAACGAAATAATTACTCAAAGGCTTGCAATTCAACTAACCAATTGCGACAACAATCCGAAGTTAAAACATCCTCGATCTGATATGTGATTAATTTAAAAAGAAAAAGGAAAAAGAAGAAAGAAAACTTCAGAATCCGGGAGCACGTGTGGGCACGGTGCATCAGTACAAGGGTTAGACAAAAGAAGTAAACAAGTTGAAAATGGAAACGCAAGCAGATACCGCCATCTTTTCAAGAAAAAAAAAATGGTCTTCGCTTGACGTAAAATCAAAAAATGAAAAATGAAAAAATCAAATTGCAAGATTTCAAGTTTTCACTTAAATTCACACAGAAACAAGAGGAAATCTACAGTAATATGGCAAACCCACCGTCCACCGGGAGAGTATGGCGTGGGGAAGCGTGCACTACTGCGGGAACGAATTCAATTGACGAAGTGAGAAGATGACGGTACGAATCGAAGCTCTCACAGTCGCAGAGCAGACGTAAAAGGAAAAATCTCGCAGCGGTTTGCTTCTATTCCTTTCCCGAAACAAAAGGTGCGATTCCTCTTTTTTATTGTTGAGAGGAAAGTTCATCTGATCCCGGGCCCGGAGCTCCGATCCGGGCCCTCCAATCGGATTTATTAGTCTGACCCTCGACCTCCGACGTTAAAACTAGAATTTTTAGATTTATTTTTTTAAAAAAAAAAAAAGGAATGCTCTTTTTTTTTAATGCCTAAACTTTCATTCCATGGGCTAATTATGTGAATTTCATTTCATCATGTTAGTGTGCATTATTTGTTCAATGTATTTTTTAAAAAATAGGAATGTGATATAATTTTAAGTATAGAGGTTAGTTAGAATTTGAAAAGTTAAAATATGAATTTTAGATTTTAAAATCTAGATATTAACAGGGAAATAATTAGAGCTTTGAGTTTGAATTTATGGTGAAAAATAGAGTTTTGAGTTCAACAAAAAATTATGGTGAAAAATAGTTTTAAAATTGGTATAATTTTTTTGGCATATACCGAGTATTTTCATGACATATTGACCCTCAGACTGATCTCTCGAAAATCTGGTGGACATTGAGGAGTGCCTCTCCCATAGCATAATTCTGCATGTACAAAAGCTAGATCCCTGAGATACTTGCTTAAGTAAAATTGGTAGAAATTTTTTCTTTGAGGAACGCCGGAGAAAGGGTGGTGGGAATCCAGCCACACAAATTATAAATGAATAAAGATGAAGGATGGGAGGCCGAATGGAAAAATCGAACCTCCAACCTTAAGGTTAAAAGGCTTAGACTTGGTAGAATTTTGAATAATAGCATTTAGTATTTGAATTTAAAAGTTTAAACATTGAAGTATGAAAAGTTAAAAGTTGGATAATATGTTATCAATCAAAACCATTAAAATGAGTTTTTTACTAAGCTTACTAATGAAATTTTAAAATACTCTATTCGTTCCATTTTATTATCCTATTTGGACTTTTTGCACTCTTAATAATATAAGTTTGACATTTTTTTTTACAATTATAAGAAAAAATATAGTCAAATGAGATAAATATATTGGAAGACGAATCCAACAAAATATCAATTGACTGTATTTTCTTTAATTTAACTTCAATAAAAATTTAGTTGAAACATACCTAATAAATAATATAAAAAAATACAAATAAAATATTTTAAGGCCCCGTTCTCTATGACTTATTTTCAGACATTACTACTTATTTTTTTATAAAAATCAAATCAGACCATGTCAGATAAAAAACATTAAGATCAGACCAGATTAAATAAGATCAGACCAGACCAGACCAGAGCAGATAAATTCAGATCAGACCAGACCAGATCTTATAAATTCAGATTAGACCAGAAAAATTAAGGCATAGAACATAGCCTAATATTGAATAGAAAGAGTATTAATGGTTAAACAAATACTCCGTTCTCAGCCCAAGTGGTTAAGACTTTTGATTTTCAAGGGAATGTTGGAAGTTCAATTCCCCACCGGCTTCTTATCCCTCCCTTTTATTCCCTTTATAATATGCATGGCATGAACTCCCGCCACTCCTTTATCAGGTCTTCAATGACCCGTAAAAAAAAAAAAAAAAAAAAAAAAAAAAAACAAATATATAAAACTGTCTACAAAATTATCTTATTTCCTTACCATTTATCCAAGTGACTAAGTGAGGCTTTCCAAAAAAAAAAAAAAAAGTGACTAAGTGAGACTTTTATAGGTGGGCCTCATTTACATCAATGCTGGGCCACGCAATGATCCCAGCCTTCCCATAATAACTGGGCCAAGAGTTGGTGGGCCTATTTACTTACTGGGCTGGCTCAAATATTCCAATCTAGGTCTATATATAGTGAGATTGATACAGATCAGAGCAGCGTTGGAAAGGAAACTGACTTGGAAACCAAGAGATCGATTCCCCAAAATTATCGGAAAAATAGATTACCGTTGGGAATTTGGGATGTGTGTGTAGTGCGAAAACTTGTTTAGATTGCCGGCTGTTCACTTCCAAAGGAGCTTCAATTTGGGCGAATATCGCTTAAACCCTAATTTTTGTTCCCTACAAAAATCAAAAACCGAGTATGTCTTCCATGGATATCGACTTCAAGGAATATCAATTGAGGTGCCAACTCCGGGGCCACGAAGGCGATGTACGATCTCGCACTTCCTCGTATATGAGTCTATAATTTTTACGTTGCGTGATTTTGGATCGGTCTTGATTTCATTTCTAACTCCCCGAGTGATCAGTTCCACAATGAGGAGCAAATATAAATATATGGGTCTTACGTTTGAGGTGCATGTCTGAAGTTCTAATTCCGTGTTAACGTTTCTGGTATATTTTATGATTTCTCTAATTTATAGGCTCGAGGCGTATGTATATGTGGCGATGCTGGCATAGCGACTTCTTCTAGGGACAAAACTGTTAGGTTTTGGACTCCAAGTGAATCACAGAAGCGTGATTACACCATGTCGAAGATATTGCTGGGCCACACCAGTTTTGTGGGTCCATTGTCCTGGATCCCACCAAGCGAGGAGTTTCCTGAGGGTGGGATTGTGTCTGGAGGGCTGGACACCTTGGTCATTGTGTGGAATTTGGCCACCGGAGAGCAATTTCAGACCCTAAGGGGCCATAAACTACAAGTAACTGGAATCGCATTGGATGGTCCGGATATTGTGTCTGTATCTATGGATTGGTACGTCAGGTTATGTTATTCGCTACTCTTTAGTACTTACTGCTTTCACACCGAATGCCTGCTATTTCACTGTCTGTTCTGTTCTAGTTCGAGAACTTGGAATGTGTCCAATTTACAGTCAAGACTCAAGAGAATGCTTATTTCGTCTCAGCTAATCTGAAGCTTGTTATACATTTGTAACGAGCATGCATGATGGATTCAAACGTGTTAGTTGTGGAATTTTGTTTTTGTTTATTATTGTGGTTGTGCCTCCATATATGTTGTATGGAATTGCAATTGTTATTCCCAGTCCTCATTTATGATGGATCTATTGATTAACTTTATTTTATTTATTTATTTTCTTTAATGTCATTATTGTTGATCTTGGTGGTTTACTTTTAGTACATTGAGGCGATGGAAAGGAGGCCAAGAAGTTGAGGTTTGGGAAGGCCATAAGGCTGCAATTCAAGCAGTTGTTAAGTTGCCTTCTGGCGAGCTTGTTACTGGTAACATCAGAAGTCTTCTGGCTTGATTCGTTTGTATTGCCGAACTGAATTTACTCTTATATTTTAATTACTTAAATTGAACAGTATGGTAATTTTGTCTACTTTCAAGATTCCTGTTCCTTGTAAAGAAATAATGTGCTACTGCTACTTGAGAACCTTACGAAATTGATGAGCGGTGGTGGCATTGGTTACTACAAGTCAAATCTCAGTCAATTCTGTCTGTGATTGTTTTTGCAGGTTCTAGTGACACAACTTTGAAGCTCTGGAAAGGGAAATCTTGTATCCATACTTTTTCTGGACATACAGGTTTTTCTTTGCCTTCTGTTTTGTGCTGGAACTATTTTTCCCATGCCCTACGCAATGCAGCACACACTTAGATGGAGCACGTATTTGATAGTATTTCCATTTTCTTTTACTATGAGTGTACTTGCAATCTAAGTGGCCTTTTGTAATAATAAAATATCCATCATTGTTACCTGTGATTTTTTTTATTTGTTTGTTTTTTTGTTTTTACATAATTTTCGATAGAAGGTTGACTTCAGTGTTCTAGAATATTATTTTGTTTCATATGAAAGTTGTGTGTGTGAAGAACTTTATTTGGCTCAATGACGACTTCTCAGATATATTTTTGGTTGTAAGTTGACTCGCATAATAGCTTCAGTTTGAGTGATTTAATTAATTTAATGGTTTATCTATTGCATCGACATTCTCGGTGCTAACTATTAATAATGATCTGGTTTCTTTGGGGTTACTTATGCAGATACTGTTCGTGGAATTGCAATAATGCCTAATTTAGGAATACTTTCTGCTTCACATGATGGGTAAGATATTGGGATCTATTTTTGAGAACACATTTAAATCACGTAACAGTTGAATCACATCAACTGCTATGATTACATATCTGGGCCAAAGAGGCTTATACCATTATTACGTGTTTACCACTCTCTTTGGTGCATTTCCCAATATCTATTGCTGCAGTGGATGCTGGAGCAGGGTGCAACAGTATTTAAAAAAAAAAAAAAAAAAAAATTCTTTGAAGCACATGACCAATAAATGTAGTGGGTAAAGCCCTGGCCTATACAGGCCCAAACTTGGTTTCTATATCCGTTTTTTGGTGTTCATGTGTTGATTGCATGCATGGATGGGCATACTGTATAATAGCAGGATGTTAGATCAGAACTAATACAATATAATAATGCTGTTAAGAGTTTCTAGCTAAAGGAAAATTGAAAGCTATATATGTTGGACAAGAAAATGTGATTGAAGAGCATTCTGTTAATGTTGGCTCTCATTGCACTTTAAGAAAGGAAAAACGTTGATTTTCTAAATGCACCCGGCCCTCAAATTTCCCTGCAGCTTGAACATAACATTTTGTAAGCTTTTGATCTATAATTGTCTGTGCTTGTCTCACTTGGGTCTTGATCTGAAAATTTCCTTTTTCATAAATGTTGAATGCCCGATGCATACATAAATGTTAGCAGTAACTCAGGATTACGTTTTGTTATCTTCCAAAATATTTGGATTAAAATGCATTTTATTCAGCACTTTATGAAGGAGGGAACCATGTTTTCTGGTTTTTAGGTCATTTATTTTGGTCTTTTATACTGCACAATCTGATTTCTGTTTAAATCTGATATGCAGTTCTATCAGGCTTTGGGCAATTAGTGGAGAACTTTTGCTGGAGATGGTTGGCCATACTTCTATTGTCTATTCTGTTGACGCTCATGCTTCTGGTCTTATAGTCAGCAGCAGTGAGGATCGTTCTGCAAAAATATGGAAAGGTTGCTGCTCTCTCAGCTTATGTCTTGTTTCTATATTTTGTAAATATTTGGGCTAATATCTTGTTTAGTTATGATTTTACTACTTTATTTTCTGCAATATTTTCTGAGGTTTTTGTTGCACATACTTTCATGCTGCATGTATTTTGAAATATTTATTTTTAGTTTTTGTTTTTATAGTTGGCTAATCTTTGTCATTCTAGGTTGTTGGCTTGCTGCTATCTTCTGGTTATGATTTTACTAGTTTATTTATATTAACTCGTCAATATTTATTGTGGTTTGTTCTGTTAGAACATGCAAAATGTAATACAGTATTCTAGCTTTGGTTGCTGTGGGCTACTAGATGATAAAGAATGAAACCAAGGTCAAGATCTTTTTGTTGCTATTATAATGGAATGAAAGAAATTCCAAGATATGAAATTCTAAGATTTGAGTTCTTTTATATGTTTTTTGAGGGGTGGGGGACATGGCTTTGAGACCAGATTATTTATTTGTTTGTTTATTTATTTATTGCAGATGGAGTTTGTGTACAGAGTATAGAACATCCTGGTTGTGTTTGGGATGCCAAATTCTTAGAAAATGGTGACATTGTGACCGCTTGCTCAGATGGCGTCGTGCGTATTTGGACTTTTGAGCCTGACAAGGTTGCTGATGCTGTAGAACTTGATTTATATGCTTCTTTACTTTCTCAGTACAAGATCAGCAGGTATTGTGTCCATTCTAAACTAATAAGAACTGTCAATTAATTTACAAAGTTCATTGTTGTGTTTATCGTTAAACGAAATTATATAAATTAAGTAATGTGGGGAAGTGTACCAAAATATGACTTGGATCTAGCTGATTGATACCAAACTTCTGATTGATATTTTTATGATTCTCTGACATGGCCGCTTTCTTTTTTCATGAATGTTTTTGCATGTCATTGCACTATCATGGCTCTCTCCATTTAGTTATTTTGAAATTTATTGCTTCTCTTTTATTTGGTTGCCAGAGCATAATTGGTTTCCACGTTCTCTTTGTGGGCCTCATTTAGTCGTTTTAGTTGTAGTTATTTTTGAAGTGGGCCATGGGTGGCTGTTAAATGACTTATTTTCTATATCTTTACTCTTTCACTTTGATTTGGTTGGATACCCCTTGGTTGTGGCTGAGGTCTAAACGTGTAGTAGACCTTTGATTGGTAACACATTTTTCAACTCATGTTTTGGACAACTATTTAATATCCCTTAGTGATTACTTTATTTTGTACTAGAAAGAGAGTGGGAGGACTGAAATTGGAAGACTTGCCAGGTTTAGATGCACTAAAGACTCCAGGTATTGTTGACAGAACCTTCTATTACCCTTTTCAATCTTGAATAGGTTGTTCTTTCATGAATACCTCCTTTTGAGTCGCTGAATATTTCTTCGCATCAAAATGTTAAACTTCTGAAAGAATGAGGAGACCTAGTATTATATGGAAGCAAAACTGTAAACAATGATTCTATGGTCAGGAACTAATGATGGGCAGACCAAGGTCATCCGAGAAGGTGACAATGGTGTAGCTTATGCATGGAACATGAGAGAACAAAAGTGGGATAAGGTTATGTTATATTTCTTTATCTATGTTTATATGTTTATGCGTAATTGTTCTTGAAGAGAGTGTCAGTTGGAAGATGTGTTTCTTTGGTTCTATGCCTGATATCCATTGATAACAATGTTAGAGGTTATTTGATTTCTTGGTATGTCATCTTTTATGTTCTTAATCACATTTCTTCTTGTTGAGCTTGAGGCAGATTTTTTTTGTTACGTATTCATAGATATGATTTGGGCTAAGCCAGCTAGGATTTTTGTATCAGTAGACTTTATGCTTTGCTAATTAGCATGTTTATACTTGGTCGATTATTAGATTGGTGAAGTTGTGGATGGACCGGATGATAGCATGAATCGCTCTTCACTTAATGGAGTCCAATATGACTATGGTTCGTCTTTTATGCTCTAATTACTTATTACTATTCACTATTCTATGCAGATCCATATTTCTCTCTATTGACAAGTTGTTTACTGTTTCAGTATTTGATGTTGATGTTGGAGATGGCGAGCCTATACGTAAATTACCATATAACCGTTCAGGTCTGATGTTGATGAAATTACCATATAAAATATACTTTATACTTGTCACCAAAATTATGAGTGTGTTCTCTGTATCTTTATTATCATATGAGCTTGCCTTTTTCTCCTTTGATGCTGACAATGACTATGTACAGAAAATCCATATGATGTAGCTGATAAATGGCTACTTGAGCAAAATTTGCCTATTTCATACCGCCAACAAATTGTGGAATTTATTATGAAAAACTCGGGACAAAAGGATTTCACCCCAGATCCATCATTCCAAGATCCCTACACTGGATGTAAGAGAAAATATTTACAAGATCGATACATTGTTGTGTATTCTTTTTGGTTACTGTTTCTCGGTGATTTAATATTGCAGCAAGTGCTTATGTACCCGGAGCACCATCAAAATTGCCAGGTTATTTCCAAAATTTACCACTAATTATTTTCTTCTTCCTTGTGTTTTGTTCTGAAAGAAAGGCGTTGATTCTTGCGTGTACAAGCGCAGGTGCATCGAAGCCTTCTTACAAGCACATTCCCAAGGTAACCTCTCCAGCCTTTGTAATTTCCTTCCCTTTTGTTTTTTGATTTACTTCTGCTTTTGGTTGTAACCTGATAAAAAAATATGTTTTAATGCATTCGATTTATTCCACTTATATGGTAAATGGCCGTGTTAGTTATATCTAGAACTTGGAGCAATATGGCAGAATTTCTTTTCGTGCTTTTGCTAATTTTGCCAAAGTCTTTGCAATCTTGCAGTTGTTTAATACTTCAATTTGGGGGTTTGATATATTGACAAACATAGTTGCATTAAGATTTAAGAGTGGTGCTAGAGCTTTCTTGAACGATTTGCCATGGTGCATGATACATAGAAGGAAACTGTTGGTTAAACTTTGTGCTGTAAACATGTCAGTTGGATCTGGTTTGCGCAATGTTTGCTTGGATGTATTCAGTCCCAAATTATTCATTAATACCTTCTAACCCATATTTGCCCCATCGGGCTGATCACTAACTTGTTGACAATGGCTCTAGTGCTCTACATTTTTAACACCATCTCAAAAGCTAATTTTTAGTTGATAAATTTTATTGCTTGATGTGGATAAGTTTTTAGTGTCCTGTGGTACATAGAAATAATTTGTGAATATCAAATATTTTGTAATATTAGTATGAATAATCTGATATACTATGAGGGGATATTCACTTTTAGCTATGGGATTGATTAATTAATCCCACAAATCATGGATTAATTAATCCTACCCATTTAGGTGTGACTATTTTCCCACCCAAATTATGTGTGAGTAGGTTTGATTAAATAATCTATCTAAGCTAATCACACCAACATGGTCTGAGTGTTTTACTGCTGGTACCATTCTCTATTCAACTTAAACCGTCTGTTGATATTTGATATTTTATTTTTGCTATCTTTTTACATACAAGTAAGGTAATCAAGTAACTCAAGTACCAATATTATATTCAGAAAGGAGTGCTTGTATTTGATATCGCACAGTTTGATGGGATCCTCAAAAAAATTTCTGAATTCAACAATGCCCTGCTCTCTGACCAGGTATACTGTCTGCATCAGTGCTTTATTTTCCCCCTTTTCTTGTGACTAGTTGAGTTACCCTGCCTTCAAAGTTCAATCTATGATTCTTTTCTCTATGATTTCTTTCTGGTATTCTTTTTTTCTGCAGGAACTGATTCAACTCCATTTTGTACAGAAAAGTTATTGCAATTTGATTGATTTCATGTTTTATGCAACTTTTTACCTGACAGTGGTCTTTATCAATCTTTTTTTTTAAGGAGAAGATACATGTATCCTTGAATGAGGGTGATGTCTCAAGGCTGAGTGCAATTGTCAAGATTTTGAAAGACACCTCACACTATCATACTAGTAGATTTTCTGACATGGATGTTGAATTGTTGCTGAAGTTGCTGAAAGCATGGCCAGTTGCAATGCTATTTCCTGGTAACTGTCCTATATTTGATGATAATCTGATCGTATGAACTTGCATGCGTGTTCCATTTTGGAAAATTATCTTGGGAAAATTAGATGCAAAACTGAAAGTATAGGGTTTCTTTTAGGCAGAATTAGAATATGTATTGATATGGTAAGTGCTGTTGGTTTTGTGGCAATTTGTCAGAAGTATCTGCTGCAAAACTGTGGTGGTAGTATGTTATAAAGATGAGAGGTAACCCCTAGAGGCACAAAGCATAATGGTTTGCTTGTTGGAAATGATTTTTGGTAGAAAATTTTTGCCAGGCATCATGATTTGGCTTTTGGCTAGGCTCATTGAAGTTCATGCAGCTTGATTATGAGAAAGCAAATTAAGAATTGAGCTTAATGTGAAATAATTGCCGTCCTTTTTTTTGGCCTGTCATGAGAGCTCTTGAGCATACCAAATTGTTCCTCTTTTACGTATGTATTTGAAAAAAACTCGAAATGGTATGGATATTGCCCTTATGTAGGTCTTGTTAGATTTGTCAAATTGCTTAGTTTTATAATATACTCCCTCCGTCACATTATTTATATCCCACATTTCCTTTTTTGTCCGTCCCAACATTTTTATCTCATTTCTATTTTAGGAAATAATTATATAATAATCACTAAACCTAACCCTCACATAACATCAATAAATAAATATATTAGAAGTTCAAACTCACTACCATTACTAAATTCAAACCCAAAACCATCACACGAATAAATCAATTAAAAATTCAAGCCTATTAAAATCTCATCATATAAATTACTACTTTAACCTTACTTTAAACACTAATCTACCCCGACATTAAATACTACTAACACAGTAACAGCACATAAAATACTGTACTTAAAAGTTTTTGGACACTATTAGTTGGACTGAGGGAGTATATTTTATATAAATTTTAGTTGTATATAATATATAATTTGAGATAATAACCGTTAAAATAATGCATTTGTGGTAATATATATATATTATTTTTCTCGTAGCTCTATGAAATATATGTTTGTGACAGTAATTTGTTCTATTGTGGTTCAAATAGGTGCTGTTTGGTTTGTTTCACTGTCTTTGAGCATTTGTTTTGTTTATTTGTTTAAGAATGTAAAATTAAAAGAACTTCTATGCATGTTTACTGTTTGAAACATTTATGATATCATTTTGGATGTCACAACAATTTGAGACTTGCAATACAGTTGTCGATCTAATCAGGATGTTGGTTTTGCACCCTGATGGCGCAACCAGGCTTTGCCAGCATGTCAAGGATGTTGATGGTACGTAATTGAAGTTACCCCCAAGGCTCAAGCATTTCAATATTGATTTGAATTCTTGTTTTAACAATTTATGTTGAGTATTTGTGCTAAGATGTGTATATTTATATTTGAACTGTTTCTGAGTTCCTAATTATTAGTTTGCTTTAATAGATGCCATTATTGAATTGATCAAGAAGGTAACTACAAACCCTTCACTTCCTGCCAATCTACTTACCAGCCTTCGTGCAGTAGCAAATCTCTTCAAAAATTCATGTTTCAATGACTGGTTGAAAATACATCGTGCTGAGGTCAGTATATACTTCCTCCGTTTTTTTAAGATAGCTACGGCTGGGAATTTGACACTATTCACACAAACACTTTAACTTTAACTTGAAGTTTTATCATAGTTATACAAGTTAAACTATATCCAAGTAAGATCTTGTTAGATTCGTCTCATCTTGTAGTTTTTAAATATCAAATTTTTAGAATTTTTACTTGTACCGAATTTGAGTTATTAATGATTTAAAATGTGCATTGGATTGCGTGTTGAGTGGGTCCGTAGAAAAAAAAAACAGAGGAAGTACTTCCTCCGTTTTTTTTTTGTTAGCTACGTTTGACAAATGTGTATTGTTCACTTATATACTTTGACTTAAAGTTTTATCATGGTTATACAAGTTAAAATATAGCCAAGTGTGATCTTGTTAGATTTGTCTCATCTTGTAGATTTTAAATATCAAACTTTTAGAATTTTTACATGTACCGAATTTGAGTTATTAATGGTTTAAAATGTGTATTGGATTGCGTGTTGGGTGGGTCCGTAGCTATCTTTAAAAAACGGAGGGAGTATTATTTAATTTGTAGGAAATGCTATATAGAATCAGGAATAAGAGATCCTCACTATCTTTAGTGGTAGAGAACATGTTATGAATACATAACATATTTAAATCACAGTACGGTTTCCATTCTTAAGGTTGTACTCATATAGTGCGCTTCTATTACTAATTTTGTAGATTCTTGATGCTTTTGCAAGCTGCTCTTCTTCAAATAAGAATGTTCAAATGTCTTACGCAACCTTGCTGCTCAAGTAAGTGAAGGGTGGACAACTTTGCATTGACATTTACATTTTGAATTTTATATTAGCATTTAACCATTTATTTGTGTCTGTGCTTGGCCATCAATATTTTATAAATGAATTATTTGGATACATCATTTTATGTAACAAAAATTTCAGTCAAATAAAAAAACGGTGGTATGCACTCTGATAATTGATTGTGCTGTCTTTGTTGAGCTTGGGATTATTTTGCAAGCTTCGGGGACCAATTGTGTTATTCTAATGCGCTTGTTGTGATTTATGAATTTTCCCACGCTTTGTTTGTTTGACATCGAGCTAATGTTTATCTTATTTAACCCTGTAGTAAATGGCAACCGGCATTGAGTTATATGTCTGTGTTTTTTACTGGTAAAGTGAAGTTCTTACACAATTTTTGCAAATAATCTCTTGGTGAAAAAATGTTTGACATTGAGCTAATGTTTCACTTACGCACCACTTTTTTGCTAAATAATGCCACCTTGCATGGGAGGTGGTTAGGTGGTTTGGTGGAGGAAGATTATATGTAGTCTTGCATGTTAATGATCTAAGGGATAATTCATTTTTCACAATAAGTACTTATTTGGTCATTTTACTTATTGAATATGTAAAATAGTCCAACATCTATGTTTCTTTCAAATAAGTATTAAGTAGTAATTTTCGCTTATTTCTCACTTATTCACTTATCACAATCACTTGTACATATTATATTTACATATAATAATTATATTATATAAAATATATAATACTAGTAATTATTTAAGTATAAGTATATAAATATAAATATTTATTCTATAATCTTAAAATAAAGATTATTAATTCAGTTATTAGATTCAGCATATAAAAGAACAAACTTATCCATTCAGTAATAGCACTGAATAACACTCAGCACAATCACATCACTTATCAATCAACACTGAAATGAGCTACAAACACTATATCACTGAAAAAAGGTGCCCGACATTTGAAATTCATAGTATAGTCATGTGATATTCCCAATGAGTACGGCATAACAGCCATTTAGTGAAAGCCACCACAATCTTTACTAAATGTAGATTTCCATACATTGATACTTTCAAAATTTATTAAGTTAAATATTAGGTGCTAAACATGATTTTGACTATTTCACCCATTGTGTGAGAATTATGTAATGTGTCTTACTCATTATGAATAGTTTGAACAGACTGCCATTTGGGAAGATATGGTTTTTGGGTAGTTATCCACAATTAAAACTAGATGCAAATTACAAGTTCGGGGGTTTCTAGATGTTGCTAAATTGCAACATTGTGTATGTAGCCTCCTTATATTTGAAACACTGTTTTTTTAGGCATCCGTTTATGGGATCTAGAGAATAATGATTTAAGATTTGCAGTTATGCTGTGATATTGATTGAAGTGAAAGATGAGGAAGGGCAATCGCAAGTTCTTTCTGCTGCATTGGAGGTATTATTAACTTCATTCCCTTTCATTATTGATAGACAAAATATGATGCAAGTAATTATGAGCCATTCTTAATGTTTGAGGGATTTGGTTTGCTTAGATATGACTTGTTAAATAGTTGTGACAATTTAGTGGTCATCATACGCATATCAAAGTCCATGGATATAATTGACATTTAACATTGCCCTTTTTGTCTCTTATTAGATGGCAGAGGAGGAAACTCTTGATACTGATTCACGTTTTCGGGCATTGGTGGCCATTGGATCACTTGTAAGTTTTTAAATTCATTTAGGTTCTTAATAATAGTTAATATCATCATGGCTTGTTTGCAGTGATTTAGTTTCCTATGCTTATTCATTGCTTGATGAACTTCTTACCCAAGTGATTCTTTTTAAAGCTCTCTAGTCATTTTAAACTTTTAGGTTAGCCAAGTGGTATAAGCTCTTAGCGGTCTTAGTTGTAGTGGTTGTTTCCTTCGTTTTCCCAGTTTCTGCTGTCTAGCATTGTATATAAGTTTAGAGCATCAATGAAACTCTGACAAGTAATATTTTGCCATTAATTTGTTTCAAACAGATGCTTGGAGGCTTAGTCAGAAAGGTGGCTTTGGATTTTGATGTTGTAAGCATTGCCACACTCGCCAAGACATCCAAAGATGCCAAGATTGCTGAAGTTGGAGCTGATATTGAACTTGCAGCAAAGGAAAATTAAACTCATCCGTGGGTAAATCAATCTTTTCTGATTTGCCCCCCTTTATGATTTTTGAACATATATGTTATTGAATCCTTCATTCCCCCTGTCTTTCTGCAACAGGCTTGTGATTACTCAGCAGAAGCCACAGAAGAATGGTGCCACCTAACGTTTAATTCCTGATTTTTGTGCTGATTAGACGTCTTGAATTTATGGTGATGGTGTTGGTTGGCTGGTGCTCTTGACCGGGTTTGTTTTCTGTGCAATTGATATGTGAAGAGAATTTTCTTCCACCTCAATCAACTTCAAACTAATACAAGATATATATATAGATAAAACTTAAAACCCTAATGGGCTAAGCCCAATAAACTCTAACACTCCCCCTCAAGCTGGAGCATATATGATCCAAGCTTGTTACAAGTGTATCGAATACGAGGTCCCCGAAGGGATTTAGAAAGGAGCCATCGACAGAGGAGCGGCCGGCGGCGCTGGGAGCAGCGCACGGTTGAAGGCGCTGGGAGCAGCGCACGGCGGCCGGAGGAGGCGGCACTGTCAACGGCAAGAGATGGGACAGGCGGCTGCGACACACAAAGAGATGCAGCTGGTCGGCGGTGGCAGCAGCTCGAGGAGGCTGAGCTGGGCGACGGCAGCGGTGGCTCAGGGCGGCAGCTCGACACCCGAGGTTGAACTGAACAGATCTGGAAGCGGCTTGGGCGGCGCGACGGCGAGAGGCGCGGCTGGCGGCAACGACAGGCTGGGCTCCGGCGGCGCGACAGCAGCGAGCGCAGCAGCAGCGGCTCCTTCGAACTCCGGCGAGCGCTGCGGTGGGCTGGACGAGCTGCGAACTCCGGCGGCGGCGCGAGGGCAGCGAGCGCAGGCTGGGCTCCGGCGGCGCGACAGCAGCGAGCGCAGCAGCAGCGGCTCCTTCGAACTCCGGCGAGCGCTGCGGTGGGCTGGGCGAGCTGCGAACTCCGGCGGCGGCTCTAGCGCCGGAGGATGCTGAGCACAATGGTGCCGGAGGTGAAAGAGGAGCGAAACCCTAGCTAGAACTAGGGCCGGCTCTGATACCATGTGAAGAGAATTTTCTTCCACCTCAATCAACTTCAAACTAATACAAGATATATATATAGATAAAACTTAAAACCCTAATGGGCTAAGCCCAATAAACTCTAACATGATATATCCATATTAACATTTGTTACTGTCAGAAGCAACACTGCTAAAAAGAACCCGCCAATTATGAAATACAAGAAGGATGGGATGACGTGATTAATGAATGCTATTGCATGATTATGTTCATTCTCTATAGTCTGGACCCTTATTGAGAGATACAATGAATTTACACATCCAAATTGGTGTGTGGCAGTTTGCAAGCTTTGGAACTAATGGTGGATGGCAAATTGAGTATATTATTCCGCAGAATATTTTCACAATCGTTCAAATTGTACGTCTCTCAGCTTGAATTTGATTACCACCCCCATGCTGTCGCATTATTGTGGTTCTCGAGGATGAACGATGCGACAGAGGCTGTGCTTGTCGGTGCAGGCTGCCTATTTAGTGTTGAATTGTTATTCAAACTGTCTGCAACATGAATTTGGATGTTGCTATTTTTCAACACCACCACCATTATTGCAGCTCCTGATCCAGCAGCGCATCTCTACTAGAAAATTCATACGATTTGTAATGTTTGGTAGGGGGTGGGAAAAAAAAAAAAGGTTGAAGGGAGGTTGGGGTCTATCCCGATCTCCAATAACCCACCATGGCCACCATGGGATGCTATGATGCACACATGAGAGATGTTGGGTGCATGGTCTGTAGTTTGAGTACGAAAGCCCTTTTTTTTAAAAAAAAAAAAAAAACTTTTGGGATTGCTTTTGCTTTTTAAAAAAAATTCATCCAAACACATTTTATTTATTTTCTATCACAAGTGATCTTGATAGAGTCCATACAAAAGGGCTTTAAGCTGGCCTAAATAGTAAACATTTTATATTTTATTAAATATATTTATTAATACTATTATTTAATTCTTATTTAGTATTTAAATTTAAATTTAAATAAATATGCTTTTGAAATATTTAGAACCTGGCCTATGCCTATGAAAAGTAACAGGCATATGTTCGCCTGCGTGCAATGCACCGAGCGCTTAGCAGCCGGTGCGGGCCACCGACCACGTGCCACTCAAGTCCGCCAAATTGCTCCCGGTATTTACGTTTCAGTCCTCCCAAAATCCCTTTATTCCAAATCACATGTGTGCACATTACGTACTGCACTACCTTTTGTCGTTCAGATGAGATATCCACTACTACTCCCCCACATTACTTCCCAATCCCACCTACCTACTCTGTGTTTGTCACTCCTTTCACTACTGTTTTCATTCATACGCATTGTGATCTTTTGGCTGCACTCTCTTCAATTTTGGAATTTAGATCTTCACGCTTTCATTTGTGGTAAGTCTATCTATTTCGCCGAAGGAATGGGTATTTACCATCGATTTTGGGTATTTAGGGTTCGTTTTCGTCGTATCTTTTCTTGGACATATTTGGTAGGTTAAAAATTATTTGATGTGCTCCGTGATTATTTAATTGTGATTTAATGAACGTATCGGAGTTTCAGATAATGTGAATTGAGCTTCTACCGAATGGATCGTATCGGATTTGCGATATATTTATGAGTTAATTGTTAATTGTTGCTTTGGTGAGATCGATTGCAAGCTAGGCCAATCTTTTGTATTCTGGACGGTTCTTTTTTTCCTTTTTTCTTTCTTTTTTTTTTTTTTTTTTTTTTTTGTGGTTGTATTGCCCGTATGTATGTCTTGTGCACGTTAAGAATCTGACTCTACTTTTTAACTAGTGAAGAAAATTTTGTTAAGGAAAAGGAAAACATGACCAGTAATAGTTTTATATTATGATTAAATTCTTTTATTAGTACTCGGTGAGGTGGTGATCAATTGAGTTTCGAGAATTTGATTACATTCGTTGATTGCTGCTTGTCATACAAATGTTAGCGCCATTGGGATTTTTTGGTAACTACAAGCTGGATTGTGATATTGCATAATGTTGTGTTCAAACAGATTTTGTAGCCACACATGGATTGTGGGATTGGTGAATCTAGTAGGGATGCTCCTTATGCATCAGATATACTGGGTGATACTGGAAACTTTGAGTGCAACATCTGTTTCGAATTGGCAAACGAACCAATAGTGACTCTCTGTGGACACCTTTACTGTTGGCCTTGCCTTTGTCAATGGCTTCAACTTCATTCGCATTCTCACGAATGCCCTGTATGTAAGGCTATTGTACAGGAGGAGAAACTAATCCCTATATACGGAAGGGGTAAAAGGGTTGAGGACCCAAGATCCCAACCGGTCCCGGGAGTTGCCTTCCCAAATCGACCACTGAGGCAGAGACCTCAAGCTGCTCCTCCCCTCGTGGATATTAATTATCCCCAAACGAACGTAGTAGATCCCATGACAGGAATCATGCCAATGGCAGCTGCAAGATTTGGCCATCAAACTCTGTCTACACTTTTTGGTGTCTTGCCAGCCATTTTTAACCTTCAGGTAAATGGGTTTCATGATGCTACAGTATATGGTACAACCTCTGGTGTCCCATACCTGTTCTCTAGTTCTTTTCATGGAGGTTATATTCATGGCTTTCATCACTATTCGCCTCCCTTAGAATGGAAATCGATTGCTTGGAAGATTATATTTGTCCTTGTTAGTTTCTTCATACTCTTGCATCTAGTTCTCAGATGAAGATGAGCTTCTTGATAATGTGGCGTTTCGAAGAATCATAACTGTATATTGGACCCGGTAATCTCCCTTTCTGGGGGCGTAGTGTGTGACTACGATAAATTTGGTAATCAAGAATTAGATTCTTCCGGTGTGTTTTTGTGTTGCTCAATAAATCCAATGTTGTTTTTTTATGTGTCTGAAGGTTGGTATGTAATTAATTAGCTTCATGAAAAGACAATGTGCGTTACTTATAGTAAATATGCATGATGTATTTTGAATTGTAAGCCTAGTAGTATGTATATCCATATATGATGCTTGAATGGTTGTTTACCTTGCATATGCACCTCTTTGTGCACTTTATATTTTTTTATGCTTGTGAACTGTGTGGCAACTGGTGTACTTTGTAACAATGGTCCTTGCCTCCTTGGCAATGTAATTATGTAAATGTTAATGCAATGTAGAAACCAGTAGGGTGAAAGTTTTGTCAACTAGTTTAAACACTGCATTTGAGTGTCATGAATCATAAGTAGCATTTATTTATATTTAGAATCGAAATTATTTGGTAATAAATTTAATTTTTTTTTTCTCCCAGATTACGGCGAAAAGTTGCTCGGTCAAAGAGGGTTTTCCCCTTTTTCATCATTTCGCTTCCTTTCTAACCATTTATTTATATTAATTTCGTTTTTATCTTTTTTCCTCATTCTCCATCCAAAATCACCTTCAGTGCTCTTTCTGGTACTAACATATCAAAATCCTTTATCATTGTTGAGTTCCGATTTATTGTTGTTTTCTACACTTCATATATCAATATATTATCATTACCCATGAACAAAGTTCAATTTTGGGGAAAAAAGTAATAATAAAATAAAAGAAAAAAGCTATGAATAGTGTTATCTCCCAAGTTGGGGACTTGGGGCACGTTTTTCCCGAGTGATGTTTATATTTTAAAGTTTATTTATTACAACTAATCCGCAGACTTCAGTTGATACCTGTCATTTGGGTCAAAACTGAAAATTTATAGTGTAATATACGAATTTTATCTATATTACTAGTATTTATTTATGAAATAAAATGGAAAAAGCAGATTAAAGTATAATTACATTTTTATTCAATCCTTATAGAAATAGTGTTCTAAATGTAAATATATATATATATATATATATATAAAAGCATCAGTTAATATATTTTTTATATGTTTCCCGTTAATTTTAATTTATTTGACCTTAATATGTGCACATTTTCTAACTTTTGGGAAATATAAATTTCTTGTTATAGTCACCAATAGCCTTAAATAAAACTTTTAGATGATTTGAGTGAACTAACAACCAAACGCTGCCTAAATTATTCAACGCACCTTATAAATCTCCCAGCAAACAATATTGACCAATTTGTCATAGAGAAACAACATAGTACAAAAAAGTTGTGTGCATTACACGTAAGATGTTTTTAATTTTGGATTGTGATAGTAATTAAAAAAGAAAAACACAGAAAATTAAGTACACATATTTGTATAACTAAATGTATTTGAATATGCGCAAGCATAACCATTAAATTTCTATCAATCTATCCATAAATCAACTTTACAAAGTAATTAAATTTTCGGTTTTGGTTAGGGTGCGATCAAGTCATTTGACTTGATGTGCTGCGGCAGATTCCCACCATTGATTAATTTTGTAAATCAATGGTTGAGATTAACTTGAAGGTTAAAATAGTAAATTTGCTATATTATTTGAGAATTAACGTTCTTTTTCTTCCTTCTTCTTCCGTTCTTCTTCTCTTCTTCTCTGCATTTCAAAGATCGATATTACATTACTCTCAAATTTACTTAATTATGCTGCTATACATAGATATACGTCGCTGAAATATTTTAAAATAAAATCGTTGAATTGTTCATGAAAACGTACCCGAAATGTTCATAGTTGAGTCGCTGAATTTGCTGATGAAAAGTCGCTGAATTGTTCTTGATAGCATCTCTGAATTGTTCTTGATAAAGTTGCTGAATTGTTCATGAAAACGTCGCTGAATTATTTTTGGTATTATCGCTGCATTGTATTTCGTAGCTGAATTCGTCTTTGCATAGTCGCTGAATTCTTCTCGCTAGTGTCGCTGAATTCTTCTAGGTATGGTCGCTGAATTCCTATAGGTGAAATATATTTGATAGCATCACTGAATTGTTTTTTGTAGCACCGCAGAATTGTATTTTGGTAGCATCGCTGAATTCGTCTTGATTGTATCGCTGAATTATGCTAGGCAGTGTCGCTGAATACTTCTAGGTAGTGTCCCTGAATTATTTTGATAGCATCACTGAATTGTTTTTTGTTGCACCGCGAAATTGTATTTTTGTAGCATCGCTGAATTCTTCTTGATTGTGTCGCTGAATTACGCTACGCACGGTCGCTGAATTCTTCATGCAATATTTTTGATAGCATCACATAATTATTTTTTTGTAGCATCGCTGAAATGATCAATTAATAGATTTGTTACCATATATTATTAGATACGATTACCAAATCTTTGATATGATTACCAAGTATTAGATATGATAACATATTAAATATAGGGTTATGATTTCATTATGACAATTATACCTTTTTCATTTACAACCCTTGAATTTGAAATGAACGATTGAGATCTTCGCCTTAATGTGCTGCGGATCTTTCAATTGCACCATAACCGACCCTAAATTTTCAACCGTGAAATATACTCGTTCCAACATTATGGCTAGAGCTAATTTTATCCCCTAAGTTAATAATTTATACCGAAATGAGGAAAACAAATCCCAGTCAAATCTTAATTTGCGAGTAAAATTCAGTTGGATAATAACGTCATATAAATATTTTCCTTTTAATTTCATTTTCTCTGAATTTTTTATCTTTTATGTTTTGGGTTGAAATACTACTGCTATTTTTTGGGTTTAAAGAAAAAAATAAAATACTACTACTGCTATTTGATGGCGAAGCTGATTGAGTAATACTAGTAGTGGTTTAGTGCTACATTTTTAATAATATTTTTTGGTGGAAAATGCTTAATAATACTACCTCCATTTTTTTTTAAACTACTGTTGACTAATGGATACTGTTCACTTATATACTTTGACTTAAAGTTTTCTCATGGTTATACAAGTTAAAATATGGCCAAGTGTGATCTTGTTAGATTCGTCTCGTCTTGTAGATTTTAAATATCGAACTTTTAGAATTTTTACATGTACCGAATTTGAATTATTAATGGTTTAAAATGTGCATTGGACTGCGTGTTGAGTGGGTCCGTAGCTATCTTTTAAAAACGGAGGAAGTATATTTTACTTTTTTTTTTGTTTTGAAATAATTTATGCATTATTGGCTCTACTGTTTTATTAACAGAATATCTCACAACGATGTTTTTCATTCTCGTAATAGAATGAGGAACTTCATGGAATAGTCATTCTTTTGATTTCTCTTTCCTATTGACTAACTTAGCAGTTCCTGCCATTTCGAACCATTTTAAAATGTAAAATAACAATTAATATTCCTATGGTCCAAATTGGCACCTAAATAGTTTATTATACTAGTATTTTAATGACCTTTGCCTAATATGCAGATCGGTCCCCTTTGGTCCCAGGACCACAATCCCCACCAACTCTATTTGCTGGTCCCCAATTCATCGAATGCTAGTTCAGACTCAACTCTGGCTCTCGGTCCCAGGACTTAGTAAACAACGCAAAACAAAATGGCATCTATATTGCCACCTAATGTCAAATTTCAGTTAATTACAACTCTTTACAGTCAGAATTATTAGTACTATTTTTTTTTAGAAAGCCGAAGCGAGAAAACAAGTCTGAATTACTCCGTATTTAAATAAAAAATAGATATAATTAAAAAATACTAAAAATAAAACAGCAAACTTGCCGCCGGCAGCAGACAACATTTCTGCTATCTTTCCCCTCTCTCTCTCTCTCTCTCCAATATATATATATAATAAATTCCATTCATGGATCACGAGCGCCGCCAGGAACGGATAAATTACGCTCGACCTTCATCGTAGCTCCCCAATTCGATTCTCAATTCACCTCTGATTCCATGGCTGTTTCCCTGCAATTCTGCGGTGTGAATGCGCGCGCGCAAGTTTCCGTTCCGGATCCCAGGGTTTCACCGCAGCGGAGGGCATTTTCCATCCGGTGTTCGGCCTCCGGGGAAGTTGCACCGTCATCGTCCGGCGTGGCTTCGGAGTTCGACCCGAAGGTTTTCCGCCACAACTTGACGAGGAGCAAGAATTACAATCGCAAGGGTTTTGGGCATAAGGTGGAGACACTTGAGCAGATGAGCCAGGAATTTACAAGTATGCTTTACCGGTTTCTTTTTAAACCTATTCTGCGTTGATTGATTAAATTGGCCTGGATATGCTTTGTTGTAGTTTGATTTCGATTTTCGAAGTGATTTTTTATATTGCTATTTTTATTTATTTATTTGTTACGATCAATTATTTTTTTTGCTACATGATTGGTTTATGTTTTTGAGTAGTCGGCCTGTCCTACTTTTAAGATGTGTTTTTATTTTTTTTGCTCAATTTAAGATGTGTTGTTAATCGTTATATACATTGTGTAGTATGTAATGCTTCAATTTCTTTCTTATCATTCTCTCTCTCTCTCTCTCTCTCTCTCTCTCTCTCTCTTGCGCGATTGTTTTGTGAATTTTGGGTGTGCTTTAGCTTCATGGTCGCGTTTACGAGTCTCCCTGTGGTTGAATTGCATCAGGTGACATCATAAAGAAATTGAAGGAGAATGGAAATGTTTATACATGGGGAGATGTTACAGTGAGGCTTGCTGAATCTTATGGATTTTGCTGGGGGGTTGAAAGGGCTGTCCAGATTGCATATGAAGCTAGAAAACAGTTCCCCACACAGGATATTTGGCTCACCAATGAAATTATTCACAATCCCACCGTCAATCAGGTTCGTTGCTTGTTTTCAACGATGGGAAGAAAGGCTGAATAAATTGGTTATCTACTTTCCTTTCGAATTTGTTCCAATGCTAATCTTTATGATCAAGTTTTTCGTTTGTAGTTTTCTTATATCAGGGGCCCTTTACATGTCTTTATGTTGTTTCAATGAATTAAAATTCGATTTCCCCAAAACAACAATTTAACTAGGCATTCCACAGAATGAAAGAAACATTATGAGAAATTAATTGTTTGTAACATAATTTAACTTTCTTCTCCAGAAACTTGAAGAGATGAAAGTAAACAATATACCTGTTGAGAATGGAAAGAAAAACTTTGATGTTGTTGGCGCTGGTGATGTTGTGGTACTGCCTGCGTTTGGAGCTTCTGTTGATGAAATGCTGGTCTTGAGTAACAAAAATGTTCAAATAGTAGATACAACTTGTCCTTGGGTATCCAAGGTACTTTTTCCCCTTGGAGCCATTTAAATTAATTGTTCTCTAATATTTGTGTGTTGAAGCGTTCATGTTTTTGTTATGAAGGTCTGGAATACTGTTGAGAAGCACAGGAAGGGAGAGTATACTTCCATTATTCATGGTAAATATTCTCATGAAGAAACGGTGGCCACTGCTTCTTTTGCTGGGAAGTATATTGTTGTGAAGAACATGAAAGAGGCATGTTTGATGTGCTGCCTACTAACTTTAATGTTTCAATATAGTTATTATTCTAACAGAAGATCTGGAATGTCATTGCAGGCAACTTATGTGTGTGATTACATTTTGGGTGGTACACTAGATGGATCCAGTTCAACTAAAGAAGCGTTTATGGAGGTAGGTTTAGTATGCCTCTGTTTGTGATGCCTAAATTTGTATCCGTACATTCTTGAAATTCATGTTCTGTGTTCCTTTGCAGAAATTCAAATATGCTGTATCCAATGGTTTTGATCCTGACAACGATCTTGTAAAAGTTGGTATTGCAAATCAAACTACCATGTTGAAGGGCGAAACAGAAGATATCGGTGAGCAACTATCCTGCATTATCCGTCTTTATATATTTGCAATGCATTAAGTAATCACTGTAATTTCGTATCTTGCAGGCAAATTGGTGGAGAAAACCGTCATGAGGAAGTATGGGGTGGAAAATATTAACAATCACTTCATAAGTTTCAACACAATATGCGATGCAACTCAAGTAAAATCTCCTTTGCGCAGATTCAGTTCTTACATTTCCTACTGGGATAATATCATTAACTTTGCAAGGTTTGATGACTGGAATGGACAATGTCTTTCTGATCCTTTGTTTTACTTAGGAACGACAAGATGCCATGTATAAACTGGTCGATGAACAGATTGATCTTATATTGGTTATTGGCGGATGGAACTCAAGCAACACTTCACATTTGCAAGAAATTGCTGAGGAACGCGGAATTCCATCGTATTGGATTGACACAGAGAAAAGAATAGGCCCAGGAAACAAAGTGAGCTACAAGTTGATGGTAAGCCAAGCCCCACCCATCATTCTATCTTATAATCATCTCTTTCCCTACTGATGCCAGCATTATTCAATTACCTATATTCTTTGATTCAGCATGGTGAGTTAGCAGAGAAAGAGAACTGGCTTCCCAAGGGTCCGATCACAATCGGTGTAACATCTGGTGCCTCCACTCCTGATAAGGTGATTATCCTTTATCTTACTCTCTTTATATGCATCATTATCAACTAAGGCCTTGCCTTGTTTCCTACAACTTAAACTCAGGTTAACTGTAAAATGCATACATTCTCACAATGCACTTATCCAGGTTGTTGAAGATGCACTTATCAAGATTTTTGACATAAAGCGCGAGGAAGCATTACAATTGGCGTAAACTTTTTACATGCTTCTTTGTATCTCAACTTTTATACAGACAAAAACATTTATACATTCGATGATAGAGAGCAGCTCATCTGTGTGAGTGAAGCAACCACCGAATCATACATATCTCTCACTTCATGTAAGGGAGTGCGTATTTGTTGTATTTGTATCTATCAGTAACTCTCATGTAACAGTAATAGGAAGGTTGCCTAAATATTAGCTACCTTCCCAATACTCAATAAACCTTACATTTTTCATATAAATGCACTTGCGACTTGCGTTGTGTTACTGGAACATAGGCTGCCAAAGTTTTGTGTGCTGTGGCTTCTTAATTGATGAAATTATACAGGATATGCTGTTTTGGGCTAAATGTCTATTGCATTAATGGTTGTGTGTGTGTGTGTATTGTGCCCTCTTAACAACAAACTATATTGACTTCGAAAAATAATAAAAATAAAAATAAATCACTATGTTGGGGCCTGGGGGCACAAAAACGCTAGAGGAAGGGCTTGAACCTTCGACCTTGTGGTTAACAGCCACACGCTCTAACCAACTGAGCTACTCCAGCTTTGCTGCTTAAATTTTAAAATTATTAAATTTAGCATTTTAATTTTGTTTTAAACTTTTATACTTTGTTTCATTTAGTCCTATAACTTTACTAATTTTTTGCCAAAATCCACCCTAGTTCTATAAATTAAGTCATATGACAACAATTAACAAAATTATGAGGTCACACAAGAGCCACATTGGATCATTTATACCGATATATATGGGCAACCTCATACCAAATGTGATACGAATAACCTGTATATCCAAAATCAAATTCCTCCAAATTTAACATTAATATTACGACTCTCGCCACTCCATTTAAGCAAATATTCCACAAGGCATTAACATAATTCATGAGCTCTGCATAGTATTCCCGTAGCGATCAAAATCGAGCGGCACATTCTGTTCCCAGCAAGGCATTGACCTGCGTTACCATCAACCACTATTTTGTGTTTCTGGAATGAAGGCCGAGATTCGAGTTGTTGAATCCAACATAATGAAAATGTATTTAAACGTTATTATTGCTATGGAAAATTTGATTGTGCTGGGTCGAACTATTCAACCACATTGGGTATGGGGGTGGTGTAGTTGTCCATGCGTCGGTAAAAATGATACAACATGGCTGTTGTGTGGTACCACAGTTTTATTAAGCGTGCTAGGTGGTAGGTGGCTTAATTTATAGAGTTATCGGGGATTGTGACCGATTTGATAAAAAAATAATAAAGTTAAAGTACAATTGAATAAGAGAAATCAAAAGTTTAAGATGAACATTTTTTACGTATGCCGGGTATTCATATGTTACATTGAACTAGTACTTCACATTTGAAAAAATAAATAAAATAAAAGACACATGGCTAAATAACGTATATTTCCGAGTAAAAGTGGAGCAGTGGGCGAACTATAAATTATGGTCCGTTTGGATTGGCTTTGGAAAAAAGCAAAAGCCAAAAGCAGAAGCATGTAACTTTTATATTTGGATGGAATGTTTGAAAAACATATTTTTATTTTTTTTTCAAAAGTGTGTTTGGATGTGTAAAAGTGAAAAATACTTTTGAAATATGTAAATTACCAACAATGATATGTTATTTATATAGGATAGTATATATTTATAGTGTAATTTGAATAAATTAGTAGAGTCATTTATGACTCTGCACATGTTACTAGGTGCTTTTGGCTTATGTTTTTCGGAGAAGCATCTCAGAAGCACTTTTACAGCTTTTCGAGATATTTTTACTTTTTTAAAAAATCAAAACAAACACTATTTTTTCATAAAAGTGCTTTTGTCATAAATAAAAACCAAAATCACTTTTAAAAAAGTCATTCCAAATGCCCCTTAATTGAATTGGGATCCTGATACTGCAAAACATATACTACATGTCACGATCCTATTGGGAAAGAGTGAAACAATTTTAATAAATTACTCCATTATTTACTATTAAAGGAAAGTTTCACTTTCTATTTTCCCTTCCTTAATTATTCAGACTACCATATTTATTTGTCTATTAGTTTATAATACTATGTGGATGTTTGGGAGTCAGCGAATCTACTAGCAGATAGCAGATTTGGAGAGCAGATTGTGATACAATTTTCTCTCCGGATCCGCTATCCGCTATCCGCTAGCGGATCCGGCGGCTGCCAAACATCCCCTATATGTATATGTGATTTGTATAATTAATGAAAATAGTTGGAAATTTAGGTATGTAAATTGATTGAGAGTTTGATAAATTTTATGAAAATTCAAAGTCTTTATTATTTTGTAAAAAAAAAAAGAAAAAAGAAAAAAAAGTCTTTATTATTTTGTATATGTATGTAGTGGTTAGAAAGCTTTTGTATAATCACATTTTATAAGATAATCAATTAAACTTTATAAATAATTAAAATTCAAAAATGATTGAACTGAATATATCTAAATTTTTAAAGACTTTTTAAAATATGTATTGAATATTTCAAAATCTTTAAAAACTTTATAGAATCTAAATTAAAATACACAAAATTTAAAATTCAAATAAATTCTATAAATCTTTTTTGGGAGAGCAATTCTATAATTTTTTTGATTGAATACATCCCACATAATAATTTAATTAGAAGTGAAAGATTCAGTAATATATACACCATAAAATATTTATCTATAGTAATAGTAATAGTAATACTAATAATAATACTGAATTAACATATATTCCATAGAAGATAGTAAAAACTTTTAAAGTTTCTAAAAGATTATACCATATATATAATTTAAATTATTCTTAATCGTAGAATGTAGAAACCCACAAAATCTATGTTTAAAGCCATGATCACACGCCATTTTCTTGGTGCCGATGATGACGTCAGTAATTCAACGGTGTCGTATCGCCAAAACTTCAACTGCACGCTTTGAAAACGACGCCGTAAAGGTCACTCTAACGAGTACTAAAGACCTCTCCCCCTACCAATAAGGAAATAAGGCTTTAATCCCATCCCCCCCCTCCCCCTCCGTCGAACCTCCAAACCCTTTGTCACGGTTTATATGCCCATCTCCTTTTTTTCTCTCAATCTCGATCCTTGCGCAGGCTGAATTTCCGGCCTGACTTGCTCTTGATTGCTCTTCCGTGTCTGATTAAAGCTGCCCAAATCCAAGAAACGCGCAATTTTTTTGGGGTTTTCGAGTTTTCCTTTTTTTTTTTTTTTTTTTTTTTTTGGGTACAGTGGTGGCGATCGATCGTTCAATTATGGAGGATGATTACTATTTCAGCGGCGGCAGTGAAGACGAGGATGACTACTATTCATCCGATCGTGAGGGTGAATCGCTTGATGATATCGAGAACGAAGAGCCCGACGCTCAGTGGGCCCCGTCTAGAGCCTCTTCGTCCAAGGTGTGTTGGTGTTGGTACATCTTTACGTGGCTGGTTAAGAATGCATGCATTATTTTTTTTTGATACACCTGTTTTTGGAAATTGCTGGGGTTTTTGATCCTTTTGAGATTACTGGGGATTGGAATGGGTTTGTCCAGAAGTTGAATGAGTGAATGGGTTGTCATTGGATAAATTGATCATGTAGTTGTGTAGTTGCGTTTCATGATTCTCGTGGGTAGAATGCTGATGTGTTTTCTCAAATTGCTGCGATCAGTCTGTATGAAATTGAGAATGAGAACTGTGACAGGCCGTAATTGTGGATTTTGATACCTTGGTCACCAGACTATTAGTAGGATTTGATGGTTGTTGAAACTTGAAATAGATGTTTGTGTCTTTCATGGCATGTTTATCTGCATTTTATGTGGTCCTTTGCGAAATGTAACTAGTGATATTGGTGCTATCCTGTATTTTCAGTGTCTTTTGCTCTTGTAAATTTATTGTGGAAAATTTTCAAAGATGTGGTTGATCATGGTTGTTTAATGTATTGATTTGGATTTTTATTTTTGCCTCCTCCAGGTCATCA
Source organism: Hygrophila difformis (assembly GCA_030278955.1). NCBI lineage: Eukaryota > Viridiplantae > Streptophyta > Magnoliopsida > Lamiales > Acanthaceae > Hygrophila > Hygrophila difformis. Next base: position 62,126,448 of record JAOANR010000004.1, on the reverse strand, counting down.
CAAAAGAGAGTCTATTGGCTGCTCAGGTAACGGATGTGCATGTGCTATTTTCTGGTCCTTATTTGGTGGCTTTTAGCTTAACTTTTTTAAATTTGGATCACAGAAATTATATAGTCTTACTTTGATTGAAAATTTTACTGATAAACCTTGTGAACAATTCCGTCTATCAGTGAACAAGAGCTGTAAAGTCAAGCGAAATTTATTTTAGAATATAAGATGACTGCAAGCATATTTCATTTGTAATATCCATGTCAAATTAAATAAGAATAAATGAATGAGACACCTGTAGCCCACACAATATTGTAACTTTTTCTTTGAGTGATCTATGCAGAAGGAAGATTTGCGGAGAGTGATGGATTTACTATCAGTGAGGGAGCATCATGCAAGAACTCTCCTCATTCATTACCAGTGGGACGTTGAGAAACTGACATCCGTGTATGTGGAGAAGGGGAAACATTACATGTTTTCTGAAGCAGGTGTTACTGAAGTTGAACATGTCGATCTTGCCCCACTAGAATCATCCTCTACAGTAATGTGCATTATCTGTATGGATGATGTGCTTGCTAAAGTTGTCACCAAGATGGACTGTGGACACTGCTTTTGCAACAATTGTAAGACCACTTTCCTTCATTTTGGATATTGATGGAGGTCTCTCTCAGGAACATGAGGCATATTTAACTCCTGTGCATTTTTTTTTGGAGAAAAGGCATCGTAATAAGTGTAAATATGTAGTACTGACTACTGTATGGTGGTCTATTTATATATTTTGCTATTGGATTCGTGGTTTAATTTATGTTGTGTATCTTGTACCATAATTTTGTAAGTCCTCATGCTCTATTTTGTTGATTGCATGTTACTAAAATTTCAGGTTGGACAGAGCATTTCATAATCAAAATAAATGAGGGACAGAGCAAGAGGATCACTTGTATGGCCCATAAATGCAATGCTATCTGTGATGAAGCTATTATAAAAAAGCTAGTTAGTGCCAGGCACCCTAATTTAGTTAAAAAATTTGATCGCTTTCTTTTGGAGTCGTATATTGAAGACAACAAAATGGTTAAATGGTGTCCCAGTGTACCACACTGTGGGAATGCTATACGGGTAGAACATGATGAATTTTGCGAGGTGGAATGTTCTTGTGGTTTCCAGTTCTGTTTCAGTTGTCTGTCAGAAGCTCATTCCCCCTGTTCTTGCTTGATGTGGGAGCTGTGGACAAAGAAATGCCGTGATGAATCTGAGACGGTCAATTGGATTACGGTACATACAAAGCCTTGTCCCAAGTGCCACAAACCGGTTGAGAAGAATGGTGGTTGCAACCTAGTGAGTTGCATATGTGGGCAGGCATTTTGGTAAGTACTCTTAGTGTTGCTTTTCAATAGAAGAAAACTTGCATGTGTTGATGGAAACTTTTTCCCATTGTTTTAACTTTTAACTGAATGATGCTTATTTATATCTATGATTGTTGAATGTTCTGAGCATCATTCTTACATTTAATTTATTTTAGTTTGACTAAAGTTTCCTTGATTCTGTTTCTTGCCTTTGTTCTATTGCATGGTAGAATGATTGCACCACAACTGTTTAATTCTCTGTAGTTAGGACAAATTTATGAGTAAGATACTTCTGGTCCTTGTTGACTTGTAATGTTAAAGTTATAAATGGGACCATTGGGGCTGGGTTGCTAGGTTGGTTTCTCTACTGTCTTTCTACTTCTATCTATTTTTATTTGTCAGAGTACTTTTCATGTGATAACCATGAGGTGTTTTTCTTAAAACCCATCTCCCTTGTACTGAAATGTTGAAATGTATAAATCTGATGGACTAGTTGACCATGTGTCAGTATGTACTATGGTGTGGAATCTGGATTGTGGAAGGTACTTTATCTTTATGAAGCAATACTTCTTTCAAATTTATCAATGTCTAAAGCCTATTGATAATTTCAACAACTAGAAAATCACGAGGGATATCAAGACCCTCTGTTCAGACATTCTATTGCATGTCATAGTGTGTTCTTGTTTTATTTCTTCTATCAGTTGGCTGTGCGGAGGAGCAACGGGCCGAGACCATACTTGGTCACATATAGCTAATCATAGCTGTGGACGTTATAAAGAAGATGGTGAAAAGAAAGCTGAGCGTGCAAAGCGGGACCTTTACAGATACATGCATTACCATAATCGTTATAAGGCTCATACAGACTCCTTTAAGCAGGAAACCAGACTACGGGATACAATAAAGGAAAAGGTATCAAATTTGGAAGCAAAGGATTCGACATTAAGAGATTTTAGCTGGGTTACAAATGGCCTTTACAGGCTCTTTCGATCAAGACGAGCTCTTTCATACTCCTACCCGTTTGCGTTCTACATGTTTGGTGATGAATTGTTCAAGGATGAAATGACCAAAAAGGAGACTGAAATAAAGCAACATTTATTTGAGGACCAGCAACAGCAGCTTGAGTCAAATGTCGAAAAGTTATCTAAATTTCTTGAGGAGCCATTTGATGAGTATCCCGAGGAACGAATTATGCAGATAAGGATGCAAGTGATTAATCTCTCTGTGATCACTGACAACCTCTGCAAGAAAATGTGGGTTAAAATGTTCAAAAGACCTAATTGCTTACATGTAGTGAAATTAAAAAGGTTAATGTAATCTTCTCATCTTGCAGGTATGAATGTATTGAGAATGACTTATTGGGTTCTCTTCAGTATTCAATTCACATTATTGCTCCTTACCAGTCAAAAGGTATTGAGAAGGCAGAAGAACTTACTGTTGGATGGAGTGCACAAGCAAACAACCAAAGTAAATGTCAGAAGGTCGCCGATGTGTCCAATGGTAACCTAGCTCAACATTTCCTGTGATTTTCATTTTTTTTTTTTAAAATGTTTGTTTTGTGGAATTATTGTTGCCCTCAGTTGTATGCAGATTGCTTGGAATATTAGAACAACATTAGAACTACAAGTTTGTTTGTTAGTAATGATTTAGGAGTAAATTTCTGATGATAATCACTGTTGCCATTGAAAGGGTAGCATTGAAGGAATCATAGAAGGTTCAACAATCCATGTTAATCTTTTAAAGTTTTAAATGTTTCTGTTGGTTCATTTAAAAAGAAGGTGGTGCCGTGAAAAACCTTTTTACCAATTTTTTATCAAGTTGTTTTGAAGAATAATTCACTCACAGACTGATTGAATTGGGTTCTTGTTTCTAAACATGCCTAAGCTGTAACACTCGGCAACATTCAGGGAGACATCAAAAATATTATTCTAGAACTCTACGCAACAATTTTAAAGATAATATATTATTTCTCAGATCATGAGTTATTTGTTTTATTGATAACACGAATTCCTTTGTTTCGATTAATTTCCCAATAGAGATATTAACTGAATCTTTTTAATAACTCGATATATAGTATGTGTATGTATGTGCATATACACTTATTGATTATGGTTTTATAGTTTGTGGAGAGTGGAAATTTGAAAACCTTTTTTCTTTTACCTCTACATTGTCAGTATGATTATATGTCGAATAGTTTATAATGCAAAATTGTCTTGCAGAGGGTTACTATCAATGTGATTTCTGAGGCCCACTCTAGTGCTAATTAGTCTTGTAAGTTCTGTTTGAATTTCACTCTATAAATCCCCCCATTCAAATATCTGAGGTGCAAAATTGAACTTTTTCCAACATTTCATTCAGCAATATGCATTTCTAGACTTGCCCGGTTAGCAACAAATTGTTGGACTGTTTCTGCTAAATTCTTGTTCTGACGCAGAGTTGTTTCTTTCCTGAACTTTTTCTGCAGAAGTTATAGATTTAGGTGAGGCATCATCTTCCGGGAACTCCAACGAGAGTTTGCTATCATCTCGAAAGCGTCCGAGGCAGGGTGGTTCTGCAGACAATGTGTTTGATCTCAACATCCCTGCAGAGTCTCATCAAACAAATTCTTGAAGTTCTCTGGTTGGATGGATGACAGATGACAATGAATCGTGCTCGGTAATCGGTATTCAATGGAGATGAAGATATATATATGATCCTCGAATTATGCATGTATATAGTCTTTTGTCTAGACCCCTACATAATGGGAATAATTGTGCATAATCTCCTCTATTGAAATACTGAAAGTAATAATATTAACTTATTATTATTATTAATTATTCATGGGATGCAATATTAGCATCTTGAGTTCTGATTTTGCCTTTTACTAACATACCTTGGAGGAGAACAGGATTATGTGCCCTGTTTGCTTCTTGTTGGATCCACTCTTTTACTATAAAAAATTATTGATCTATTTCAACTTTCAATTAGTTGTTTTTTTCGGAAGGCACATCATCACTTTTATCAAATGGAAATTATGGTAATTTATCCAAGCTGTATAATAAACAAAAAATAGAAGGGGAAGCGCAACCTTGGTTGCAAACTGGTTTTTGATTTATTATTATCTTTTTTTTTAATTATTATTATTATTTTTTAAACGATAACGTGATAACGTGAAAACGTCAAATGAGAAAACTTTTTTTAAAAAAAACCTACAGAAATAAATATGGGGGTAAGGGGGGACTGGTTCTGGTTTTTTTTTTGAAAGCAACTTCCATTTTTGTTTGTTTAATAAAGACTCAAGTGCTGTGACCCAAAAAAAACATTGAGTGACCCAAAAAAAAAAAAAAAGACTCGAATTGTTGTGCGCAGGAAGACTGGAGAGTCGCATTTGCAATTTATTGGGCCTTGTAGGGTACTTTTGGTTCACTAATTAACTAGTACGTAGTAGTACTGTATAATGTAGTATGGGCTTTTTATGTTGTTTTCTGACTCTAATGTGCATTTTCATGGGAAAGTCCTCTCCCATTTTCAAATCGTCCTGCTGCTGCTGCCCTCTTGCCCTGCATTCACGCAGATGATCAAGATGGAAATTTCTTTATTATTACTACCATCATTTTCAAACTTGGTGAATTTTATACTTAACTAATCCTGAAATTCGCGGTCACAATTAGTCATCGTGCCATTAAGGCATCTTCTAATTGGCCTGTCGACTGTGAAAATGCACATCACATTCAAATCTGTGGGAAAAATACTCGTTCTCCAGAATTTGGAGAAATTCATACTACTCCTATTCAAGTAGTTCGTTAACTGAAGTAAATTTTCTTTTAGCTTTTTCTCTTGCATGGGTTTTTTAGCCACCAATTGAACTGCAGGCTGCAGCAGTTTCAGATAATCAGTACACGTTTCAGATCAGAACAAGTCAAGAACTCAAGCCAAAGGCAAAATGCATATGCTGTTCTACAGTCTGCTCAAGGTTAGCAGATTCCCCCCTTTTGACCTTTTTTTTTTTTTTTCACTTACTTGGGATGCCTTTGGAAAGTTCACTTCAGTGTTTTTTTCTGGGATATTTTAATCTTTTCCTTACAAAACCCTTGAAGTTAGTAAGAAAGGTTTAGTCTGCGACATTGTTCGTTTATCTAGGCGTGTAAAGATTCTCCTCAGCTTATTTTTCTATGCAAAACTTGTTTAGATTTAAAAAATCAACTATTCTGACATTGAGGGTTTTCAATACGACCATTTATGGATTTGTCTGCCGATATCACATAGATATATTACTATATCTTACGTTGCTCAAATAGGATGACTTTTAATCTATAAAATTTACCCTTTCCTGTGAGTTTATCCTTTTTTTTTTTTAATTTTTCTCCCTTCCATTCCTGTTTGAACTTTAATTAATCAAATGCACATCGTGCCACATTTATCTTAAACTTCTAGATATGTTGGATCTAAACAGGCTCATTGAATTTGGCTCAAGATCTTGATTAAACCAACAAAATAAAACTCAATAAGTCTTAGGGACGTTTTGTTCAAACTCAAGAATTAGAATTATGATTTGTATGTCTAGGATTTGAGGCAAGGTTTTTTAATGCAACACTTCATATATTGGAAAAAATATCATAGTTTAACCTCAAACTTTTAGTTAGTTTCGTTGAACTGAATTCAATTAAGACACCCTTTAAATATACAGTGGATTTTGGTGTACTCCATTTTTGAGTAATTGGGATGACTTGTTTTTCAACAACAGACATTAAATGCAGACATGTACTAATATTTTTAACTCTTGTTCTTAGCCAGTCACTCCCCTCATGAGCGGTGGTAATATAATAGGGTAGTAGTATAATAAGGTCTGCTTTTGGTCACTAATTTCAATGACTTGGGAGTTGTGATAATCTTGGCCATTTATTTGAAATTAATGGATGCAATAATCCATGTATTTAATTGGTCTGCTGGCATGTTTGTGGGATTCTTTAGCAAACAGATATTGACCTACTAGAAGACTGTTTCTCTTATTGTACTCCACAATCTATGCCCACCTCTATAACTGTATCTGTATGCCCATCCAAAAAACAAGACCTAGTGTGAGTCGCCCAAAATGACAAAATATTGTTGATTTCTTGATGAAGCATTTTCGTGTTGAACAAACATCAAGACCTCTAAGTCAACAATTATTACAAAATTTGAGGGAAAAATTAAAAATCTCTGTTCAGAGTCATGTTTTTGTTTTTATCTGTAATTTTATTAGTACTAATTACCTAGTATTGATTGTCTTTTCTTTTGGCCTAATATTAAGAGATGCTAGTCCATCCTTTCTTCACAGTTAAAAGAATTTGGGCAAATTTACAAGCTCTGGAATATCTGCTGAATTAGTGTCATTTACAGAAACATCTTAAGGTTTCCATAATTTTGACATGAACCCAGATTGAAGATACCTACTTTTAGTCGGAATGTAGAACTTTTTGCTCTGAAGAAGCAAATGGCACCACATTCCATAAAAAAGTTGCACCTTTTTTTTAATCTTACTTTAGGTGAGCTGGGAATCACAATTGTTATAGCATCTTTTTTTTTTCCCTCGTGTGACTTTTGCATATTAGTGATATGTAAGATAGACATTGAAATAATGATGGAGATAAGAAAAGAATTTGGCCATGCAAAATGTAACACAAAATCAGTCATCTCACAAGTCACATGAGAGCCATTCTGCCCTTTTTCTTTTTGTTTTGACCTTCACCTTTCAGCCCTTTTGAGGTAACCTAAATTAAAGCCAACCCCATATATGAAAAGCTTTTCCCTAACTATTTGCTTTGCAACCATGCATTCTCTCATTGGTGTCCTTCCTTGTTTGTAAATTGTAATGCATGTTTAATCTTCGTATTAAAAGCTTAGACAATCAATCTCTTTAGATTTTGCTTTGCTACTCCTTTTTCCTTTGGTTACACTTTACAACATAAATTAAGTGCTGAAAGACCCATAAAGAAATCCAGAAAAAAAAAGGTGCACGAGGCTAAATGGACTTCAGATTTACTCCATTAAATGAAGTGTGATATTCCCTCCTTTAAAGTTTTACACATACATATAATCAGGCCTTTGTGTTGTTTAACCTAACCATTTTCCTTAATGATGAGCTTATTAGGTAAGTAATCGCATCCCACATAGGGTTATGACCCAGAAATAGACCTTATCGTAATTCATATATGTACAACAAATGAGATGGGATGGGACCCAATAGTATATAATATAAAATGAGATATGCTTGGTAGTGCACTGAACATACATGCATATACACCAATTGTCCTCTTTTTCTCAGTGCAGTGAGAATTCTGATTAAACCTATTCAATCAGAAACATTAAATGCACACTCCTTTTTCTCAATGGACTTTAGTGTTCCAAGTCACCCTCCAACAACTAATTTGCTTCTTTTTATGTAGAGAAAAGAGTCTCACTATTGCATAAAGCCATTACAAAGTGGCAAGGCTTTATGAAAAAAAAAAGTGACAAGTCAAAACAAAAACAGCCCCCTTTCAATTTCAGTCCCATCCTATCCCCCCCACCCTTTGCCTCTATAATTTGTGTTGTTATTCATGGATAAGCATGATGCAATCCTAATCAAATAAACATTTTAGCCCTTTAAATTAAAAGGGAGTTTCTGCATGTAGTTTGATTTATTTATACATTCTTGCTTTCTATCTCAAAAAATTTCTTTTCTTGATGGGCACGTGGCATGAATCTAAACAACCTTTTACCTTTGTGGCTCTGTCAGACTATTACCCCCCAAATAAGACGGTTTAGTATCACTATTAGTAGCGTGGTGACTGTATGTATGTTGGGGATATACGCATATTATATTCTGCTTCTATGCATATTCTTTACTTTATGTTTCAATATTCAACCTAACCCTTTATATATTACTTTTATCCCCATGTGAGTTGGGAGTTAGAACTTGCATTCAAAATCCAGTTGGTCGTCCCAGTAGTAGTTTTCTTGTCCAGTTTCCCAAGACTCTATTTTTTGAGAGTGGGAGTGAGTAGTCTTTCTCTAAATACTCTGCCCATCAGGATTCAGCAGCAGCAGATGATGCAGAAAAGTATTTTGTTGTCGATGAATTAATGTTCCTTGGAGTTTTCTTACATAAATCCTTTGTCTCTGTTGTATGCTGTTGTCACTTTCTGTTGGAATATTATCTGCTTGCTGCATTTAATGCTCTATTTCAGATGGGGTCTCACTAGTGGTCTCACTTAAATGCTACTCTGAAGATCTTGCTGCACTCGAAAGGAATTTGCATTGAGTTTCCATAAATCTAGCCCATTCAGTTCATGCAATCTACATACATCATCATACATGGTTAACAGATGTTTATTTCCCTAGTTCCCTGCTGCTCAATATTCTGCTTGTTCTTGTTCTGGTAACTGAAGGAATCATAATATATGTGAAAAAAGAAAGTCTGGATTTTGAAGTGAAATTTCTGAGCCATAATAGTTGTGTGATACTCGTATCTTGTTTTGTAAAGCCACTATTCAATTGAGTTTTGTAATGATTGCAGAATGCAGAGGGAGTACTGCTGAAGTAAAACACCAGAATCAGCTACAAAAATAACAATACAGATTATACATACATACATATATATGGGGCAGTCCAATAACTTGGAACACAAGAAGCGACAATGGTCGCCAACAGAGGTTCAGAGTTCGTTGAAAGAGGAGGTAAGTCTTGTTCTCAAGATTGTGTGCTTTAAATACCTGAAAAATGAGGGAGGAGGAGGGCCCTTCATTTCAAACTGAAATAATTGATGTTCAACCCTTGCAGATTGCACAGCTTCAGAAAGAACTGGAGGGCCAAACAGTAGTCCGGTCTGCTCTGGAGAAAGCTATGAATTGCCAGCAGCCTCTCTTTGACGATCCTTCTTACAGAACACTCTCTCAGGTCACCACTTATTTCCACTGTTAGCTTTCAACTGCTCAAATAGTAAATAGTTTGTCCTGTGCATAGTTTCACATGTAATAATAGTATAACAGAACATGTCTGGATTTCGTTATGCTGCAGCCTGCAGAGGATCTCATAAAAGAAATAGCTCTCTTGGAGTTGGAAGTTTTATATTTAGAAAAGTATCTTCTATCAATGTACCGGAGAAATTTTTCCAAGAGGCTCTCTACCTTATCAGCGGCGGCGGAGAGACACAGGACGAATGCCGAAGAAACTCATACCTGGATGATGCCTTTTGAAGCACCCAAGACTACCACTAATTTAAGATCAGTGAAGGAAGATGAAGATTCAGCCGTAGAAGAGCCACGCCATGATTCGGCAAACATGTTATTATCCAGCAACAAGTGCGGCGACATTCTCGGAGCAGACACGCTCATCGATGCCGGAATATGCCGGAGCCAGTCGTCACTATCTCATTATTCGGCTTCTTCCTTCAGAGCATCCCCTCCATTCGAAGCTGTGGCCGAAGCTCTCGATGCATACCATTCCCTACCTTTATCTATGCTGGAGGTATATTCCAATTTCCATCCCCTCAATTTCAAACTGTTGAGAAACTGAAACTGTAATGTACATGTAGTGATCATCATGAACTGTTTTTGTGCTGTTTTTGGCAGCGGACACAGGAGTCTACTTCGAATTCCAATCCAGTAGAGTATCTTGATTCCGGTTTTCTTTCGCAGCAGCGTGTTCGCGAGACGCCCGGTTGGATCTCTGAGGAGATGATCAAGTGCATCTCAACCATATACTGTCATCTATCTGACCCTCCTGTGTTTGTTGGTGAAGCTCTCAGTTCTGCTTCTCACCATTCACCGCCTGTGAAATTGTCTCCAGTAGAACATCACAGCATCCGGCCCCTGTCGTCGTCCGAGGAAAGCTCCGTATTCAATTCGTCGCGGATCAACCCTTTCCATGTCGAACCATCCAACGAATTTCCCAACGGATCGTTGTTCACAATGGTTGAGGTGCAAGGCCTCCTCAGAGACTCCCAACAGCTGAATGCTGTTGAAGACCTGCTACAAAATTATCGGTACGGATAATTGGCGCTTCAACTCTCTGTTCCAGCATCTTTATTGTACGTATCCAAACCAGGTTAAAAAATCAGGGCTTCTGTTTCAGGTGTCTGATTTCTAGGCTGGGGCAAGTTGATCCTGGGAAATTGAAGCATGAGGAGAAATTAGCCTTCTGGATTAATGTTCACAATTCACTTGCAATGCACGTAAGAATTCACATCTAGTCTCTGTTTGTTTCTTACAAAACTATCTGGATTAATGTAAGAATGGCACAGGCATTCTTGGTCTACGGAGTTCCACGAGGAAATTTAAAGAGGACAACTCTAGTCCTAAAGGTACTGTTCGGGAGATAGGTTGGAGTAAATACTCTTTCACCTCTTGTACTTTGGTTCCTTTTCATCCCTAATAATACAAATGTTTTGCTAAATTCAGGCAGCGTACAACATCGGAGGCCATACAGTAAGTGTCGAAACAATACAGAGTTCCATTTTAGGGTGCCGTTTGCCTCGTCCAAATCAGGTATCATCCAATGCCTCTCATAGAAAATCCATCAAGTTGTATTTTTGTAGACCGATGGTGCTAACAAAACGCGTTCTTAATTACAGTGGCTCCAATCGTGGTTTTTCCCCAAGACGAAGTTTAAAGCCGGGGATCCTCGGAAGGCATATGCAGTGAAGCACCCGGAGCCTCGACTGCATTTCGCACTATGTTGGGGATGCCAATCAGATCCAGCAGTAAGCTGCTAACATGATCATCATAAGACCTTAACAACATCATATATTCGGAGTATGTATTGACCAAAACTCGATGCTTACTTAACCTTTCCCAGGTTCGACTCTACACGCCCAAGAAAGTGTTTCAAGATCTAGAAATGGCAAAAGAAGAGTACATTCAAATGAACATAAGGCTACACAAAGAGCAAAGACTGGCCATACCAAAAAATGTGGAACAGTATATAAAGGAGACGGGCTTATCATCCCCATCAGGAATATCAGAAATGCTCGAGCACTCGATGCCCGACCTTGTCCGAAAGCAACCTCAGCATGGAAAATTGTGGAAGAAGATCGACTGGATCCCTCACAACTTCACCTTTCGTTTCCTAATCCCAAATGAGCTTGTCAGGTGAGACAATATAATGCATGTGTGCAACATACATATATGAACCTTGCAGTTCAACAAGATAATCGGTGAAGTGATGAAGCAAGCACACCATCTCCGTTCTGATGAAACACCATAGACTCCTCCAAGGACAAATGAATTTGCAAGTTTGCGCGACAATGCTTGGAGAATCAATGTGTGAGGGAAATTAAACACCTGTGTTTGGACAACAACACAGAGGTTCAGAGGTGTGGGTAGCTGAATGTTGCTGCTTGGCCTAAAAATGTTGGCCTATGTGGCTTTGTTGCCACCGCAGCTATTATATAGTAGATGCTGCAAACGGGGACTGGTGAACTAGGATTTGCTAAAATTGGACAGAGCTGATGATTGATTAATGTCCCATTATACTACTTGTGCATTTCACTTCCCTTCCATTATTCGCTCTCCTGTTATCATCATTTTTTCCTTCGGTAATGTGCATAGTTTGAGATAGTAGCGTCTTCCACACGTCTTTCTTACATCTTGGTTTCCAAATTAAACATTGCTTTCAAGTTTATCCCACACTTCTGATGCATTAGCGTTCATTTGCTTTAGAAAATAAAAGCTTAGTACTTGTACTCCCCATCATATCATATTTTCTTAAAATTGATGCCCTTGTAATATAAATGTTGTGCACTGATTCAAAGAGAAACTTATGACGACTTCGCGGCTGGAGTGGGATTCCAACCCCCGGTATTCCTATCAATACTTCAGTTTTCAAGACCGACTCTTTAAGTATCTATTTTGATACTTGAGTAATAAAAGTATGTTCAACAATATAACAATTAGAATTCAGCGAATAATGCTAATACAAGTAAACGAGCTAAGTGTATTGTAATTCAATTGATTCCAACAATAAAATTGCCAATATGTGCCAAAATTGTGGCAAAGCTTGAAACTCAACCCTAAAATTACGTCTGTATAAAAACTACCAATTCAGAATTTTATTAAATACATCAACTATTGAACCAATACTCCAGCATTCCTATTGGGATCAGGTCTGCTAGGGTAACTAAGTGGCAAGGTGCTCAAGTCCACTTCCACATCTGTCCTACTCAGAGAGATTGAATGAAATTGCAAGGTACTCAGGAGAATATTAAAAATCTGATCTCAATTCTAATACAAGATAAAAAAATCTGATTGCTCAATTCTAATACAAGATACTTATTAGATCGAATAGGCTGAACTCCCTCAACCTAACAACTACCCATATCGCTCACCACTGGAGCAGGCTCGTTTGGTGGAAACTCAGAAAATTCGAGCCTTTTATGCTACATTTGAAAGATCGTGATGGAAACCAAAGGGGGGTTTTCTTAGAATGAGCAGGGGAATCAGTATTCAACCAGAATACTGGAAAATTTGATCCCCACCCTCTTTTTATAGCATCCACACCCTTCATTCGAGGGGCTGCTCTTTAAGATTTGAAACCCTTGTGGCCTAATAGACTGTAACTGAATAGAAGTAGACTCAGCAAGTACAACAATCCCTGATAGATGATTAACATCAAATTCAATTAAGCAGTTTTCAAGCTCCACCTTAATATGTCCAACCATAGCCAATGTAAGGCAAGGTTGAGAATGATTACTTAGAACTATGTTGCATCCGTCGAGATCATATTCCCAAATCCCAGAGATACTAAACATCTTAAAAATTTGACAAGCGCTCGAAATAAGGTTACTTGGCATTATCAACAGAAAGAAACAAGAGATCAGGCAGATCACATATGATTCAGCAATTAATTCAATGCTCCACCACTAGAAAATTTGTTGTATTCCCAATATATAGTCAAGTAATCTCAAATACTTATCCTCTGATTCAAAGATAGTCAAGATGGACGGAATGAAATGAAAACAGAAAATACAAATAAACATATGATTCGTGAGACACCGCTCCATCTTCCAGTGCACGGACACACACCGTCTGCATCAAGAATATCACATGAAAGCATAAATCAGCTAAAATGTTCCCCAGAAAACATTTGAAAACTGTAATCATATATCCACAGCAAGCAATATGCAAATTTGTTTTTTTTTTTCTTTTTTTTTTTTGAAAAAAAAGGAAGAAGAAGGAAGATATAACGATATCAGATTCAGCAGATGAAGCACAACTAAAAACAAAGTAAACGAAAATTGTCCAAGCCACAACAAATCACAGAGATTCAATTATTATTCCTCCTAAACTTGAGTGCCTATTCCCTTCGCCCAAATTAAATTGCATATACTGTAATTTTCAGACGCAATTTCCGTACCTACGAAATCGAAATCGATAACACGAAATCAAAGTTCGAGCTTGAGCTCTTCGTTTTGATCAGATAAGTAATGGAGAACGTAGGGAGTGACACGCACGACGGCCACCCAAACTCCGAACATCAAAACGTGGCTCTTTAGCTGCTTCAGGGCCACCGCCTTGTCCGGCTTCCGCATAAACATTCCCGGAAACATCTTCGCCGACTTCCTTTTTTTTCCCCCCTTCACTGTAGCGTTAATTGAATGAAAAACGAATACCCAACTAAAACCCTAATCTGTTTATCATTAGTCCTCCCTTAGCCATTTTAACGAATCCAGTTGGTATATAAAACGTTTTGGGCTTTATTAAATCTGAAGCCCACTTAAAGTGGCCCAATATAAAAGTATTAACTTTTCTAATAGAGGAAGTGGAATGCGTGTTGCAAAAGTAGTGAAGATACCTGACAAAAAATAAGAGGAGGGGAAAAAATTGGCCCATGCAGGTCTCGAACCTGCGACCTTCGCGTTATTAGCACGACGCTCTAACCAACTGAGCTAATAGGCCACATTGTTTGCTAAGGCTGGTGAGTTATAATAATCCCATGTAAGGGCGTGGGAAACATTTGAGGAGGATTTCAAATCGTTTATATTAGTCCTTTAATCTTAAAACTCATGTTATGTAGTAGAATTTTCGACAGTACTTGTTAGTAACATTGGTGGAAATTTGAAGATGTCGGGATATAGAGTTCAATATATAAAAGTACAAACAAGGGTAAGTATTGAGTCTTTAAACACAATACGACAACCAGTTCATAACTCAAAACAAACTTCACGGTGGTAAACCGAGTACACAACTAATGCCCAAAACCGGATAAAAGAAGAGGACCCGTATCCCATGGGAGATTCCAAAGCCATTCCAAACCGAGTACACAACTGATCCTGTAGCAAGTAATACCCAATAATACTAGACAAATCAGCACACCAGCTATGCTGCTGCCCCTTATTCGTTCACCAAACAAGTCAGGTGCCACCGCGACTAGCAACACCAACGCTCCTCGTGGTTCCAACCAATCTGCACCACAACATTTATCTCTATATGAAAAGTAAGAAGATAAAAGAACAGAGGATGATGTGTCTGATTACTTAAAAAAATATATATGTACATATATTATACTGGGTGTGTTTGGTTGTAAGTAGATTTAGGAGCATATAGCGGATTGAAATAGCATATCCTCTCACAATTCTCTCTCCGAATCTGCTATCTGCTAGTGAATCCGCTGACTCCCAAACATCCCCAGTGTACTAGTATCAATAAGAACCCAAAAATGGTGGTGAGGGTTAACCACATTCCAACTTTTCCCCTGTGTTGCATCTACGTGAAGATGCACAAGATTTAATTAAAGATGATAAAGTGAGACGGAAAAATGCATATTATTTTGATTTGAAAGAAGAATCATTCGAACCTGAAGAATTTGAATAGTAATGAAGGAAGAGTGAAAAACGTGTAAGAGATTAAAAGGGATGTGTGTATGTCAGTCCTCCAATGTGCCCGGCCTGTCCGAGATCAGTAAGTATCTATCTGCAGATGATGAAAACAATGTTGTGCACATCATTCCCTTCAATTTGACAGGCATGGAGTAAGTAACTGTATACTAGAAGTTTAACAAAAATGTAACGAATCTCAGCTAATAACTCCTCCATTTGCTCCAATAGTCTTGGAATCATTTTCTTTTAGAAAAAAAGAAGTTTCAACATTGCAGGCAAAGTGGCCAAGTTAAGAAGTACTTCCTATGTTTTTTTAAGATTGCTACGGACCCACCAACATGCAGTCCAGTTCACATTTTAAACCATTAATAACTCAAATTCGGTACAAGTAAAAATTTTAAAAGTTCGATATTTAAAAATTACAAGACGAGATGAATCTAACGAGATCTCACTTAACTATATTTTAACTTGTATAACCATAATAAAACTTTAAGTCAAAGTATATGAGTGAAGAGTAGCATTTGGTCAAATGTAGGTAACAAAAAAAGAAAAAACAGAGGAAGTGTATCAAATGTGTTATTTGTACCCAGAAAGAATTGAACGCCATGGAAAATGAAATAGACCATTTCATCATATATAATCTTGATGCACGCTAGAATTTTTCTATAAAATTAAGCGACTGCTCGCGTTCATTCAAAGTGATTAGGGTGATATGCATTGAAGATGTAGACTTCTTAGAGCCCGTTTGGAATGATTTCTAGGGAGATGATTTTGGCATTTACTTCTGTCAAAAGTGCTTATAGTAAAAATTAAGTGTTTGTTTTGGCTTTTAAGAAAAAACAAAAGCACCTCGAAAAGTCAAAAAAGTACTTCTGGGAGAAGCAGCCCGCAGCCCAGGATGTGCTTCTCCAAAAAACAGAAGCTAGAAGCACCTCGTAAAATGTGCAAGGACTTAAATATTCCACTACTTAATATAAATTATACTATAAATATATCTTAATATCATATTAAATAACATGTGTTTTTGGTAATTACTACATTCCAAAAGCACTTTTATTTTTATTCATCCCAACATATTTTATAGAAAAAGCCGTTTATCAAACATTCCATCCAAACACAAAAGTTACATGCTTTTGCTTTTGACTACTACTTCTGCTTCTACTTTTGGCTTCTACTTTTTTCAAAAGCCAATCCAAACGGGCCCTACCATTTGAAATCTTAATTTTTTTTTAAAAAAAAATACTTCCTCCATTATCAAATCTTTTTTACATACCAACTTTTCACGCAATCCAATGCACATTTTAAACCATTAATAACTCAAGTTCGGTACAAGTAAAAATTCTAAAAGTTCGATATTTAAAAACTACTCGATAAGACGAATCTAACAAGATCTCACTTGACTATATTTTAACTTGTATAACTATGATAAAACTTTAAGTGAAAGTCTGTAGGTGAATAGTAACACATTACTAAACGTCAAGAACATATGAAAACGGAGGTAGTATATTTTTAACATTTGCACTACTTCGCTTTTAATAATTAATACTTCAGGTATATTTTAAACACAATTGAAAATATATTTTTAACCATTAATAACTTAAACGGTATAAAAGTAGGAATTATAAAAATTTAATATTTTAAAACCATATAATTAAACAAATCCAATATCTATTTGACTATATTTTTTCTTAAATAATTATACTAAAAAATTTAAATAAAATTACTCAATAAATAATAATAACTGTGCAAATAAACTAAGTAAAAAATAAAATAAAAAGGATTTAATTATCAATCAATAAAAAATGTGCATAATAGCGTACTAAGTGGAATGATGTATTTGAAAAAAAAAAACAAGGAAGAACTCATTTAGACACACAATCAATGCATTTACTACAATTTAACCGTTAATATTGTAAATGAATATAAGTAAAAATCTTAACCAACAATATTTCAGTCGATTATATTTTTTCTTATATAATTGCAACAAAAAGTTAAATCAAATTTATAAATCCAAATGGGAAAATAGAAGCGGAGGGAAGGGAGTAATAACAAGGAAGTTTTGACCAAGAGGCCTATTCAGAGATCTCAACCTGAAATACTCCTATTTCACACCAAATGACCAAAACGATGCGGTCCATTCCGGTGCACAAATCTCGTGTATGAAAACCACATGCAAAATAAACCTATAAATCTGCCCTCATCATAAACATTCATGAAAGTCACTTTGGTATAATTTTTAACATAGTATACTTGCTACTTGAGGGTGCTGTCCCATTCCTTACACCGTTACCGAGAGTTGCAATAATCAACCCTATCCAAAAATAATGTCAGACCTCCCACTCCGAGATATCCCCGGAGACTATGGCCTCCCCTTCCTCGGCCCCATCAAGGACCGCCGCGACTACTTCTACGGCCACGGCCGCGACCCCGCCGACTTCTTCAAATCTCGTATGCAACAACACAACTCCACCGTCTTCCGCTGCAACATGCCCCCCGGCCCATTCATCTCCCGCGACCCCCGCGTCGTCTGCCTCCTCGACGCCGTCAGCTTCCAGACGCTCTTCGACACCTCCTTAATCGAAAAAAAAGACGTCCTCGACGGCACCTTCATGCCCACCACCAAATTCACCGGCGGCTACCGCGCCTGCGCTTATCTAGATCCATCCGAGCCCAAACACTCCCTCCTCAAAGGATTCTTCCTCTCCGTCCTTTCCAGAAAACACGACGTTTTCCTCCCGTTGTTCCGTCGCTCCGTCGATCGGATGTTTTCGAACCTCGAACAAGACGTCGGGGACAAAGGCGAAGCCTCGTTTAACGACGCAAGCGATGCTGCGTCGTTTGAATTTGTATTTCGACTTCTGTGCGATAAGGATCCATCTGAAGTTGAGAATTTAGGGGTCAAAGGAGGGAAGAAGTTTGACCTGTGGTTGCTCTGTCAGCTTGCTCCGCTCATGAGCCTTGGATTGAAGTTCCTCCCGAACTTTCTGGAAGATTTGCTTCTTCACACGTTTCCTCTACCTTTCCTCATCGTGAAATCCGATTATCGGAAGCTTTACGACGCGTTTCACGAGTCCGCCGCTACTTTTCTCGACGAAGCTGAGAAAGCTGGAATTAATCGCGACGAGGCCTGCCATAATCTCGTTTTCCTCGCCGGATTCAACGCCTACGGTGGAATGAAAGCGCTTTTCCCAATTTTAATGAAGTGGATAACCGCCGCCGGAGAACCGCTCCACCGCCGCCTCCGGGAAGAGATCCGCGGGGTTGTTGATAAACACGGCGTAACCCTAGCAGCCATAAACGAAATGCCTCTGACGAAATCGGTGGTCTACGAGGCTCTCCGGATCGATCCGCCGGTGCCGTTCCAGTACGGGAAGGCGAAGGTGGATTTCAAACTCCGGAACCACGAGGCTTCGTTTTTAATCAGGAAAGGGGAAATGCTGTTCGGATTCCAGCCGCTGGCGACGGCGGATCCGAAAGTGTTCGACAGGGCGGGGGAGTTTGTGGCGGACAGATTTGTGGGGGATGGGGAGAAGTTGTTGAAGTATGTGTACTGGTCGAACGGGCGGGAGACGGAGGAGCCAATGGCGGGGAACAAGCAGTGTCCGGCGAAGCAGTTGGTGGTGGCGCTCTGCAGGTTGATGCTGGTGGAGTTTTTCCTCCGGTATGACACGTTCACGGCGGAGACGGGGAGGATCATGCTGGGTTCGTCGGTCAAGATCAAATCTTTGACGAAATCGACGGTACCGTGATTAAGTGTCGTGTTTAGGGTTAATTATGTTCCGACAATGTCATCAGACTATTAGTGATGTTCATGTTGCATTATTGGTCGCCGATGGATCTGGGACTCGTAATCCCGAACTCTTGTGTATTTCAATTTTTTTAATATTTGTATTTTCCATTTCCAAATAAAATTTACTGTAAAATACTTATCCGTTCATACCGGTTAAAATACTTATCACGCTAGCTATTTAATACCGAAAGAATTCGGCATTTAATTAATTGTTATGATTTGTGTGATATTTAAAGTTGTAATTTATCTATCTGTTGATGTAAAATAATTGTTGTTAATTAAATTCATTGATGATTCTGAGTGTTAACTAATTTATTTATTGATTTAATTATTTGCATGTTGTTTTTGGTGAATTAAAGAATATAAAAATAGTATAAAATAAAATAATATTTAATAATGGATTATTAAAATAAAATGAAATAATATATAGTATGAATAAATATATTAAAATGAACTAAGAATATCAATTTATGTGACAAAATGACAAATTACAAATATGATTACATACTTATACATTTGAAATTTTACAAATCATCTATTGAAATAATCCAAATCCTTTATGTATTTAAAATCCTACAAAAAAACTCTAGCAAGGGGCTTAACAATTCTAAGATCATATTTCGACCGATGTGTTTAAAATGGTGATCTCTTCCAAATAATTTTCATATATTTTCACACTCAAAACCTTACTTAATTAAGAAGTTAGAGGAACATTACCTCTAAGCTAATTGTTGTTACTTAAGAAGTTAGAGGAACATTACCTCTAAGCTAATTGTTGTTGATGAGATGATGGTTTGTTAGTAATAGTGAATTTGAAAGTTTAATTAATTATTTTTTTAATATAATTTAATGTTATGCAATATATTTGAATCTATTATTTAAAGTTTTAGTTAAAAAGTTTTAATTAGTTTATTTAAAATGATCTTATTGACCCCAGCCTTCTCAGGCTATGTATAAGGAAAAAAAAAAAAAAAGATGTTATTTTTTGGTGAATAACCGGATATTCCAATTCGGACTTATATTAATACCTCAAGGATCTGTATGGACAATTAATAACGTCTCTCCCAAAGCAATTTTTTTTTATATACAAGCCTCGAATCCAAAACCTAACCTCAATCCACTCAAGTCAATTGCTTTTGGTAAAAAAAAAATTAATGTTATTGATGCGGCGTGTTTAAAATGTTAAATTTTTAGCATGTTACATTATTTTTTGGGGCCAATAAAAGTACGGTGCATTTACATGATTGGATGCGTGAATAAAGATATTTACATATATAAATACAGGGATAAGGGATATAGTATAAAAATTGGTCAATTTGTTATTGATGGGACTGGGTGTCGGGGTATGCCTAGCTAGTCTTTTAATAACAATTTGTATATGCCACTTTGCTTGAACCATTAATTAAAATAATGGAATCGGTAAAAATAATCACAAAGAAACTTGCCAACTTGAGCTGGGCAGTCGGCAACTTGGCACGTGTTAAACGAAGGCTCACCATATAAATAATAATAATAATAATAATAATAATAATAATAATAATAATAATAATGTACATTTTCCTGCAACGTGAAAACTGAAAATTGAATTGTTTTGTCGAGGAATTAACTTTGAAAGTTATAGCGTTACTGAATAGAGTGATTGGTTGTATTTGAAAAGTATTTTAATAATTACGCTGTTTTTTTAATTTTTCTCTTTTCTTTTGATTCTGCAATTACGTGTTTGTGGAGAAATTTTAAAAAAAGAAAACTTCAAATATCATATAATTTCACATTTTTAAAACCATATAAAATGAATTATTATATGCAATCAACAAAGGTTTGCATTGGTAATATGATGAGGAATTATTATTAGGGGTGGGCACGGTTCGGTTACTCGGAGTTTTTCAGGTATTTGTATTTATATTTGAACCGGGCAAATACTTAGATGAAGTATTTGTATTTGTAACCGGACTCCTCGGTTAACCGGGGATTCGGTTTCGATTCGATTCAGCGGTTAAGCGATTCGGTTCGAATATTTTGTCCAAGTCCATTAAACTTTATAATCAAATCTTTATTTTTTAATTCTTAACCTTTGCAGGTTTATTTTTGAGGTTATTATAATACAATAATAATAAAAAAATCATATCACTCTCGAATTCGGTGGTTCCTTTTAGTGTTATCAAAATATATTAGTATATTTAAAACATCTTAGTGTAGTGTCTATTTCAATATTGAGTATTCTTAAGGGCAAAAAATTAATATAGGACATATTTTTTTTAATTATCTTTACTTTCTAATATTTATTTTATTATATATTTAAATAATTTAATAAATAATGAAATATATTATTGATATATAATAATATACCATAAAATATGTATAATAGGAGTATATACAATATATATATTTTTTAAAAACACTATAAATATATTCGGTTCGGTTCGATTAATCGGGAAAAAAATTTAAAGTATTTGTATTTGTATTTGAACCGGGCAAATACTTAAATGAAGTATTTGTATTTGAACCGGAGTCCTCGGTTAACCGGAAATTCGGTTCGATTTCGATTCGATTTTGCGGTTCAGCGAATCGGTTCGAATTTTTTGCCCACCCCTAATTATTATGATCCATTTATAAAATATACTACTACTCATGCAGCACAGCACAGCAGTAGAGGCTTTGAAGTTGAGAATGGATAGACTTCTAGGAGGGTATGTTACTCCCTCCGTTCCTTTTTAGTTGTCTCTTTCAGCTCAATTTCAATAACCAATGTTTGCATTAATTAACTCATAAATTTACATTTTTACCCTTCAAATAAACTCATTCTTAATAAATGTCAACAAATAGCATTTATGCAAAATGAAGGGTAATATAGTAAAAATATAGTATAACTATCTATAACTATCTAAAAATGACAATTATTTTGGAACACTTTTTACTCTAAAAAAGACAACTAAAAAGGAACGAAGGGAGTATTATGTTAGTAGTAATTAATACTAATAATTTAGAAAGAGACAGGTGGTGATGCTTATATAAGTACACAAATACTTAATTTAGAATAATAATTAAATGAAATGAGAAATGAAATGAGGGGTAAATGTTAAAAAGGGCCATAACAAGGAGGCTATTCCACTTTTAGGCCATAACAAGTTGGAATTGTAAAAATAGGCCATAACAAATACAGTTTGGCAAAATTTAGGCCATAGGACCTATTTGAAATTAATAAATGACCCAACAACTTTTCCTTCTTTCATTTCAACCCCAAGAAAGTTTGACTTTATTTACTTTAATCATTTCTCAATATACTTAATTTTTCATTATATAAATGACACCCAACGCGCATGAAAATTGGTATCAGAGCCTAGGTTTTATTGAAGAACATATTAATTATATTATTTATAATATTTTATTTCTTAATGGAGAAGATTTAATTATTTAATGGATTCAAATAATTTGAAACCCACGAGTTATTTCCAAATTTTGGAAATAAAAAATAGAAAATTCCAAAGGAATTTCTTGAACTTGTCCATGGGACAAGATATTATCAAAATCAGTCTCTTTCCTAAAAATGAGAGGAACGTACTGGAAAGAAATTGATCCGGATAGCTCTAAGTTATCAAAGGACTTAAGAGAAATCCAAAAGACGATTCAAGATTTTGGTAACCGGGTATTAATTATACATGGGAAAATAGATAACTTGAATCAGACAACATATGAGATCTTGAAAGTATTTCAAGACCTAAAGAAAGAAATTTTGAATCTGAAATTTGACATTTCGGATATCAAGAAAAGGCAGAAGGATATTCCTGGATCTTCCAAGAATAATCAAGCCAATATTAGAGATGCATTCGGACCAGTACAAGCTTTACATCAAAAGGGTAAAGCAACTATGGTTCCAAAGCAGAAATCACAGGAAGAGCTTATGATCGATCTCCTGAAAACAGTCGAATGAGTGTTTCCAGGGCAGATCTATCAGATCTACAAGAATTAGCAGAATCATTTTCCCAACTTGGGATTATGGATCTGGTTAATGTAAAACCCAATGAAGTTCTTCAATTGGGTTATGCGGAAGGATCAGGATCCAACGTGACCCACGATGGACCGCCTGATGTCCCAATGAGAGAAAGTACAGACTTCTACATGAACAGGTATCCTGAGGTGCATCTCAATGCAAGACGAAACCCAGGACGGAACCCAAGTAGAGCACCAGAATCCACACCGTGGGCCAAGACGATGTTACAACCATTAAATCCATATGGCATAACACTAAACCTCGACGTTATCGACTTCCGAAACATCGAAGACCTGATCGATGAATGGGTAGCTTCAATGAAGATTGCAGCAACCACTCTGGAACTCGATAAAGAAAACTTTGTCAGATTAATAGAGCTGAGTCTCGAAGGATCGGCAAAGCTGGGCTGGAAAAACTCCACGACTGCTTTAAAAGAGCAAATACTCGAGGGAGAATCCAAAAGCACAATCTGTGAAAGATTTGGCCTCTTATTCAAAACCCATTTTGTAGGAGATGGGTATTTTGAAGAACAGAGAACCGAAAAAATCAAGGTCTATACCCAAGCATTATTGGGTATGGAATTAAGAAGTATTTGCGCAGTAGACGAATACATCTACTGGTTTCGTAATTACTATTTTCGGAGTGAAATGACAGCTGAAGTAGCATGTCCCATGTTCTTTGCAAAGATCTGCAGCCCATGGAGAGAAATGTTGATCCAATCGTACACAGTACCCTCTGGTACAGTGGACTCAATAGCTCGAAGAATGTCCTTAAAGGATAAACTCAGAGAATGGTGTCAACAGGCAGCAGCCCAAAAGAACATCAAGAGACTAAGAGATAAAATAAAAAGAACTCATCTTTGCTGTGAAAATAACGATTTTCCAACAATTATAGGAGAATCAGGAGAAAAGAGGAAAAAGAAGAAGAGTCGAGGCTCATACAGTAGGAGTTTCAGAAGACCTCCATTACGAAGAAGAAGAGCATGGTGGTCCAAGAGCAAGGCCAGATCATACAAAACTGGACAAAGAACGGGAACGACGAAGAGTTCATCCCAAGGTTCAACTAGCTCAGCAGCAAGGAGCACGGGGAGAACGACGTCCAAGAGAACATTCAGACGAGCCCATACCCGAGCCAACGAAAGTTTCAAGGACTGCAACTGTTGGAAGTGTGGAGCCAGAGGTCGTATCTCACCCGATTGCCCTCAGAATCGGGAGGTACGAATGTACGAAGCCACGGAGGATATCGTAGAAGCAGTCTACCATGGAAAGCTGGTACCAGTCTATCAGTTTGAGGACATCCCCTCGGATGAAAGCATCTACGAGGAAGAATTAAGAAGTGACTCGGACTCATATTCAGATGGATCTTCAACCGAATATGACTGAAGAAGACAGGATTCAGACCACTGAAAACCTGTCTGGATTCTTTTCAAGGATGACGATCTCAAATCGAACCATGGAAAGAATAATGCGACAAGATTCCAACCTCAGCCCATATGACGGATTCAGAATTGGCGGGATTGGACGAGTTCTTAACCAGATGGGACTCAACCAGAGAAGACATAACATCATCTACAAGGTAAGTGTAGGTGAGTTTGCAATTCCTATGGAACTTACTTGTAATGTTATGGATATGCAATTAATCCCTAAAGAAGAAATTCTTGAGGAATTAAGCAGAATGAAGGAGGAAATCGCCATTACTATGAAATGGATCCACATAGGAGCCATTGAAGTAGTAATTAAGGCAACCTTCAAAGAAGGCATTGATTCTGAATTACATCTATCAGTCACTGATAGAAGAATCAATAACCTTAGAGATGGTCTTCTTGGAACTATGGTAGGAAATTTATATGCTGGAAACTTAATGTTTGACATACATCCCAGAATTTCCTATAACTTAGCTGACCAAGATTTTAGTAGAGTTCTAACCCTTCATCAGGATTTTAAAAGAAAAGATCTGATGAAAGAAGGGAACAGGCCATATTCTATAACTTATAGAATCTCTTATGCACTTTCCAATAGTCATCATTCTGACTTATTTCTCAGGAAAGAATATATAGAAATTCCTAGAATTTTCAAGGAATTTGCTAAAGTCATGACTCCAAATCCTACCCAGATTCCAAGGTTAGGAGGAGTAGACATACAAATAAGAGATCATCCAATTCTAGACAGATCAACGAGTGCTAGAATTGAGTACGCAAGCCGTATGTCTTTTTCGGAAGACAGAATTATGGCATAAAAAGGGAAGGAGTTCATCAAAGATCTAACTCCTCAATCCATTGGGGTAGATAATATAAAGATAAAATGCCCTGAAGGATGGAAAGAAATACGAGTAATATT
This sequence comes from Hygrophila difformis, assembly GCA_030278955.1. Lineage (NCBI taxonomy): Eukaryota > Viridiplantae > Streptophyta > Magnoliopsida > Lamiales > Acanthaceae > Hygrophila > Hygrophila difformis. Next base: position 62,101,196 of record JAOANR010000004.1, on the reverse strand, counting down.
CAACATCACTGAAAAGATTAACCGTTTTCCATGTGATGACTTATACTACTTGCAGCAGCCATCAATTGGAACCTATGAAGGAACAATTGAAATTGCAGGACACGAGATCAGAGTCTTAGGCACCGCCAGAAAAGACAATGGGGTTATGATTTTGGGATTAAGTTTTCTCGAAAATCATAAACCATGGGTAAGAAAGGATAATGGTATAGAATTTAATCTGAAGGGTCACACCATCAGAATTAAATGATAAGTCCATTCTCCATTTATATCTCAGTAGGGATAATATATGAAGAATATAAGTCAGAATATTTCACAGCTTATATTGATTCAGGATCAGGTATTTGCACAGCAAAACCAGGAGTTTTCCCTAGCGAAGCTATAGAATCATTACCCATTATTGCAGGAAGAGATTTTTCCCAAAAAAATCTTAGTACTAAATAAGGGTATTCGACAAGCCAATATCATGATTGGAGGAGCATTTGGTACACCTTGGTATAAGGTAAAAACGTCTCCTATTTACTTTCATGACAAAGGAGCGGATATTTTGTTAGGGAATAATTTTATACAATCCTTTACAAAATATGTTCAAGATAACAAAAGAAATTTGTTAATATTTACCACAAGTTGTGGAAATGAGATACAAGTGTTGCGCAGGGAAAAGGCATTCAACAGGTTAATGCCTATATTATTTCGCAGCAAACGTGGTGATAATGATGCCAAACTAACACATCCAAAAATGCAGGATAAAATAAAGTTTGGTAAGGCTTTGTTGTCTTTTAGACAGCAAGGATTTGATTAAGCTTCTATTGAGGAAATTATAAACCTCAAAGAAGCAATGCAGGAAATGAAGTCATTAAATATAACTTCACTAGACATTGATGGGGAAACTAAATTGTCCCTCGAAAATGTCAAAAGACTTATCCAGAGAAACTTTAACGAGGATCATCTGGCATGGTGGGATAAAAACAAGATCGAAGCTACTCTACAGGTAAAAGAACAATATAAATATGAGCATGTTCGATACAAACCCATCTTAATGAATATGCAGGATAAGAAAGATATGCAGCAAATTATCAAGGAGCATATTGATCTTAAACTCATCGAGCCTGGAGTCTCAGCTTATAGTAGCCCTGGATTCTTGGTAAGAAACCACGGTGAAATAAAGAGAGGTAAACCCAGGTTGGTAATAAACTATCAAGGTATTAACAAAATAATACAGTTTGATGGTTATTACATTCCGAGTAGAGAACACTTAATTGATTGCATCAAAGGTGCTAAAGTGTTTTCTAAATTTGATTGCAAATCTGGTTTCTATCAGATTAAGATGGAGAATGAGTCGAAGAAATTCACAGCATTCTCCACCCCACAAGGGCAATATATTTGGAATGTTATGCCAATGGGGCTTTCTAATGCCCCTCAGATATTCCAAAGAAAGATGGATAATCTATTTAAGGATTATCTAGAGTTTATGTTCGTCTATATAGATGACATTCTGATTGCATCTCGAAATATTAAAGAGCATATTAAACATCTTGAAATATTTTCTGATGCATGTCACAGAGAAGGTCTAGTTCTCTCTGAGAAAAAGGCCACTATCGCTGCTAACAAAATTGAATTCTTAGGAGTTCAAATTGATGAAGCAGGAATAGAGTTACAGGAACACATTGTGGAGAAAATCCGCAATTTTCCTGATATATTAAAAGAAAGGAAACAACTTCAGAGTTTCTTAGGAGTTGTAAATTTTGCTGGTATGTTTATTAAAGACCTTGCAAAATATAGAAAGGATTTTAGACCACTCCTGAAAGAGACTGAAAGCTCTAGATGGAAATGGGAAGAAATCCATACCAAGAGAATTCGTGAACTAAAGCAAGTCTGCAATAGCTTGCCAAAACTCGCGATACCTCAGGATGAGGATGAGCTGGTAGTCTACACAGACGCCAATGATTTTCGATGGGCAGGAGTGCTCATGAGAAAAACAACTACGGGTCAAGAACCTTGTAGATACACAGGAGGGTTGTTCACTGAACAACAAGCCAAACTTTGGCATATTAACGAAAAGGAATTCTTTGCAGTATGGAAAACATTTAAAAAATGGCCTTTATTCTTACTTGCAAAGAAATTTGTATTAAAAGTTGATAATACTAATGTTAGGGCTTTTTTAAAAAATAAACTTGAATCAAAAATTGAAAAAGCTCGTATTATCAGATGGCAAGCTGAATGTCAATATTATACTTATGATATTGATGTTATAAAATCTCATGTTCTTGCAGATTTCTTGACGAGAGATGGAAGCATTTGAAGCTGATTCCATCATTACGAGATTCAGGCACCTCAGAGAAAACCTAGAGGAGCTATCGAAGCATTTTAGACAGCTCGAGATCAATGCACGAGCAGCTGGCCAAATACAACAGAGCGATGTGGACATGGTCCGCAACAATATACGAACATCCCATATAGCAATGACAGCACTATGGGAAACAGTATTAGAGCCAATCAGGAAAGCGTCAGCTTCCCTGGTAAACAAAGAGAAAAGTGCCCAAAAAGCTAAAGTGGTCACATATGAAGAAACAGATTCAAGCACTGCTTCAAAGGAACCATTGTCGGATACCGACAAAAATATTGAGCAAGAAGAAAGTCACATTTCCGAAAGCTCAAGTCAACCCACTGCCTCTGGGGTGAAAGAGGAAGAAATTAACCTTAGGCCAATGACAGGCACCTCTAAGGTTAATTCAGACGAGAAGGTCCTATCTACTGCCTGGCTGGACTACCAAGGAAAATGGGAACAACTGGTTTCCAAAAAGGGAATTAACCCTAGCAAAACAGTAATCGAGATATCCGGGAGATACAACAGGGTATGGATGCTCGAAGGATCGAAACCAGAAGAGGTTCGAAAGTGGTATGACTTTGGAGCATTAGCATCTGTTCATACTACATCACCAGGGTTTCCGGAAATCGAAAAACTTCCGGGATGGATAAGTAGTGCGGTGCACGAATCATGGCAGAACAACCCGCACCTGCAAAGAGGAGATATTCTGGAGCTTAAGTTCATTTCAGCGGCACCAGAGATAGTCGGAAAAGGTTCTTATCCGGTCTTTCAATTTATTAAATTACAGAGACCTGATATGATTGCCTTCAACAGAGTTAAGTCTATGGATGAGAAGGCACCATTGGTATCTTCAATCAGCGAAGATAAAATCTCCACCCGACGAGCATGGGGATTCTGGGTCTGTCTCACCGAGATGGAAAAGGTTAAATATCCGTTTAAAATATTCTCAAACAATTTAAATGGATCGTTCCTGGTTAATTCTTTAACAGGGAAAAGCACAGAGTTTGCGGAAACCTCATTCGAAAAGAAGAGGTTACTCATCTGGGAAAACAAGTTGCCAGCAACCGAGTCCACCAGAAAAAAGGCATGCAACATGATGCATGTTGGCCAATGGGATAACCACATATGCCCATATTGTGCAGAACAGGAGAAACCCCTATTCGGTACAAAGATCCGGGTAACCCAGAAAAAATCCGGACCCGAACAGGACAAAGGGAAGAAACGTCCAAAAAACTTTCACAAGCCAAAGTAAGATTAGCTGGATGTAAAAGAAAGAGAGGTGTCGGCAACACTCATAATTAAAAGCCGACAAAGAAGGGCAGAGTAGCTGGCAGAAAGTGGCCGACAAGAGAAGGTGGAGAGTTGACAAAAGCCACCTAACGCAATAATTCAAAAAAGGACAATAATGTAGCCTGTGGAAATTAAGGCCAAGTGACGAACGCAGTGACGTCACAAGGATTTAGAGGAAGATTGGAATCCGGGGCTGAAGTCCGCGGGCGCCTATAAATAAAGGAGTTTGAAGCAGATGGAAGGCATCGAAAATCCTCCCAACTCTTCTAAATATTTGTAATATTTCTCTTTCTGCATATTTCCTTTCGAGTCTGTAAAAGTATGGGGTATTCCCCCAAGAGTCTTGTATCCTCCATGAGGAACTAAGTGTCTGTCTTCTCCGTTAGGGGAAATTATGTTTGAATAATATCTTTAATATTTCTTCAGTAAAATCCAGGCTTCCAAATATCCCAAAATTCCCGATAATATAGTTAAAGCCCTTTATTCATATCTTGATACGTCCTAAGGTATGAAACGAAATAGGACTGTGCTGTTTGTTGCTGAAGGAGCCAAGAATCGGTGAACCATCGGCCGTGGTTGCGTGGTTGGAGGAAGTCCGTAAAATCCCGGAGCTTAGGAAACCCGGCAACAAGGCGGTCAAAGCCAAGGTATGAAATTTAGTGCTTAATTTAATTATCGGAAACATGATGGGCTTTAATTGGACTATATTTGATGAAAAATATAAGATAGGGGTCAAAGTGTAATAGGGTAAAAGTTGAAGTCAACTGATGGGGTCAAAAGTATAATTAAGCAAAAGTTGTTAGGGTCAAGTATAATTTTAAAAGGTCTTGATGGCCTAAAATTGAACTAAAGTGGTTTGTTATGGCCTAAAATTCATAATCCAAGTTGTGATGGCCTAAAACCTGAAAGGCCTCCTTGTGATGGCCTATTTTGATAATTACCTCATGAAATGAGGCAGCGGCCGCTCCTCAGAGATATATATATATATATATATATATATATATAGAGGCAGCTGCTTTGGCCTTTGGCGTCCAAATAATATACTAATGTACTACTACTACTAAAAGGACCATCCATGATTTTACTCCATGTTGGAGTGTATAAATATAATAGTAATAATGGTTTTGAATTATTGACGGAGTCTGAGTGATCTGGTTTTGAATTATTGATGGAGTCTGATCAGTACGTACTGCATTATTGGCATTGCCATTTGCCACGAAAAGTAGAGCTACATACTACTGTGTAAGTGTTGCGTGCAATATACTACTAGTACTTCACTACTAAATATACCAGGAATTAATTAGGATATACTTATACTACTAGTATTCTTTCTTTCTTTATTGTCTAATAACAAAAGTAAACAAGTTGCCATTGTACAGCAGCCCCGGCTGCTGCTGCTTACGCTTTTTTTTTTATTTTTTATTTTTAAAAAATTCATTAATTTGTACTCCGTGCTTTTAGACTTATTGTTAGCTGCCTCGCTCAATTTGCATCCAGAAAAGAAAGAAAATAATATAAAGTAACCAAGTTGCCAAATTCATTGGGCTTATTAAATCATACTTCATATTGGGTGTAGAAACGATCTTCTTTCATTTCCCACTCCTATACAACATTACTTCCACAATCATGTCTATCACTTTCAACTTCATTTAACGCTTCTTCTCTTTTTTTGGGTGAACAACGCTTCTTCTCTTTAATATACAACTAATGTAGTAATTTTTGTGGCTTGGACTCCCCACATATTTGCCGACACAATGTTAAAAGAATTAATTTTTTATAGGTTTAATAGGTTAAAAACAAAAAATTTATAGGTTAAGGAGTGGGGTTTATTTAAAATCAATCATTTAAATTATCCATATAAATATAAAAACCGAAATAACGAACTTATAGGTTATAGCATTGCACTTCAATTAAAACCTTTGCCTAGGCTGTTGCAATTGCAAGAAAATAATTAAGGCTTGAAATATATATATATATATATATTTATATAATAAACGTAATAATAATTCTACCTAGTTCAACAAAAAAAGAGCATTGAAAATTGATACTATGTGCCTTAGACTTGTTTTCCATCCTAAACTATTTATTATTATTATTATTATTATTATTATTATTATTATTATTATTATATCGGACCAAATCCATAAGTGAGACAATACCTAATTGACCAAAATAAATAAATATAAGAAGCTAATGTATGGGCTTCTATGGGCTTTATGGAGTACTTTTTAGTTAAAATATGGGCCTGTGCCTTTACAGAACGGTTTCTAAGACAGCTCTAGTGGGCTATAGTAAGGAAAATGCCGATGGGCTATTATAATAGTAATACATTTAACAAATTTATATCCATGAAGCTAGTCATTAATGTGTTGTTAAAAAAGTCGAATCAGAATTGGCTCCATTAGTCAACTTGTCCACATACCCAAACACAATCATTTCATGAGTTGAAGTGCTTGATCAATATAAATGTTTCTAGAAATTTATGGTGGCATTTTCTTGCAATTTGTCAATGGCCACCCCGACACGTTTGTAATTAAAAAAAATAAAAATAAGTACTACTACTATTTATGCAAAATGACAGACACCATCTTTATTCATTCGCTGCTTGTTGCCAACAGATCATATGTAAGACCGTCGGATCCACCATATCCTGCTAAATTCATTTATGAAAATTGGCTAACTCAAATTAGCTTTTTGCGAGACAATTTAAGAAAATTGGCTTATTTAAAAAGATAAAAAAACTTAAAACAATGTTCAATCAGCTCTTTTTGAAACCGCTGCAAATAGCAGCATTTTGGATTTTAGCTTGTTCTAGGCAAAAAAGTTAGTCTAGAAATTGTCAAACAACTAATTTTAACTCATTATTACTCACATAATCAGTTAACAGCTAACTGCTAATTCCCAAACAGACCCTATATTTTTAGCATATACCGGGTATTTGTAGGTCATATTGTGTCTAAAATTAATTCTTCAAAGATTTGTTGAGTATTGAGGGATTGTCTCTCTCTCTCAAATCAGAATTCATTTATTTATTTTCAGCAATTGTTTTTTGATACATATTTATTTTCAGTAGTTGTCTAAAATTAATCTTGATTTAATTATTAACAGTTTATTTAAATATGATAATCGCATACCTACTTCTTTATTCGCTGTGAAAAGAAGAATGGATTGGGTAATGAGAATTGACATCAATATTTTTTTAAAAAAAAGAAGAAGAAGAATGGATTGAATATTTGGAATTGAATATCGGAACTTGCCGTCGGATCGAATATAAAAAATCGACTTGTTATGCTCCACCCTAATAGGCTTGTATCCTATCAGCCTATCCGTAATTCAATATTAATTTCTTTGACGAAAATAAAGATAATGTATTTAAGTCTAACATACTAAATAATTAATAAAATACCAATTGGCATATGCATCAAGGGATGTTGAATTGTTGATGAACTAGCTAATTCGTGATAATTAAAGAAAATCTACACAATTACTCCCTCCGTTCCTTTTTAGTTGTCTTTTTAGAAACCAAAAAGCGTTCCAAAATAGTTGTCACTTTACATATTTATCTCATACTTTTCCAATATTGCCCCTATTTTATCCTAAAAGATATTCCTAGAATACTGTGCATTCTCTCTCCACTCCAATTCTATTTTTTATTCCCCAAAAAAAACACATAGGGTTAAAAGTGGAATAACACTGAATAATGATTACAATCCTTGGTAATCGTGTTTTTTCCTAAAACGACTACTAATAAGGAACGGAGGGAGTACTATTATTAAAGCTGAAACAGCCAAAATTAATTAATCCATTAACTATATATTATTGTAAACAGTCCTTTCACTTATGAGTGTAACTTGTGCTTGCTTCTTGGATTCCAACATTTCTTTGTTTAAGTTTTTCTAATTCAAAAGTATGACCTTCGAGGCAGCAGAGATTTTATTAACTCGGAAATAACCTCATGTGTCACAAATACACGAGTCTAGCTCGAAATGAGTTTGTGTCCGGATTTTCTGGCATCACAGCACTTTGGATTAACATAAAATAAACATATGCTCAGGACATTGTTTAGTTGCTAATGATGTCTTTATATTGTGGAGTACGTAATTAGTGTAAAGATGGCTGCGGCCTAACATATATACTACATATAAAATATACAAATGCATGTGTGTGATCTGTCCACTGCTGACATTTCATACTCAATTGTTAAATGCGCAAATTAAAGTGTGATGCCTAAATTAAATGTGTAACCAAACATATATTATTGTTAAAAGTCTTCTTAACCCATTGAATGTTTAATAATCATATGCTTCTTAGTTGCGTTATTAAAATAATTCAATTATTTTGGGCAACATAATCTAAGTGATTCAAGATTTTAACTTCAAAGTTCTTAACATGGAGAGGATTATATAATTTAGGATCACAATAAGCTAGAAAGTCGGTATTTAGAGTATAAAAAATTAATGCAATAAAATAAAAATCAACAAAATATTAATGATTAAGGTAGTATTTTGATGTCATTGATTTTGTAGTGAGATTTTTCTAGTATGAAGATAAACTTTACTTTTTATTTTATTTTTTATTAGCGACCAAACTATTATCATTGCAAAAAGTAGCGGTTTCTTATAATATCGTGTGTGTATGTAGTTATTTTGTACAACATATAACGTGTCAAAAAGAAATTGCACATAAATGTGACTTTTAAAGACACTAGTATTATGTAGTGATGACACATATTATAATACGAAAAATTGATTCATTAAATAAATAGTATTTTAAGTCTATACGTGTTCTTGTTTAGTGGCATGTTTACACTCTTCTCAATTTCAAAATGCATGATTATAATGTTTGATTCAATTTTTATAGGAATTATATGATTCCACAGAGAGAAAAAAGAAAAAGAAAGAAAGTGGAATTAACATACAAAAAATTATTGTAAGGGAAAACACAAAAAATTATGTAACAGTGTAACGCAATATTTTAAATAATTTGTTTCTGATAAACAATGCAATCATGCATTAGCAGACAAAAGAGCCAAGATTTCTAAACCACAAAACCCATCAAAAATCAAATCCTCATTAAGTTTAATAATTGTGACAAATACTTGAGAAGTTAACTGGGCCCACTAAATTGAAATCTTCATTTCCCTTAAATAATAAATTACTAGTATCATTTATATGTATCTACGTGGTCCATTGTTCCTCTCTCAACTCTCAACGGACTTTCTCCAAAGTCAATAGCTTCCTCATAAAATTTTCCTCTTTTAAATTAGTACTATATTTGTATTATACTTCTATATATTTTTAATAAACGTAAATTAATTCAATATTTTTTTTGGCTTAACAGCCCTCACGGGGCTAAAATTAATTCAATTAATAACATGAAACCAACAATTAATTGGCCAGCATATCCCACATGTATCATCTCACATGACTGCTATATAGAGAAAAGGGATGGCGCGAACAAACATAGACCAGAACAAAAAATAAAAATAATAAAATCCCAGAGTCAATTTTAATATTTTGAAGAAATCCAAGTGTCAAATCCAGATTTATGAACTACCCAAAAGCAATTAATTTCATTTGGTAAGTTGGTAACAATTCGTTGACAAAATTGTGCAATTGTATGCCAGAAGATGACGTGGCGTCACGCTCACATAAGCAGGCGCTCATGCAATCGGATCGGACGGGAAGGAGATGGCCAGGTGGCACGCGGACGCGTAGGTTGCCCCACAGGACAGGCCCGTATTCGACCGTTGACGCAGTCTAGTCTTGGCTGCTGCGCACACAATACATACATATGATACGATGCTTGTTCGATACTTATTACATGTGCAGTTATTCAATAATTTCCATTTTTAGTTCTTACGTGTGTCTAATTTATAAACCTAACCTTAGAAAATCTCACATGTACTTTAATTACATTTCTGATTTTTTGTGTTCATATATGATGTTCATTGTTAATCGACTTGAACATAATATAGAAAGCAATCTCGCCACCAAAACGATAGCTTGCTGGCAGAAAAAACCTATTTTTGCACTACTAATTAAATTAATTAATTCCCAACAACAACAACAAATCAACAATAAAAATAATAATATGGAAAGCATCATAGTATTAATTTTTACTCCCTCTGTCCCATTTAACTTGTCTTGTTTGACTTCTGCACACAATCCAATGCACTTTTTCAATCGTTAATATCTCAAAATATGTACAATAAAAAATTATGTAAAATATATATTATGAAAGTACATGATTATACGATTCTAACAAGATCCAACTCGACTATTTTTTTCAAATATATACTTAAAACAATATTGAGTCAAAGCTGAACAATGAACAGTGTCAAAAAGTCAAACAAGACACATTTGGTGGGACGGAGGGAGTATTTTTTTTATGAGCCGAAGCCAGGAAACAAAGGGGGAAAAGAAAGACAAAACAAAACGAACAAAAGAAATACTTAGAATTAATTATTCGAGAGCCATTCGAGAGGCCATTCTAGTGCCAACATTATTTGTTCATATTATCTAATAATATGCTCATCAACTCATAAAATACTTAGAACTTTCTAACTATTAGAACTCCATTTGATATAAAACAATTATAAATTAATTATTCTAATTTATCTTGGATAACCACGAAAAGTTATTACTTAAAATTTATCTTTTCCACAATAATTAGATTAGTAAAGGTTAATTTTAGAGTGTATATAATTGAACGTGTTCAGATTAGATAAATTTTCAGCATAAGTAATTCCACTGTTAATTTTACAAGCATGATCTACATTACATATAATTTATCAATCGCTTTATCATTTTCAAATATTTTCAGAATTTTAGCATATCGATTATAGTTTGCATTAATTGCATGTAATGAACTTTTTTACTCACTCAATTTTTTTAAAATACAATTGGTTAAAGTTAACAATGTGCCAGTCAATAATTTATATAATTAAATTACTCCAAATTAAACTAATCGTATTATCCATACCGTTGCTTCCTACCCAGAGACAAATGTTAATTTATTTCAATTATATTATTTCAATTATACTTTAATAATAAAACTCGTCGTATTTATTTTTTCCCTATTTGATTACAAATAATACTTTCCCATATTCAACTAAGTCAATGGTCAAATGGTCAACCCTGCGTAATCGTTATTTTCTTTAATTAGAAACTGGCTAACATTTCCAGCATCCACGTCTCTATTCCAGCATAATTTTCCCATTAGAAAATTAAAAATATTTATCGTTTGTACAGACATGTAACCAAAAAAAAAAAAAAAAACTTCTAGTTTCCCAGTCTTACTTCACCTTGTTGGCTTGTTGCCCTGTTGTCGACATGTAAATAGTTCGATTGAGATTTCATATCCCAATTATTTATTTTTATTACAAGTTGTTACTTTTAGTTATACTTTAAGTTGTGTAGTAATTGTAGTATGTACTTTTAAGTTGGGGTTTATAATTGATTTTAAAAGATTGGTCATTGATGTGTCCATTCTCTATTATATACTATTCCCTCCGTCTCAGCTAACGTGTCTTGTTTGACTTTTTGACACTGTTCATTGTTCTACTTTGACTCAATTTTATTGTATGTATATATTTGGAAAAAATAATCGAGTTGGATCTTGTTAGAATCGTATAATCATGTAGTTTTAGAATATACTCCCTCCGTTTTTTTATTAGCTACTGTTGACTAATGAGTACTGTTCACTTATATACTTTGACTTAAAGTTTTCTCATGATTATACAAGTTAAAATATAGCCAAGTGTGATCTTGTTAGATTCGTCTCGTCTTGTAGATTTTAAATATCGAACTTTTAGAATTTTTACATGTACCGAATTTGAATAATTAATGGTTTAAAATATGCATTGGACTGCGTGCTGAGTGGATCTGTAGCTATCTTTAAAAAACGGAGGAAGTATATTTTACATATTTTTTTGTTGTACACATTTTGAGATATTAGAGGTTGAAAAAGTGCATTGGATTGTGTGCAATAGTGAAACAAGACAAGTTAAGTGGGACGGAGGGAGTATATATTTAATTATTTGATCTTTATTTAAATTTACAAAAAAACGATTTATAATTTTATATTATAAAATGTGATAATCTTATAAAAATTATTTCAAAATGTGAAATCAACAAATACCAAGCTAGCTAGCTATAAAGAGAGGGATCGAATTGTGCCTAGAGCTATTAATGTGAATAGTACGTAATAGGAAATACGTGTACTCGGTTTTTTTTCGCATTTTTTCCAGAAGAAATTAAACCTGTAACAGGATTTTGGGCATAGGTGAATTATGTTACATTGAAATTGGATCGAAACTTTTTACGTAGGGAATTTTTGTAATTTAATTAGCCAATTGTCTGGACGTGTCTCACGTAACATCGCACCACGTGTCAGCTCTTATAAATTATGATACATTCGCTCACCTACATAGCCCGCCCTGCCTCCACCCTATAAATATCCCTCTTCCCCAATTTTGCAATCCCTAGAATTCAATTGGATCTTTTTCGTTCTTCCCACTTATTTCAGCGAATCGTCTGAAAATTCATACGACTGATCATTCGTGAATTGGCTGCGTAACCAATATGAAGATTGATAATATGAACGGAGATCCAATTTCCAAGGATCCCAGCAGTAGTCTCCGCCGCCGGAAGTTACAGGCTCTTTTTGCCGAGGATCCCAACCCTGAAAGCGACGACTATGAGGACAAAGGCGCCGTTGTAGACAACTCCGGCTACCATTGCCGCTCGTCCTACGGCGTCAGCGACGTCTCCTCCTCCAGAACCCCGCCTCCGTACAACCCAACGGCGCCGTTCTATTCAAATCCCAACAGCACCGCTTCCTCCCCGTACAATTACCTGTCGTCGCCGTGGAGCCAACCCTCCCCGTACACGAAATCCCCGTGGCTGCATCTACCCGCCGCCACGCCGTCGTCGGACGACGATGGCGCCAGTAAGTACGCGCTGATTGGATCCCTGGTAAGAGAAGAAGGCCATGTGTACTCGCTGGCAGCCGCCGGGGATTTGCTGTACACTGGATCTGATAGCAAGAATGTTAGGGTTTGGAAGAATCTACAGGAATTTTCGGGGTTTAAATCTAGCAGTGGATTATTGAAAGCGATTGTCCTGCACGGGGATAGGATCTTCACCGGGCATCAGGATGGAAAAATTAGGGTTTGGAAATACTCCGGCAAAAGGCACCGGCGGATTGGGAGTTTGCCTACCGCGAGGGATTTGCTGGTGAAATCGATCAATCCGAGGAACTACGTGGAGGTCCGGAGGCACCGGAGCGTGCCGTGGGTGAAGCATTACGACGCGGTTTCGTGTCTGGGGGTCGACAAGAATCAGGGATTGTTGTATTCCGGTTCGTGGGATAAAACTCTGAAGGTGTGGCGGATATCCGATTCAAAGTGCCAGGAATCAATTCCGGCGCACGAAGACGCCGTGAACGCGGTGGAAGTAGCCTTCGACGGTCTGGTGTTCACCGGGTCGGCCGACGGTACGGTGAAGGCGTGGCGGCGGGAACTCGTCGGAAGATCGACGCGGCACGTGCTGGTGGAGACGTTAATTAATCAGGACCACGCCTTGACGTCGCTGGCGGCGTGCGGCGCTTCAAGGACGGTGTACGCAGGTTCCTCCGACGGGCTCGTGAATTTCTGGCAGAGGGAGCGGCACTTCATGACATACGGCGGCGTCCTGAGGGGGCACAAGGCGGCGGTGCTGTGCGTCGCGGCGGCCGGGAAATTCATCCTGAGTGGATCCGCCGACAAGAGCATCTGCGTGTGGCAGAGGGACACCGGCGGCGTTCACTTGTGCGTGCGAGTGCTGACGGGGCACACCGGCCCGGTTAAATGCCTGGCGATGGAGAAGGACGGCTCCTCCGCCGGCGACGATGAGGAGGAGGAGGAAGACGGGAGCTGTTGGATTGCGTACAGCGGCAGCTTAGATGGGAGCGTTAAGGTATGGAAGTTGTCGGAGTGATATATAAATTAAAAGAAACAAGGGCGGATAATCAATCACATTAGCGGCGGGCGGTGGCGCGTGGAGGCACTCACATGGACATGGTGAGGAAATTGCAATGCCCATGTCCATGTGAAAAAGGCATTTAATGTGAGGTACGAAAATGACAAACCGACCGATGGAGGGGATTGAGAGAGTGTGAATTTGGGGAAAGCCTTTGGTGACAAGGAAGCAAAGAATTGGGCCAACAATTAAGACTACTTGAGAGGTTTAGGCTATAAGATATGAATGAGAATGACTGTGCTGGGGGTGGGTTTGGGAATGGGATTTCTTTTTGTTTGGCCATCATATACACATACATGTTCCTTTATTGTTTCATTGTATTATGTGGTGTGTACATTATTTGTGGCATAAGGTTAATGTAATTACTAGTATAATTTATGAAGTTGGGTTTAATTAATATAATGTTAATTCAATTGTGTTGAATTATTTTTATTTTGGTAAATTACTTGCAACCACGATAATTTTTTCAATGATGTTATCCTAAATTCAGTATAAACATTTTTTTTAAAGTTTATGTGTAATGGAATTGCCGTCTTTCTTTTTTTTGGGTAAAAGATGCAAGCGTCGGCAAAGAGTTACAAAGCTATGAAAACTACAGCAGGGGTAAAGAAAGAAGGAAACCAAAATAAGAAAACTGGCCAAGACGGCCTACAAACGAGGGAAACAAGTTCCCAAAGCATCGGCCGCAAGATGAGGGCGTGCATCGTCATGTATTGTAAATAAAAATAATAATAATAATAATAATAATAATAATAATAATTAAAGGAATATATAGAGGTAAAATAAAATTAATTTTGTTGGGAAGAAAATGATAACCCCTCCAAGTTCGCAACTCAATACAATTTTTAATTGGTTCGCCAAAAAAAATAATTTTTTTTAGTTTTTCTGTTCATTCTATTCTTTTGATAAGCGTAAGTCCCCATCCCTTGGATAACTCACATTTGAAATTAGCCAAATCTAATTGCCCTTTTCTCAATCACTAAATTGATGTACAAAATAATTAAGGAAAATATGTGCTCAAAAAGAAAATTGTACGTGACGGCTGACGGGTGATTTTTCATTAGGGTAGTGTATATATGGATAACAAAAACTTGAATGGCTTTTGCATTATGTACAGTAGTAGTTGAATATAGTTAAAAAAATTTCACTAAATTCCATCTAAATCCCACATATATATTTTTTTAAAAAAAGAGTTTTATATTTTTTCCTATTGTAGAAATATAATTCATACTAGTTATTAATAAAATGTTAGGATTCAGCAAAAATATATATATATATATATATATGTTAGGATTATGCAATGAAAGAGTTGGTTATTAAAAGAAAATGGGAAATTATTTTCGGCTAATGTAGTTGGTACATGATCCACGCACCTTTGTGCTAGCTTTTTTTTTTTTTTTTTTTTTTTATTTTTTTTTTTATTTAAGTTGAATACCAGGGTATCCCTAGGCCACATTGAACCCAAGACTAATTTCTCGAAGATCTGCAAGGGCAATTAAGGGCGCCAAGGCTCGAACCCGAGACCTTGCTTAAGCGACTACAACCTCATCCACTCAAGTCAACTGCTGTTGGTACCTTTGTGCTAGCTTTGTTTCGTTTTTTTTTCTTTAAAATATACTCCCTCCGTCCCATTCCAAATGTCCTACTTACTATTTTTGGATGTCCCATTACAAATGTCTTCTTTCTATAAATAGAAATAATTTTCCCCTCCAACAACTATGTGGACCCCAGCATATACTCACAAACCAACTCTACATTAATTCCCGTGCCCAACAGTAACAAGACACTTGGAGTGGGACGGAGGGAGTAATTTTTAACATGTCTCTGAGTGGATGAGGCTGTAGTCGCTTAAGTGGCAATCTTTTTTTTTTTCCTTCCTATTTTTAATCGTATAACATTGATAGAGACGATAGCGGAGTAATACTGTAGTATGAAGTCTCCAATAGTACATGAAAAAAAATAAAAGAAAAAAAAAACAAAAAAAACGAGGACATCGAAATTGAACCTGTTCTTTTAGGCCCAAAGGGAAGACAACCCAAGGCCCAAAATAGGCGGAATTCCCCATTTTATGAGTCCCATGGGCTAATTGAAGGTGGCCCATATACAAAAGGTAATGTCCGTAGTAGGGTTGTAAAAGAATCAAATATTTTTGGTTCGATTTGTGATTCGATTCGAAATTATTCTGAATTTTATGTTTCGATTAATATTTGATTCGATTCGATATTCGATTTTATATTAAAATTATATATAAATATATAAATTTATATAGTTAAATAATTTAAAATTTTAATTTTAGTGACTATATTTACTAGTTAATATAACTATATTTATATATAATATTAAAATATTAAATTTGATCTATAAATCAAATTAAATATTTAAGTTTAATAATTAAAATTAATTTTATTAATTATTAAATTACCTTATAGAATAATTCGATTCGATTCGATAATATTCGAAAAGTTTATCAAATCAAAGCGAATACTGTGGTATTCGGTTCGATTCGGTTCGTTTACAACCCTAGTCCGTAGTACACCATTTATTTATTAAATAAAATTTAAAATTGTTGTTTAAAGGTAAAAATTTATAATAATCAATCATTTTATTCGTGGCATGTATAATATTTCATCCGTCCCACCTCAAGCGTCTTGTTACTGTTGAGCATGAGAATTAAGGTAAAATTGATTTGTCAGTATATGATGGTGTCCACATAATTATTGTAGGGAAAAATTATTTCTATTTATAGAAAGAAGACATTTGTAATGATCGAGGTAATATGAATATATAATGTCAATTTCTTGTTAAGTTCAGTGGAAATTAAAAGTATACGATGACTTAGCAAAAAAAAAAAATAAAATAAAATAAAAATAAAAATAAAAGTATACGATGAGGAATGTTAATTTTTTAAACTGAAAGTATATTTGGCATCCATTATTTTAGAATACATCAGATTAACGTGACCTGACTTTTAGAATACAATTGGCATTGTTGCATTCAAAGTCAAGGTTTTTAAACTTCTTTATTACTGTATTAGTATTATTATTATTATTATGATTGTGATCAGTCAGTGCTGTCGCGCTTTTCACAATTGAATTTCTAAATTCAAACTGCTTTTATTTTTGTAGAATTTCATGAGCGCAGACCTCCACTTTATTATAAAATTCATGCTTCAACTTCTACCATTAATTTTTAACCTATTTATTAACAAATTTTGTTTCACTAGTATTGAAAGTTGAAACACCCCAATATATAAAAATTTAAATAATTTTTTTTTTTTTGAAATCTCATAAGTAAAATTAACATAATTGTTGATGTTGAAAGATGCTTGTAAGAGAGAGGCTGAGAGGTTGTATGTTCAAAATTTATGTACATCATTTTAAAACTTATACTAGTAAATTAGTGGCAATAAAATAAAATTTCATTGACCATATATGATATTGAAAAAAGTCATTTAATGTATAGATTTTATTATCACTTGTGGTTTTTCAAATCAAGTAATTTCTTTTTAAATAAAAAGAAATACAGGATAAAAAAGCATATTTAATTAGTTCTCCTTACAAAAGGTCATTCGTTAAAAGTAATTATAACACTCACTCTGTTTCTTAAAAATCGAAACACATGAATAGTTTTTAATATTTATTGAATAATTTTGATTTAATTTTTTAACACAATTATATAAAATAAAATATAGTAAAGTGAGATCTTATTGGATTCGTCTAATCATGTAGTTTTAAATATTAAATTTTTATAATTTTATCTTTTACACAACTTGAAATATTAAGCGTTAAAAATGTACATTGAATTATGTGAAATACATGAATGCTCCAACTTTTTGAAAACGGAGGAAGTATATTTTTCGATACCCAGTAATGTATAGTTATTTGCTACTTAAGTTACTTGGATTCTTACCAAACGTCAGTTAAATTTAAATGGCATGAGACTGTGACAGCTTAAGTAAAAATTTAATTTTTTATGTAGGCAGAAGTTTGCTCGAAAAATTAATCTGGAATCCAATAAAATTGGGATACCTATATTCACCTTAAAAAAAAAAAGAAAAAAAAAAGAAAAGAAAAGGAAAGGTTAATTGGATTCTTAAAAGTATGAGGATGAGAGTAATACAAATGGTGTAATTTGAAAAGTAGGGGAGTGAGTGAGGTGAGCAAACTGCAAAAGATGGTGGGAAGCAGGCGCAGGCGTAGCGCAGCCTCCCCATCCCCAAAAAGTCTTGAATCTTGACTCAGAAAGCTGGTGTGCTTTGTCTCTTCCCTCTCTCTCTCTCGTGAATCGTGAATCCTGATTGATCAATTCACGCCTCTTTCAATCTCTCTTCATTGTTCGTCATTGTCATCCAATTTGTATTTTCCATTTAATTAAAGAATTGATTTTTGGTTTTGGTAGTAGTACTAATCAAGCGAAGCCAGTCAAATTCCTCCCAGGGCCCAGACGCGTGACGCGCCGTCGTTGATCAAATGATCCACAACTATCCCTTTGAATATTCATTCCTCTCCTCTGCGACGACTTGGTCACTCCGACTCGCATTTCTCACTCCCCGGCTCCCTACCATTGTCCATCTATTCAATTTCAATCCACTTTCTACTGTCTAGTTGTAGTGGATGTTGGCTTCAGCTGGAATTATTCCTTGAATTTGTTTCATTTTGTAATTTTGCTTTGAGCAAATTGGATGTGTATGGGAATTTGATCAAGTTAGGGTTTCTGTTATTAATCTATATGACCAGTGTTTTGAGGAGTTTTTTGCCCCTTTCCTCGCCTAAGCGCGAGGATCGGGTTGAAGATTACAGCGTTGAGTATTCATTCGCCGTGGAATACAGTGGTCCTCCGGTTAGCGGCGATATTCCTCAATTAATTCCCGTTGATGTCCGCCGGATTCCGCTTGCGGCTGTGGCTACCAGGGATGAGATGTCGAGTGATTTGTCTCTCCCTGTTATTCAACCCATTCCCAGAAAGAGTGGCCAATCGAGCACAACAGCCAAATTCGGTGGTCCTAGTAGGGTTTTAACGAAATCCGGGCATTGTTCCAAGGAAAGTGTATTGGATGCGGATGCACCGGTTGGTGTTGGTATTGAGTCCAACGGTCAAAGTTCCAGCAGTTCGGGTACATTAGGTTTTTCCGATGGCCGTGATGAGTGGAATCAGGCGTCAGGAAGCTCGGACATTGAGGACATGGAAGATGAACCAACTGCCGCCACTTTGAATTCAAACCAGGAGGTGGAAGTGGAAGGCAGTGCTCGTGGTCGCAGTCGCAGAATGCCTGTCGTCACGTTCCGCGATTTGCCACCATCGACTCATTCGGTATCCGAAGAAAGTGATCTTGACGGGCCCGAAGCTTTGCAAGAGAGACCGGCTGTTGTTGCTGTTGATAGGAAGAAAGGGCTGTGCAATAAGTGCGGTAAAAAGAACAGGTTTTCCGAGAAGGAATCCTGCATTGTCTGCAGCGCAAAGTATTGCGGCAAGTGCGTGCTTAGAGCAATGGGTTCTATGCCGGAAGGAAGGAAGTGCATTACCTGCATCGGTTATCCAATCGAAGAGTCCAACAGGGGATCACTTGGGAAATGTTCTAGAATGTTGAAGAAACTGCTCACTGACGAGACGATTAATCAGATCATGAAAGCCGAGATGTCTTGTGAAGTTAATCAGTTGCCACCGCATCTTGTCAGCGTGAACGACAAGCCTCTTTCGATTGAAGAGTTGGTTATGTTGCAGAGCTGCGCGAATCCTCCGAAGAAGCTTAGACCTGGGAAGTATTGGTATGACAAGGTTTCGGGATATTGGGGAAAGGTAAAGACTCGATGGGGGTCTTATTCTATCCATATAGAATACATTTATATTCGATTATATATTTATAATAATGGTTTCTGGATCAACATCGCAGGATGGAGAGAAGCCTAGCCAAATTATCAGTGCTCAGCTGGCAGTTGGGTATCAAATTAGGCAAGATGCCAGCAATGGCAACACGGATGTGATGATAAACAATCGAGAAATCACTAAACCAGAGCTATGGATGTTGCAGGTCAGTGGTGCTTACAGTGTATTTTAATCTGAAAGTGATTTTGTTGTTCTGAGTCTCCTTGAGTTCGTTATTAAATGTCTGCAGGCTGCGGGAATCCACTGTGTGGGACGTCCTCACTTTTGGATTACTGCCGACGGATCATATCAGCTTGAAGGCATGAAGTATGTGATGGGAAAACTATGGGATAAGGTAGAAATCAAATTTGGTTTTGTAGGTCTTTTTGTCTTTGCAGACTTATTGGTTGATGCAATCTCATCATCATTTTGCTGATTCTTTTCTGCTTAAAACCTTTTTATTTCAGAAAACAGTCAGGATAGTATGTGCTGCTCTTTCTTTGCCATTCCCTTCTGATATTGCAAACTTTGGAGGAGGAGTCAACAAAGAAGGGGAAAGTGTTCCGGCAAAGACCCTAGAAGAGAGCCTGATGAATCGATTTCTCCTACTAGGCTGTGAAAGTTCCGGAACAAGTACAATATATAAACAGGTATATTACATTGGTAATGTGCTTGATGCATGTTGGCATTGTGACGATTCATTTTCTTTATTTTAGCTCTTTGATGGGTTTTGTCTAGTCCTTGATATGCTAATGGCACAATACAATTACTAAGATCATACTGTACTTGATAACATTATTTATCAGTTAATATTAGTGGATTAATAGATTTGATTTTTAATCAATATTAGTACAAAATAAAAACCAAGTAAATATTTTTTTTAGAAAATGAGAAATAAATGACTCAGATTCAGTAATTTAAATCTGTTTAATTATTCATTGGATCCAGGCGAGGATTCTGTACGGTGTACCGTTCTCAGATGCTGAGAAGGAAAACATCAAAATCATAATCCAAAGGAACTTGTACAAATATATTGCCATTATGCTTGATGCACGTGGGTATTTTGAAGAAGATCAAGCACTCGAGATAAGGAGAAAGAGAGTAACAGATCCTGGTCCTTCAACGTCAGGTATCAAGTTGCTGAGAATTAGCATAAACATGGCATCAAGCTTACATAAGACATAAAGAACTGCAGAAAAATAAAACTAAAACATTATTAGTAGGGATTCTGTTCAATTAACTGGTTGTTTATTCATTGTTTACAGGGAATTCTGACCAGGTTGATAAAAAGAAGATTTATTCACTCAGTCCAAGGTTGGAAGCTTTTGCAAGTTGGCTGCTTCAAGTTATGATGTTAGGAAATTTGGAGGCCATATTCCCAGCTGCTACTAGAGAGTATGCACCTTTGATTGAGGAGCTGTGGAAGGATAAAGCTTTTCAAGCCATTTACAAAAGGAGAAATGAGATGGATACGCTGCCCAGAGTTGCTAATTATTTTCTAGATCGGGTAAGTTGTGTTTGTGAATTGTGATGGATGCTTCTATATTTGTGCCAATGCTAATGGTATTCTTAACATCGACCCACTACCTGTATTTTAATAGGCTGTTGAGATTTCCCGGATAGATTATGAGCCATCTGAAATGGATATCTTATATGCGGAGGGCATAACTTCTTCTAATGGAGTTGCTTCAATGGAATTTTCTTTCCCAGTGTCACCCGATGAGGGATACATGGAATCCTCGGATCAGAATGATCATCCAATGAGGTCGGCTGCCTAACTATTAGTATATTCTAATGCAAGAAGAATCTCACCTTGGGTCACTTTTTCTAAACATACAAGAAATTAAGAGATACACGAGTACGGTGATATGTAGTTACCATTGATATGAGAAACCTCTTCATTCGTAACACATGAAAGTGCTAAAGTAGAAACTCCCTTTTTGCGTGGGGTAAGACCTGAAAAGAAACTGTGGAGAAAACTATTAGAGATCGGATGCAATGGCGCTATGCCATCTGCATTTAAATGAACATGATAGTTACTTTGATAAGCCAAGCATGATATACAGATGTTTAATTTAATCAATTACTGTCTCTTTTGAATGCAGCTACCAGCTCATTAGAGTTCCTGCAAGCAACCTAGGAGAAAATGGAAAGTGGTTGGAGATGTTTGAAGATGTTGATCTTGTCCTCTATTGTGTTTCCATGGCTACTTACGATGAATACTACGAAGACCTAACTGGAGAATGTACAAACAAGATGATGGCGACCATGGAACACTTTGAGAGCATGGTCACTCATCCAACACTTGCCGAGAAGGATTTTCTCCTCATCCTCAACAAGTATGACCTTCTGGAAGAAAAGGTTGAACAAGTTCCTCTGACACAATGCGAATGGTTTCACGATTTTCAGCCCGTGATCAGCCTTCATCCACACAGTGCCAGCAGCAACAACAACCCATCTTTGGCTCAACGTGCTTTCCATTATATGGCTGTGAAATTCAAAAGGCTGTTCTCTGAGCTCACTGAACGAAAGCTCTATGTATCTATGGTTACCGGACTGGAAGCCGACACCGTTGATAAAGCTCTCAGATACGGGAAAGAGGTTCTGAAGTGGGATTATGAGGGACTTACAATGAATGAATATTCTACTGAGAGCATAGACCCCACCCAATCTATGTAGAAACTGTAGTGATTAAAATCTGTAATCAATTTTGTGCAATGCCACAAATCAAATGTATATATATATATATCCAAGCTGCGTTCACATAATACAATCAGGGCACCAGCTATGGCCTTTGTTGTTAAATAGTAGCAAGTTCTAAATGTCTGTATTACAAGTTGCAACACTCAGGTACTGTTTGAGATCATGAAAATTCTTTCATGGATGCTAGCTAACCTGTGCCTGTAAATCTTTCAATATTTGCATACATTATGAGTTGAGATTTAGTCTCAAGTTGTAGCCTACATCTAAGAACAAGTTTTGGAACTAGGAAAGGTTCTTATATACTGATATAATACTTGTATATATTTTTGAGTGTACAGATCCACAGAGGAACTGCAGCTCGATTCACAGGATTCAGCAAGGTGCAAACCGGTCCATGAGCAACGAAACGACTGCTTCTGGCATAGCCTCGTCGCTTCTGGCCTTCCCAGGCGACCTGAGGTTGGTTGAGGTTGTGAAAGAAGCATAAGTATCTTGTTCGACTTCTCTGCTCCCTTTCAGATCCGTTGAGATATCCATCTTGTGGGATTTCAACCTTGCTGTCACGTTTGCTCTCATCTTCATCAATTCTCCCATGCATGCATCTGCTACAGCGGCCATTCTTTTGTTGGTGATGAGTGATGAAGGTACAAGTGCACTGATTCTGCTTTTTATATATAGGGTCGCAAACTTTTGTGTGGTTTAACCAAAAAAAAATATCAGCGTGGAAGCCACACCACTTGTTTCTTGTTACATTGGATGGCGGTCCCCTATGGCACGGGATTCAGACGCGCACCTAGTATATTCCTGGAAACTTATTCCAAATATTTTCTCAAGAATGTCTGCAAGGGACAAAGCAAGGGTCAAGGAATCCATGTTCTTTTGATGTCTTAAAGGACTGTCTCAACAGGTTCACATGTATTCCGTGGTCATACTTGTGGTATTGGTATTGGTGTTCATTCCGTTGAAGCTACTTTCAAGAAGGAAAGAAAGAGAAGAAAAAAAGGGGGGGCACCTCGGCCCATGGTCCATGTTGGAAGGCTCTTCTTTGGATTTTGGCCTACGTGGATATCTCTTTGAGTAGTTGTAGTACAAGAGTAACAAGACAAAGGGTGCAAAAATCCAAAAGATGAGGAGATATTCTGTACATGGCCATGTGAAATTCATAACGTGGTTCTTGTTTCTTTGTTGGCTTTAGCATCTTTCGAGGAAGTGCCATTCTAATGTTGATTTTTTGCTTAAACCAAATCTAATGACCTACCTGCTTGAAATAACGTAGTTTTGAAGTAAACCATACCTGCTCACAATTGAGAATTGACTGACATTCAAATAACGAACAATCATTCTATATTACGATGAAAACGCTTTTCAAAATATGATGAGAAATTGTTACATGGCCATAAGCCATTCCAATGGTATCTCAGATGCAAAGCCGGCTAGCTGAGCCAAGCAACTTCAGCGTGAGGGCTTATCAAAGTGGCTCGACACTTTTTCCCCATTAAGGCCATTATAAACGACAACAAAAAAAATAAAAAATAAAAAATAAAAATCACTGCAGATATTTCTGTTCTTGATGATATTTTCAGTGTCGCAGAGACAACACGACTCAAATAAAACAGTATTGTACCTGTCTCCACTAAAAGGCAAACCCAAAGGTCGTTATATAAGCAGATAGGTTCAACAAATATCTGTTTAAAATCTACTGGAAAGACGATTTGATGTCTTTCAAGTGCACTTTTGTCCATAAAAAAGTATGGAAGTCAAAATTTGGTATGAATCATGATCCAAAAGCTAAACGCTAGTGTCTGGTCCCAAATGCAGCCAACATTTACAGAAATCAAGAGAGAAGAACCATATACACGGCAATAAGTGAGAGCATATGAACTAATGGAACAGTACTGAGATGAAAAGGAAGTGATTTTTCTTACAATAAGCAAACTCTTCTGCTGTAGCATTTCAAACTTAACACGTGTGTAGTTTGTGAATTACGAAACACGGGACCTGTGAGAATGGAGCAAATTTTCATTAGATAAACAGCTGGAAGAATCCCACCAGACAATCTCAAAGCACCATACGGTTATCATACCATACATCTTTTGAAACGTGCTGATGGCCTGAGAAATCAATGGTTCAACCTCTTGGGTTGAGAGAACTCGAGGAACAAAGGCTTGGGCGAGCACCTTCTGTGCAGCATCCCTTAAACATCCTTCAGCGAAGTGAGCTGAATATGATTCATGAGGGACAAATGTGGATCGATGTCCAGAAGACACTCTGTATCTGCTTGTAGAAGGGCAATGCAACTTCCACATAGAAGAACAATAATATCTCCAAATACAAACCTCACCCGATACCAGCGTTGAGATGATTTGCGAACAATTCTCTTCATGCAGCCAGGTATCTCTCAGGATGGTCCTTATAGAAAACTCAAGGACGTGTAGGAATAATGTTTGTCACGATCAAATCCAAGGTGTCCAACCTTCATACATGTTACAGAGGTTGTCTATGTTTGTTGCTTGCCTGAGAAGAAAATCCACTTGCTCTGCAATGCTGATCTCGCTGTCAAATCCATAGAAACAAAGCATGTCAAACACATAATTTACTGATACAGATTTCACTTGGATTACAAGGGAGATTTCACATAGATTACAAGGGGGGTAGCCACCTCTTATCAGATATATCCCGACCATCAAGTTTCATCTCTATCCGCTGTAGGATGGACATTGCATATGCATTTTTGCCTGCAGTTCCAAATTCATCTTTTACAGACTATCAAAACAGGTATGAAATGCATTGATTTGAAATTCCATATATTTGTTGTGTATGCATTTTTTTGCCAACAGTCCAAATTCACTTTTTTGCAGACCTTTAAAACAGATATAAAATGTATTGATTTGAAATTGCACATGTTCATTAACATGGGTAATATGGGGTTCGTCAGAGGAAGCACCCACAGATAGAAGATCAGACATCTCAGTGGGCAATTTTGCACTTAACGTCTGCCTGTTCTTTTGCCAATTGCCACGAATATAAGTTTGAACATTATATTCATAAATGAATTTGGAAACATATCTTACCAACGAATGGCTGGTTGTCTGACTCTATATAAGTAGAAGTAGGCTTCTGTAATTCTGCCTCAACCTTCTCTTGGTTTAACTTAGATTCTTCATCTTTCTGCCCCGACAACACATCAGAGTTATCCTGATTAAAACGAAAGAGATTACTTTTGAGGTAAATTAAATCTTTTTAAAAGCCAAAAAATGTCAGCAATCTCACAGTAGATACCATTGATACCGAAACCTGTTTATTTTCAGAATTTGTTTCTCCGTGGGTTGGTGATTCAAGTGCATCATTCACAGTTGACATAAGGTTAGGCAGACAATCTCCCTTTTCTTGGCTACCGGGGTCACCTGGAATGGGCAAATTTGTATCCAGACCATTCAAGCTGTCTGAAATACTTGAGTCTGCAGATGCAGAGCTAGACTCTGAGCTGCCACTACAGATGGTCAGAGGTGGAGATATCCATCCACAATCAGCTAAAGGTAGCTCATTTAATTCAACTGAATTCTCATCGGTATCAGCATCAGATTTGACAAACACCTCACTCTCCTGGGTGTTGTACTCGGCATCTGGTCCAGTAAGACCCCCCCTCAAAGGATCAGTATCCTGTGACCCTACTTGAAGGCTTTCTCCTAGTCCTTCAAGAGCCTGAAAACATGAAATAATTACAACCATTGAATACTAAATGCTGCATGACATAATAAGCAACAATCATATTCATTCAATTACTTTATGAAGATTGCCAGCATGAAGACTTGCAGCTCTTGCAAGCCTTGTCAACACGGAGTAAAGTCCCTTGACAGACTGTGTAAGAGATGGGACCAAGGGTTTAAACACTCGTAAGGCCTCCTTGACTCTATTCTGATAAGATTGCAATATGGCTTGTCCATGAATTGGGGCTATCTCCAATTTTGATTCTTTTTCCCGGGCCATGGCATCAGTCATAGCAGCAACATCTTTAGACAGTAGAGACTCAAGTGGAATGAGGATGGAATTAGCCTATTCATGTTACAAGGTGCGCTTAGTGAAATGTGGCACGTCTTTAAGGAAAAACAAAACCAAAGATACCAAATTCTTCTACATCACAGAAGCAAACCTTTGAAAGATCTTCCATAAGACAAGAGTGTAACACAGCAGCCTCTTTCCCCAAACTGTGTATGTCATGCACATCTTCTGTAATGGCTAATACCTGCAGAGAGACAGAAGATCCACCAAAAGTTACTCTTAATGTGTTTGTGCGGTACTTACATGTATAACTCAGTTCGTGCCCATCAATATCGTTTGGGTTCCCACAAATTTCATTGGCCTCCAGAATAGAACTTGAAACCAAACATAATAAATCTCATTCCACAGAGATTTGTAACTTCTATAGTTTAACCATATGAAGTTGGGAACTCATGGAGGATTAATCATATCAAGTACCAATATTGCTAGTTCCCATATTATGACCAACTGGCATTAATACATAAGTTGAGACAACTGCTATTCAGTGGAGTCCAAACTTCTTCAAACCTCACACACACTAAGCCAAAAAACAGAAAGAATTAGGAACAAAATGCGAAGCTACCTAAACAGCATCCACAAATCAAGATCAGAAATCAGTTCTTGAAGGATTAGAGAGTTTTCATTTGGTTCTAAGGCTTATGATAGAAAACATAACAAAATACAAAGGTAAACATGGAAAACACTGTCCTATAGTGTGAGTAAGACAAGAACACTTAACTAACAATTAAGGAAATGTGTGAGATTTATTTAGTTATGGATTAACACCAGGTCATTAGTGATGAATTTGGAAATGTAGAGCTTTTCTTAGTGGCATGTGTGCGTGTGTCTGAAATCTGGGGTTTCAACACAATGTATAAGAGCGAGAAAAAAAAGTTATCAGTAAATGTGTTTACACATGAGAAGTACATACCTCTTCAAGCATAGAACCACATTCAGAAGTCAATGCGCTATGGGCTCGAACAAGGCCTCCATATGCAGATAGTGCTACACTAGCCTCATTGGCAGAATCCCTCATTGCAAGAAGAGTAGTTTGCAAATCATCTGCACAAGAAAAGATTTGAGTAATTAGAATCTAGAATTGATGTGATTCAGAACCCTTCAATGGCACATATTGTTACCAATACCAGTTCCCTGTAACATGGGAATGATCCATAACCGATTAACTCAGCATTCTAAGATTATTTTATTAAGCCTCAGCATTCTAATATATCAACATTTTAGTTACGAGAGATCATAAATTCAGAAAGTCAAAGCAAAACCAATCGAAATAAAATTCTGGACATTAAAAAACTACTTCAGTTTAATATGCAAAAGGGTCTTCAACAAAGACTAGTGCCGATTGGATATTATAGTCTGCCCAAGACTCATCGAATAAAAATTAAGAATATTATTATCTGACAGCTGAAGGGCAGAGGTGGGGGGTAACAGCCTTCTGAAAAGTTTTACGGGAAGAGGCATTTCGCCAAAATCAAATATTTTATCAGTATGGGGATCGTAGCACTACCAATCTCTTTACTAAAAAGACATTATTCACCTGATGCAGACTTTGCTTTCACCGAAGCAATTGAAAGTTCATTGGTCACAGAAGCTAAACTACTCGAAGCTGCTTCCACATTGCTTTGTGCAAGCTTCCAATCTTTCTCAGCTCCTGAAGCAACAACAACAGTTAACAGTGTGATCTTTATAACAGTAAACATGAATTTTGCTCAATTTTCAGTGGAAATGCTTCGAACTTACGTGTATAAGCATGATAAGTAACGTCCAACTTTGTTATTGCACTGAAGTAAGATTGTTGCCATATTCCACCATCTGATCCTGCTCTCCTTGCTGAAACATCCCCTGCAGTCCTAAATTTCCCATCCCTTGAAGCCTCAAACTCCAATATGGAGATGCAGATTTTCATAATATCAGTTGCATTTTCCTGAGCTTCTTGAAGCAATTTCCGTCGGTTGACCAAATGATCATGGAACTCAGGAGGTATTCCTGAATTTCTTGCTTTAACAGTCCCAACAGAAGTTGAATTTGGGCCTCCACAAGCCCAGCTCATGGCCCTCTCAAGCTGTCCTTCTGCTGTGACAGAAGTTCCCTCACAAGATTGCAGACATTCCAGAGACCTAGCTATTTTTGCAACAGAACTTCTTATACCTTCCAGCAATTTTGGTCTACTGGTGTTCAGTATTATTGGTAACAAGTTATCATCATTTGGAAGATATTTTTGAGATATTAGCCAGATATTTTCCAAGGGTCTCAAGGCAAGATTATTCATCCATTCCATCTGAGAAATTTCCAAGCTGATTTTAAGCAGCACATCTTTAAGTTCAGTAATCCGCCTCTTCATGATGGAGGCTGCCGATTTTGCTGCTCGGAAAGTTTCATGTGCATTGCAGTACTCTTCAAGCATGATTTGAATTCTTTTTGCAGACTCAAAATCTGATTGAACTTGATCACTTCCAGTATCTTTACTTGAATTTGACCTATTCCTTAAGATATCGGTTTCTCTCTCCAAACTTGTCAGAAAAGATGGAACAACCTTATCCTTTAAGTATTTGCTCACATGCTCCTGAAATTGGTACCTGAGCCTCTTCTTTACAATATCAACAAGTTGATCAAATCCTAAATTTTGATCAAACGATGTAGCGACATCATGTGTGCAGGAATCAAGCAAATGATCTACCATAAGAACCTTCCATATAAAAAAGGCATGGTGGGGTAGTAAACCAGGAAGCTTCCATATATAATCAAATATAGAACACCCTGAGTGTATTGATTCCATAAGATAAGGCAATCTACTTGAGCTATGTGATACAGGCCCAACCATCGACATCAATGCTTGATCAACTGATTCCAACTCAGTGAAAGGTTTGAATAAAGCAATCAGAAGTGCTTTCCTTCTTGAGACATGTGGCTCCTCTTCTGGTTCTACTGTAATAAGAGATTGTAATTGATGCTTGGAAGCAACAAGTGTGCTATTAATGTTTGCTTCTTTCCTCATAAGTGATGATGTTCGCATATCTTTCTGGTTCCATGTCTGATGGAGTTCATCCAGCTGCACCCTGCATGCTTCTTCTTGTGTTGCCAGCTCCTCCGCTTCTTCCCAGGAGAGATGGTCCCTACCCTCAAAAGCAGCTTCCTCAAAAGCCAACTGTTGTTCAGTTATTAGGCCTACCTTCACAAAGTAGTTGGACTCAAGTTCAACCAATGAAATTCTCTCTTGTTCAACCTGGATAAGCTGATCAACTGCTGCGTCGACAGACCCTCGAATTTCAGAGATGGATCCAAAAATGTCCATTACATCAGAGTTAAATGAGATAATAGATCTTATTAGACTGGGTACAACTTCAGTGATATTACCAATGAAGTTTTTGCAGACTAGAATGTTGTTCTTAAAGATAGAAGCCCATCTTCCCTGGGAGGCATAGCTTGAACTGTTTGTGTCAGCCTCAGTGTCACAAGTATCTCGGCCAACTCGGTGTCGTAGCTCATCAAGAAATTCCATTACTAGTAGACATTTCTCTGTCTGTTCTTCAAATTCACGAAGAAAGGATCCAAGATCGGACAGCAGGCTACTGCTTGAATTCCTTTCCTCTCCAAAATGTTCTAGGCTTTTATTTATTTTGTGATTGAAATCAAGAAACATATTGCTCACTGCTATGTGTAACATATTTAGAAAGCTTTCAGTTTTCTCTACAATCTCCAAGTTAGAAGCAGAATTCAATGTTCCTTCATGTTTTTCTGTCTCGGAAACACTGGAGTTCTCTTTATCTTTGATCCCAGCATGGTGTGCGTAATTCATGAAAACTGATAAAAACCGTTCCTTGGCTTTCGATTCTGTCTCTGGGCCGATGGACAAAACAAGTTCTTCATATTCTTGTTCAAGTCTCTCTATATCTGCAGCGTACTTTGTCATGTTGAGGCAGAGATCATCATAACTGGTCTTAACAGACTCAAATCTATCAACGTGCCCATTAGTCATAAGCTCAGCACCCTGCCTACGAGCAACTGAGATAACATCAGAAGAGAGATTATTCAAAGAAAGTAAAATCTCTGTCCATCCATGCACTGGGCTGGTTGCAAGATAGTTCAACGGAAGAATCCGCTGCAAAGCTAATGAATACACATGGATGGCAGAAACTGCTGAAGAAAGTCCATGATCTAGTTCGTTGGCGAAATGGGACACTTCCTTATCGATATCATGGCACTGAATTTGGGTGGGTTCAGGAACTACAGTCAGGGGAACTCCAGCCCCTACCACTGCAAACGTAAGAGACAATGCTTCTTCTAAACCAGTCAATTTAGCAAAGGCTTTCATTTCTGGAATTGAATTATTTCTCAATGCATCAAGAATCCTTCCATGCTGCTCCACCCAGGTTGCTGCCTCTCGGCCTTTCTCCATTACTAATGCCTGTGCCTGAGTGAATTCTCGAGCTTGCATTTCAAACATGACACAGCTTTTTTCTGAATTACTAGTAGCTTCAGCAACGACTGATTTTGCAGATTTCTCATGTTGTACAAGGTTAGATCGCTCTTGATCAGTCCAATAGAAATGACTTGATATGATCTCATACTGGTTCAGAATGCTGGCGAACCTCTACATATGATTTACAAAAGATCAAATAAGATTACTTTATTTGATAAATTATGGGATCTTAAGGAAAATTTGCAACAAACCTCCATGGCCAATTCAACTGCCGGCAAGGTAGACAGTAAGAGATCATGATGTTCCTGGTCAGATTTAAAATGACAATCAGCACTTCAGAGTCATGCTCTTCAATAACCCATGTGTATCTGTGTGTCAGACCAAAGAAAGTAACATGGGAGTGGCTAGCTACTTACTATCTGTCATCAAGACAAGGTTTCTAAAACTCGAGATGAGAACCAACTATAAATTGTGACAAAATTCTTGCTCAATTTCATGATGTCTACAGGTATCAGGTATGAATGCAGGAAAGAACATATACTAATTAGTTCAATCAAATACGGCAAAAGTAGGAACCTATCTAAGGAAAAATCATAATATTAAGAGACTGCAAACAACAACACAGTTCAAATGAAAAGGCTATCATCGTTCTATATAATAAATATGATGTCAATGATATGTACACAAAATTTAATAAATTGCAAAAACTGACAATAGACAGAAAAGAGAAGAGGAATTAGATTGTTGAACCATTTGGTTTATGCGTATGGATAAACTCCTGATAGGTTAAATCATGTCATTTTTCTCTTAAAATTGCATTATACTAATAACTACTGTGTATAGTTAAAACCTGAGATTCAATAATGAATATTCAACCATATTTATAATTAAACTTTACTAGATCAAACCACATGCTTCAAAATTTAATTTGATTTCAGATATGTTTGGGACATAAATTATTGAAGGCAGAGTCTTATTTTGAAAATACCTGCAAAGGAAAACGGATTTCTTGGACACGAGAGGCAAATAAACTTAAGCTTACTGCAAGCTCCATGCCTTTTCTTTCCTCACCAACAACAGCTGCATCGTCATGAAAATTTGCATGTGTCCATTCCACAAGTGGATCCCACACAAATGCTTCTAATAACATCAGTATTATATCCTTATTCTTCCTTAGTACACATAAAACAGCCTCAGAGTTTGCTCTGAAGGAGCCCTCAATGCCAGTTAGCCCCAATGCTGATTCAATCATCTGGGTTAGACGGAATGGAACAATTTCTGGGATCTTTAGTCGCTGCCCCTTGTCAAAGCATACGTTGTAATCAATATGCAGAATATCCCCTGTACAGAAATCCACAAGGATATTATCCAAGTGTCTATCACCCAGGCCCAAAATGTGTCCAACGATACTCATGACTGCTACACTTCCTGAAAACCTGCACAGAGACAAAATATTGGAATAGTATATATTTACACATCAATCAATATGCAAATGCTATGTGGAAATTTAGTTTCAACAATCTTGACAATATGAAGATGAGAAGGAATTAAATTCTCTTGTCTATACTCTATTCTATTTCTCAAGTCATCTGTCGACATGCAATATCTTTTCCAAGTACCATTCTGCACAAACTCTGAGGGGCCTAAATAAAGATAATTATCGCAGAAATTGCAATGTAAAAGGGAAATGCTAACATGACAACAATCCCGCACAGAAATGCATTCTATAGAGCAATTACAGAATTTCTTAGAAACCATGCAGCAGAAAATTGCATATTGAGTACTGCAAGAGTTTGTAGTGTTCATAAGATAAAATTAATCACCTTTTCAACTTTGAACTGAAAGATTTGAATCCATCACTGGCACACCATAGCTCCTGATGAAGAAGTTGCTTGGGAGTCTCGCTCATGAGATCTAGAAGGACCTTTCGCTTAACATCATGTGGCCAGTCTCTTCTTGATATTACTCTTCTTAAGCCTTTCTCTTTAAGTGCTGGTATAATTTTTCCATAGAACATGTCACTGGGCCGAGGAACTGGAGGAGGAACACTATTTGTATCAGCACCCATTGCAGAAAGCTGTTGTAACTGAGCTCTGTTTTGCCATGATTTAAAGATGCTATAAATACTAATCATGTTATCCACCCACTGGATGAGGCCAGCTCGTCCACTAACAGGGGTCACTGAGTAATAGCGAATTGAAAGTGACTGCCGACGTGTAGCAGATGATGACTGCAGAAAACCATTTACAGATTGCAGTAGCTGCATAATTCTAGCATCAAGCCGAAGGTCTTCTCGTCCTTTCAAGAGATATATATACTTTTGGCCATCCGAGCCCACCAAAATAAGTTTTTTTGGCTTAGTTTTGGTGGGTAAAATGGTCAACTGTTCAGAGAAAGAAGCAATAGTAATGATTTCCTTGTGCAGGCTGTCTGAGTCAATCTCTGATTGAAATATCATCATCTTTTTCTCAAGACCAGGCATTGGAGCGTTGGAATTCAACAGTGAAGCCAACTGTGGGGCAACTTCTCCAAAAGAAATTGATGACTTCCTCTGATAAGATGCCAAAGAGGCAGCAATGGTCTCAAATGGTCGCCAAACATCCCCCAGTGCTGCAACAGATCCAGGAGTCATTTTAAATTTTGCGACAGCTGATTTGATTTGTTCCTGGTACTCCTCAGAAAACCACGATTCATGAGGTGTTTCAGGTCTCCTAGAAGTAGAAGTCAAACGCCGCTCCAAGACCACAACAATTGGAGCCATCATAGCAGAGTACTTTGCAGCATTAATCTTCTTTTTCTCAGCACGGTTCAGAGTTGTATTCTCTTCAATTCGTGCAGCCTCCTCTTTCAACAAAGTTATGCGCCTCATCACATCTATTTAGTCACGAAAGCATGTTAACATATTGTATTGGTCATTTATTCCTTTCATATAATTCAAGCCTTCTGAAGAAAGGATGCATAGTTGTCATACCAGAACAGATAGCTAGCAATGGGTAACAGTTTTGGCAAGAAAAAGGTCATACAAATATGTTTGCAGCTAGCTTTTATGAAACTTTATATGCCAATGGTGTGTGTATATCTAGAACATCCCCTCAAAAATACTTCAAGTACCAAAATCTTATTCCAAGCCCTAAGACTGAGCAGGCAGTTAGTAAACATGCAACAAGTGATCTGAACATGGAGACATAATAAAGGCTACAGAGTTCTGAAATAAATTAACAGCAGGTCAAGTAGCTGAGCAAGTTGCAAGAAAATACACGCAGCACAATAATAAAAAAAAAATATTATTATTTTTTTTTTTAAAAAAAAAAAACTTCGAAGGGTGGGTGGGGTTGGGGGATGTAGCTTAATTAGATCTGTTATCATCTCCACAAAAATGAAATGAAGAGCAACCAGGAGGAGGATTATAGTTGTAAGAAATCTATTAGCCCGAAGGCTATCTATCCAAATTCCAAAGTCAATTCTTGTAAATATATGTTAATTGCCGAAATAGAGTTAAACGTATTTTTAAAACATCAGTACCTTGCTATTCTCCCACTATCGTCTCACTGAATAATTTTGTTTACCTATTTGTAAGTAGCTTTCATGAATAAATTAAGGCATGTGGGTTCATTTCCACCTAAACCTCATTGGATCAGCACAAAAAGGTAAGTCCTGGTCTAAGAGTTCTTTATGCATTCATTGTTTTGTTCTCTGGGTCCAACATCTATTGACCAGTGCATAGCTTATTCCTTGCAGTAAAGAGTGGTATATAGGACTATAGCAGTACTTTTGTGCAACATTCATTCATTGCTTCTGCTATGTATTATGTAAGATATGACCCGTTTGGGTTTAGTTAACTGCATTTCATAAGTGAACTGAACAGTCACTGCAGTATGCAACAAAATAAGCCACATGCTGAATCCAGTATGCATATAACATAGACCAATGATAATAAGATTGCTTATTCAAGGATCATGTAGAGCCAAGAATAACACAAAGTTTGCATGCAGAGCCGAATCGGTCAATTACTAAACATCAGTCAAGGCAGCCAGAGGGAAAAACCTGCATGAAGATCCTGAAGCGTGCCAAGCCATAATTCCTCCCAAAGTACAGTTACATTTTCAAGTTCTTTTATCATCAACTGAGTATCTTCTACTAATCTAGGATATAGCTTATTCTGCATGCCAAAAAGAAGCAAGCTTCAGACACAACGTTGAGAATCATGCAGTGTTGTCAACAGATTTGAAAAATCCATATTGCATTGCTTAAAAAATGTCAAACCATATCAAGTTGTGTAGAGGATACAAAAAGAGAAGAGGCAGCAGAAAGCTCCGATAGACAGATCATAAAATACAAGTAGGTTAAAGAACAATATATTTTGATAAAAGAATCAGATTAACAAAACATGCAAAAGCGACAAAACCTGGAGTTGAAAACAATGAAATTGAGTTATGAGGCAGTTAATAAGTCCATAGAGTAAGAAAACAAATGAAAAACATAAAAGAGGATTTAGATAATTACAGAAATAAGACCCTGAATATCTCACAAGGAAATAACACAGAGTTGTTTAACATTCATACAAAGGAATGCCATGTGTAGAAAAGCCAATTCAAGGCATCGGCTTGTTTAATGCCAATTTAAGCCAGTATATTAACACGTGTAAAATAGAGTAACAATCTATATGGATAAATTGTGAATATGTAATTTGTTTGGCAATAAGGGAAATAAAGATCACGCCGTAAATTCATAGCACATAGAAAAAGCATGGGAAAAACAGAAAACCAAGATATGCATCTGCTAACCAAGTAAGAGAGTATATTCTGAAGCTCTTCGGATGGTTCCTTCTCAGGAGAATTGGCATCCACAAGGATTGGGTAAACCAAAGACCATGGGGAAAGTTTTGCCAGCATTATCAGCAATGCCTCTAACTGTTTCCTGACTACTTTATCTGGATGAGAACTTAATCGTGCGAATAATTGAGGCGTTATATCCTTAAAAGTTGGAACACAAAAATTAGTATGGCAGTAACATCAATCTTTTAGTGAAAAACTAAACGAGATTATCTATTTTACCTGCCAGGGAAGTAAAGGGACCTTTGAAAGAGCAGATTCAAGAGTATCTTTTAACTCAACTCCATAGTTAAACAGGATTTGCAACACATAGAGCATGGCCCTCAAGGTGTAACTAACATACTTATATTTCATATCACCATAATGGCTAGTTAATTGGCCACCAGAACTTTTTAAAGACGAAACAGAAAG
Organism: Hygrophila difformis; assembly: GCA_030278955.1. Classification (NCBI taxonomy): domain Eukaryota; kingdom Viridiplantae; phylum Streptophyta; class Magnoliopsida; order Lamiales; family Acanthaceae; genus Hygrophila; species Hygrophila difformis. Next base: position 62,065,274 of record JAOANR010000004.1, on the reverse strand, counting down.
ATAATTAATAAAAGCTAGAGCCGCCTGGCCAAACAATGAAACATGCCTCCTCCTCAATGACCACCATACATCTACCAAGTCAGCTATCAAGGCCGCTGCTTTGGCTTCATCTAATGCAATATTTGCAGAATTAAGGCATTTTCGCAGTTCAGATGATAATGAAGCAGATAATTCACTGCTGCTACGGTCCTCCGCCCCGGGAATCCCAGCAGTCTTTTCAATAACATCTATAATTTGCTGCAGTAAAGACTTGATATCATTTTCATTGTGCACTGATTCAATATTCAAAGTATTGCAGGCTCCTCTTTCTTCATGTAACTCCTTTTCATCCAATCTTTCTTGAATAAGCTGCAGGATTGTATCCCTAACATGCAACCGCTCTTCTTCAGTTAATGCAAATCTCTCAGATCTGATTTCATCATTAAGGATAGGTGAGAAGGAACACGAATGAAGAACAGTTTCACCATGAGAGGAGATACTTGCTCTAGCTTGAGTATAACACCACGACGCATACAAAATCCACGATTTTCCCATCACTGGGCAAAGAAGCGTGGACAACTTTCTAGTGGTACCAACAAGTTCTTCAATAGTAAGATGGTGTCCAGTTTTCGAGCACTGATCAACTTCAGAAAAGGTGATTGCGCCTTTGCCCAAAGAAGAAATCCCAATCTTGTTAAAATCAGGTTGCATGTCAAGAATAACACCCTCAAAGGTTTTAGCTAAACATCCCCCATTCAACCAATTTGAAAGTTTCATGCATGCTTTGGCCTTCAAAACATTCTCACGGGTGCATGTTGTAGTTGAAGAAGAAGCCACCAGAGGTTGCACAAATGACCAAAGATCTTTAAATGCCTCTTCATGCCTGTTTTCAACTTGCAGGAGCAGAATGTCTTCATATTTCAGACTGGAGATGAAATAATCACGAAAACTATCATCAGAGCAGTTAGCGGCATGGATTTTGAGATAGTTGCTGAGTCGGGTAGCCAACAATAGGTTCCTCTGCTTCCGTGCTAATGTTACTAAACTCTTACAGAGTTCCAGTGTGACAAGGGAATTTGGAAGAGCATTCTGATAAACACGCAGAACTTTTAGCCACAAACTGCAATCCTGATAAACTTGGTCACAAGGGAATTGCAGGGTCTGAATATACGTCCTCAACAATGACTGGAAGGGTCCACTTTCAGCAACTTCAAGCTTGCAAGTCTCCTCAAAGACAGAAATGCAATACAATTGGTTGACATGTGGAGCTGCCTCTACTGACCCATCAAGTGGCAAAATGGAAAATGTCTCCTCTAACATTAGTCTGGCCTTCTGCAACTCATGAGGCACATTATCCACTTTCCCCTCCATTTGAAAAAGCATAGCCTGCAAAAGCATTTGTTCGCTTCTTTGCAAAGCCAGTTTGGGATCAAGAGTGAGTTCGTTGCTACTTTTTGGGGTCAAGTCAAGGTATGACCATGCTCCCTGGATATCAGCCTCATCGAAACGAGCCAACGCTTGAATTGCATTCATTTCATTTCCAGCAGTGGTCAAAGCTCCAGAATAAATCTTCCCAACGTGCTTTGAACGAATACTTTGCAGCTCCACTAACCAGGATTCCAGAGACTTCCAATCAGAAATTGATGTGTAACTCTCAACAATGCGTGCAATGGCAAATTGGACACCATCTGACCCCATAGAAGCGAGTGATTCTTCAGTTTGTAACAAATGGATAAGGTGCGCAGCTGCCTTTTCATGCTGGCCTCTCGCCTGATACACAAGCCCATCAATCCATGAAAAATGCCCACAGCTTTTATCATCGTTTGGACCTTGGCTTACATCTGCAAATAAGGGTGAGAATACCTTGGTTGCCCATTTCTGCAACCCAACCAGTGCATCTGGTTCATTATTCTTACACAAAGCCAAAGCCAAATTCCGCATGATTTTCAAGATATCTCCAGCCCATCTGCCTCTAATATTTTGCAGATTTTGACTCACCTGGACCATTGACTTGTCTGTAAGAGCTGAAGCCACAAGATTGCTGAGATCCTGCAATCGTATTGTGCAGTAATGAATAGTAGCATAATGACACTGGAGTGCAAGTCCAGCATCCATCATTGGCTCACTTATTCTAGAAAACCACTCCTCACAAACTTTCTTGTTTGCCCTGAAAAATAAGGAGCTTGCCCGGGAAGCATTAGGCAAAATTGTTGATCCTTCATATGCATTATAAACGTTTTTCTTCAATGCCTCAACAAATTCTAGTAACAATCTCATTGGTAGCAGATGAGCATAAGACCCAATTATATTTAAAGACCCATCATTTTGTTCTGTCTCAAGCCGTAAGACATGAGAAATGTCAAGAAGCATGCGCTCCAAAGCAGCAAAAGTCTGAGTTGGTCCACCAAGGTTAGTTCGAAGGCGAGTAGTAATACAGAATCTAGCCGCTTCATGTATAGACCACCATGCACCAGCGAGGAGGTTAACTGAGCAAATTCTTTCAAGAAAATCTTCCTCCACTTTAATGTTCCACCATAAACCATTGCCATCAAACATCTCTGTTTCCTCTACATGAGTCAAAAGCTGGTGTTTCTTGCTTTGACAGGTGTGAATGATCCGTTGAATCCAAGAAGATAAAGGGACTTTCCATCGCTGAGAAATATAACTCAATACAGAAACAAGCTGCTGGGAATGGAGCTGTTGAGGCAGTTGCTTGAGGGCAAAAATTTGTTTCCATAGCAAGGAAGAATTATTGGCCAACGCAGAACACTGAGGCATGCATGTGTTAACAGCTCCACGGTCACAAAGACCACATATATAAGTGGTCAGAGGTAGTACACAAGAAAACAACTTAAGGTATGCATTCTTTATGTCTTTATCTGGATCACCAAGTCTCTCGAGGATCATTTCAGCAATAAGAGGAAAGTGCATGGGATGTATAATTTTTGCCTGCAAAAGAATCTCAAGAACTTTGGCCACTAGAGATCTAACTTCTGGTTCCCTATCTGAAGCAGCCACCAATGTTGAAAACAGCAGATCCTGGCTGATTTTCCAGTATGCAGCTGCTTGACAAGGGTAAAATGGGTCCTCCATTTTTCTATACAAATCAATGACATCTTCACAAAATTTATGCATCCATTTCAGGGCTTCGACTTTGACAGCCAAAGGAGTAAAAGCATCAAGAGCTTTAATTAGGAACACACTGTACCTCCTCAGATGACCAAAGACCAGTGCAGGGTATAGATCTCTCCCTGTTTCCTCCACATCTTTTACAGAGCATTTGCCAAAAAATTCAATAGTGGCCAGCCTTTTCATTGTTCTTAGAAGAGTAACTTGCAACTCTACATGATTTTGGATTGGCAAACTAAAAGGATCTAAATTGTCAAATAAGAAGGCCATTAACTTTTCTAGTCTATCTAAATATGAAACATCTATATCTGCTTTCCCACTAGAACTACCTCCTCCTCCCAAAGTAACACAACTCAATAATACTTTCAAATTAAACTTTATCAACACAACCAGCTCATATTTTGAATAATTGTTAGAAACTGATCCCATCACTTCAAGGTCACCCTGCTTGCATAAACTATTTTCAAGTTTGAACTTTAATAACTGTAGCTCCTCAAACAGAGAATCCATTGCCTTCTCAACAACATCATTTTTCCCATGTTGAAGTAAAAAAATGTATGTGGCTGCAGCACTTCCAGTCACGAGATGATTGGGATGCAACCGCAACTGAGATATGGGTCCATCAAATTGCAATATCTTTTGAATAAATGATGGCATAAGCCCAAGCTTTTGGAGTGACAGTAATTGCAGATTAGTTTTAAGTACGCCATGTACCTGGAATGAAGAAACTTTTTGGGTCCCCACAACTTGATTTGTTTTTTCAACTGTTAAGCTCTGATTCAATATATCCACAGCAGTGGGGTAAAAAGTAGAAAATCTTTCACTTAATATTTCAGCCAACAATGTCAAACATCTCCAAGAATCCTCAATCCATTTCGACCAACCAAATTTTCTCCCAACCATGGACAAGCATCCAAGTAAAACAGGCACCATTTGAGAAAGGGGTTCACTTATTTGTTCAAGAAAATTTCTTTCCAGTAAACCAGATGCCATCGACTGCAAGACTGTACAAAAACAAGACAAGAGGGCAAGTAATCTTTTAAATTGTTGGGGGGTGCCAAGACTTCCATCATGGAGTAATGCTTCCATGTCACCTAAAAATTTTGACAGCAATCCAAGAGAAAATTGCATATTATTAACCCAGTGGTTCTGAAATTGTAGAAAACTATCCATAATAACACGCCTATCAGAGTCAACAATGTCGGGTACCAAAGCCCACCCAATAAGAAGATCCACAATGTCCATGAAATGTGGTTGGAAGCATCTAAAAAACTTCACTGAGATTAATGTTAACACACCAAGAAGCCTGGGCAACAAATTTGGTGAGGTTCTGTCATCCTCAAGAAGTTCTTGACAAGCTTTAAGAACTGGGAGACTATATCTCTCAATAGCTCCAACCTCTCCAATATCGAGAAACTCACGAAGACTCTCTAAAGCTAGTTCCGACGTCCCATTTCCAATGCTCAATGATGGCAATGACCATCCTAAAAATCTATCAATGATACTGCCAAGTATAACATTGTTCTGCCTTCCATTTGAGGCCACAGATAACGAACATAATACAGAGCACAGAGCCCCGTATGCTGTGGCTGCTGCATGACGCACAGAGTACAACCTATAGCACAAGTTCAAATGATTATTATTATATTTATTTATATCACAAGAACCAAACTTTATGAACCATAACTCAAATTAGATTCTTTTGACATTGACTGATGCAAACTGAAAAGTAGATGGCAGGTTGCACCTATTTGATGCTATTTCAAGCTTCTGTAAGCACAAAAGATAGAATCGCTAAATATCTTCAGGAGCAAAAATGTCACGATCAGATAAATACCTTGCATGTTTCAGAAGTCACCCCTCCTCACATTCAAGAGAACCATGTAATTCAACAATTGCACTGAACCAAATTACCAATTTATCTTTAGTATTGCATTGCTTATGAAAAAAAAGAAAAGTCATGGACAAATGAGATAACAGTTGTGCAAAACTTCACCAGCAAAGATTCTGCACAAAACACAAGTCTCGACTGACATTATAGTAAATCGACTGCAAAGCGCATGTTTCTTCCGTACATTAATAAAGAGTATGACCAACAATTGACTTCCTACAAGTATAGTTGCGCATCACTTGCAAAACTGCCACACGTATCACAAATACGAAAAACACATCATAGTTGAGTAATTACTTATCGATTACGAGTTGAGAGAAGCCTTGCGCAAGGAAGGAAGCTGAGTGCGTGACGAGAAGCGAGTTCGGAGGGTACAGTATTGCGCGATGGAGAGACCTGATGGCAGCAAGACGTGATGATTCCTCTTCTTCAGGAGGCGGAGACGCCGCTGCGGAGGCAGAAGAAGCCGGCGTGGTTTTAGATGAGTCGTCCTTTGGTAGCGCCGCCGTAAGTAGCGCGGCCAGTTGCTGCTGTTGGTGGTGGAGGCCCTGCATCGTATCTCCGCCGCATTCCCCCTTCTCCTCCGCCTACTCGTACACTATCGTGGTTTCCAATTTCAGTTCCGCCGATCGCCGGAGCGGTCAGTATACCATTTTTATTTAACAATTAGAAATAAGAAATTAATATAATCATTACTGAAAGGGGGTTTATATTTTGATTGGTAATTTAACAACTGCCCCCTTATACTCCTGGAATTTCGGAAAGGCCCCCATTTTTCAAAATTATAAATTCCAAACCCTATAATTTTTCTCTCCACATTACCCGAGGTCATAGCCGTCGTTGCTTTATTTCTTCCTCTACTGGTACTGCGAGCTGCGTCGATATTCATCAGAGAAGAGATGTCGTATGACGACGTGGAGATCGAGGACATGGAGTGGAGCGAGGAGTTGCAGGCTTTTACGTACCCCTGCCCTTGCGGCGATCTTTTTCAAATAACCAAGGAGGATCTCCGAATCGGGGAGGAAATTGCGCGGTGCCCTAGTTGTTCGTTGTACATCACCGTCATCTACAACATGGAAGATTTTCAGGAGAAATCCAACAAAAAGTTCGAGCCGGAAAAACCTCGGCCCGTCGCCGTGGCTTGAAAAACACCTCGTATTCGTCGGTGGTTCATGTTTTAGCTGATTGGGGCTAGGGATTCACGCGTATGGGTTGTGATTTTGTAGAATGCTTCATTGTTTGTCACGGTTTGTAGAATAGATTTGGGAATCAGTTTTGTATGGATCCTTATATCTTTAGACGCTGAAATTGCTTGCAGGCATACGATTGTTACGTTCCTTCATAGTTAATAGTATAACACAATATTTATTCTTGATATGCTGTTTTTTATATTCTTGAGTTATATTGATAGCTTGTATGTTTTTGTTCACTGGGGGCAATTTGGTGGTTAATTGGATTCTTGAACGGTTGATGGATGGGATTGGTTTCTGTCAATGAATGTTCAATCTTTCAGAAAGTGCAGAAAGATTAAATTTTGCAGCTTATTTGGTTTTGTTGCTCATGTTTCTGAGCACTTTTGTGCATTCTTGAGTAGTTTATAATTGTAATACATTGTGCTCTGATGGTTGGAGAATGTCAAAAGATGTTTGATCAGTGAGGAAGTGCATAAACATGTGTAACTGGAACCTATGTGATTCATTTTCATGAGCAATTTTGGTGTGATTGGATTCTAAATTTGGTCACGTTCTGATGAATTGGGCTCTTGGCGTATGTGACTGGTTTTGCCTATTGATGTTTGCTCTTTTAGGAAATATAGAAAGTTGAGAAATTTAACCTGTTTGGTCCTGGGAAATACAAATACTTTGCAGCTGGCTGATAGAGCATGTTCTTGAAGTCTGCAGTGAGTTGCTTATATTAATCTAATCAAAGTTGAGGCTAAAGAATTGATCTTTATATGGGTATGTATACTCAGAACTGAAGAATCCCCTGCTTGCATGGAACACCAAGAACTTGACGACATTGGTCTTGCCAGAAAAGAAACGGCGTTGAGGGGCATATAATGATCTACAATGGTAATGGTGGAAAGTGGAAACTATGCCACGGGTGGGGTACCTCACATTTGTGGATGGCATGCATAGCTTTTTCTCACTGGGCAATGTTAATCAGCCTCCTGAATCCAGATTGCTCCTTGTTTTCCCAGGGTGCCTGGTAAGCGTGTGAGACTTGTTGCAGTAAAGCATAGGGATTATGTGTTGTTGCCCATCCCAACTGCCTAGAGCAGATGATGCATGTGTTGTTGCCATGTTCTGTGAGAATAATAAAGTAATTATATTTGGCTTCTCCCACGGTTAGGCTAACGGTCCTTTTGCTCAAAAAAATGCAGAATTTTGTTGAATGGAAGACTGGGGAGAACTGAAGGAAGAACCTTTTTATTTAAGATGCCACCTGATTACTGTAACTTCCACTGCATATATGAACTCAATAACAATATCATTACATGGTCCATACATTTTGAAATACATTTACTTCAATCAAGAATTTCAAAACATTTTCTTTTACTTAAATAAGTAAACATCAGCAAAATGCCACATGAACATGACCCAAAAACAAAAATTAACAGAGCTTTTTTCATTCTTCCTCCAGCGAAGCCTCAAGCCGAAGCAGTACGAATCCAACAGCCACGCCAACGAGCACCAGTGCAGGGATAATGGCAGCAATCCTGAAAATCTCATCGATTGCGCTGCAGGTGGAGGTGAGAGCTCCGCCTCCGCCGCTCCGGCCGCCGCGAGCAGGCTGCTTCAATGAGCTAACAATCTTGGCGAAAGACATTTCAGTGGAGACAGGAAGCCCCATGGAGGCGACATTGGAGTGTGCCTTGAGTCCATCAAATGAGTTCAGGCCTGTGATGCAGCAGCACTTGACTCTTGCCCCTCCCCTCTGCGGTGACCTGATGAGTCCACCAACGGCCGGCGCCGGTGCCGTCATGGCTGCTGATGATGCAATTGCCATTGGCTTCTTCTGTGCTGCAGCCTGCAAGAGATGTTATCAGTAATTTGGATTAACAATAAGTGACAATGATTTGTGTGTGTGTGTGCATGCGTGTGCTGTGAGTGTGTTTACCTGGTGCAAGTTTTGGAGAATTTCTGGTCTGAAATTGGTGATGAAGGATTGAAAAGAGTAAGGGGAGAAAATGGTAGGGTGTGGATAAGGTAATGTGAAGATGGTTGGCTGAAAGGAATATGGGGAGATAAAGAATTGGTTTGGCTGAATCCTGACCTTTGATTCTGTGGCCAAGGAAACACAATGAGCCGCTTTTTAGATCGTTTGAAGAACCTCATATAAATTGACTTCAGTCTTCAAATACTGGAGTATCTTTTTTTCAGGTAAATAATTTAGTACTCCTGTTGAGAATTTACTATTATATTGCAGAATCAAGAAACTTAAATCACCAATATATATCCACATTAAATGATAATTACATAAACTACATAAATGGTATTGGTAGCTAAGCCAAAATTAAATTATAGAAGTAATATGTACTCCCCTAGTAGTTGTCTTTTTGAATAGAATTACACAAATTAAGAAATATCATAATTAATCCAAAATTTCTAATTTTTATTCTTCCCATTAAAAAGAGTGAACAATTTTTTAGGAGTAGAATTTATTTGAGCAATGTAAAAGTATGACATAGTACAAAACATTATTAGGATTGGAGGGAGTGTATTAAAAATAAATAAAACATTATACAGCATGCTTGATGGACTGCTTTGTCTGTTATGAATGGTCCCTTTGTTTCCGTTTTTTTAAATATTTTCAATTAGGTGCTCTCCAGTCTCCATTCAATAACATACTCCCTCCGTTTAGAAAATCCGATTAGAAAAGATAGTTACATTGGTAAAATTGACACTATTCACCTAAACACTTTGATTTGAAGTTTTATCATAGATATACAAGTTAAAATATAGCCAAGTGAGATCTTGTTAGATTCGTCTCATCTTGTAGTTTTTAAATACCGAAGTTTTAGAATTTTTACTTCTACCGAATTTGAGTTATTAATGGTTTAAATTGTGCATTGGACTGCGTGCTGAGTTGGTCAGTAGCTATCTTTAAAAAACGGAGGAAGTATTATGTTATTGGCCAGATAAAGTGGGGTGCCGGGAGTTCATTTCACATAAATTACATTAAGACGAGGGAATTTGATCACTCATCACTCAGTCAAATCTCCATCCCCTAATATACTCATTACATTGGAAAGTAAAGAAGTTTAAGCTTGAATTTTGTTTACCAGGTATACTGAATCAGAATCTATTTTCCAGCCATTTTAGGCACTCATTTTTTCTATCTAGGCAGCGAGCTTCTTGTTCACTTTGTCCAAGACGCCTCCATCTGTGCTCCTCCCGTGACCCTTCTATGAAGCAGGGCCGGGACACCAACATTACATTGGTTCCAAAATCAGTTAGTAGTAACTGCAAACTCCAAAGGATCAAAATTTTGCAAAGCCCAGTCAGTGTTGTCGAATGAACAACGTTGTTGAAAGGAAAAACCTTTGATTTCCCCCCGCTAGCTATGCTCCCAGAGATTTTTTCAAAACTCCTCCAACACTCCATTTATCACCATTGCATGTTTCATAATTCATACTCACCACACAAAACAACACGAGCCTACGAGGTCATCTAAAAAGAAACGAGCAGTCTGTATTTGCTGCGGAAAAGGACAACATGACCTTCGCATTTCGCAGCAAATATCTAAAAGAAACAAGTGCACGAGTCCATTATACAATATCAACATTAGCAGCAACTTCATAAAAACACAAAAAAAAAAAAAGGAAACATCCGATAAAACATATAATCGAGTGCTACTAGTTAATAGTACTAATTACAGTTGACAAATACCCAAGCATATACACGCAATATTGACTATGAAGCAAAAACCTAAAACGCTATAATCCCTACACTAATATGGATAAATATTAGTATTAGTATTAGCAGTAATGTTTCAATCGGTTTCATGCTCGGGTGCAGGGGAGTACCAGGCGGGGTGTCTGCCTCGTGCCCTAAGCAATTTCGTGAAGGGTGAATCGGGCATTTTGGAGTTCTCTTCCTCCTGCAGCTCTTCCCAGGTTTTGGGCAGGCCATCTGGTACAGGACACGGCGTCCTGTCCGGATGCAACTCGTTGCACTTGTCTTCCTCCTTGGCGTTCATTGCTGCCTTGTGTGGATCGCCGGAACTCCCCTTTTTGGCTTGGTGAATAGCCGCCACGCCGTGCACACAGCTGATGAGGGATTTCACCCCGCCGGCTTCTATGATCAGTCTCTCTAATTCCTCCTTGGGAACCTCTTTCTGATGGATCAAATAATAAGTCCAAACATTAATATGTTAAAAAGAGAATTTGATTTCAGGCCAAAGTTCATCAAATAAATTCTCCATAACACAACACCTTTATTAAATCAAGCATAACGCATATCTATTACCATAAGATAAGATCAAACTAATCTCAATCGGAAAAACTCAGAATCTCAACTAAATCAAATCAAATTTAACACAACATCCAAATAATTTTTTTCTTTAAGGGACTTTTAATTGAGAAATTGAATTGGCACAAACATCCTCCCTAATTACTCCCTAATTACATGTTTAAGGCTACAGCAAACCTTTAATGTCTTTACCTTTTCATATAAACACAAAAAACAAATAACCAAATTCATTTATCATTCATCCATTTTTTTTTAAATTCAAGTTCAACTAGATACATCTATAGATTACGGATCTTGACATATATACACCACTTGTGGGGGGAAAATCATCTAAATAAACAAAATTGCATGCTATCCTTCACTAAATAAGTGTAGGAAAAATCAAATAAAAATTCAAAACTCTAGAATTGCAAACAAGTATGGCAAAAAGGGGATCCCAATTTGAACCACTTACTTCAAGATCTTTGAGTTCGAAATACGCTTTCCAACAGCCATAGGAATCATCTCCATCAAGTGTCAAACAATAATCTGAAATTTCACATCAAATTAATCATACATCGATTCAACACCGATGTTTCGGCCCATAAAATGTTAAAAAGTGGGGGAAAAAAGAGAACTTGCCAACAATTTCACTCTCAGCCTTCTGGATCAAAGGCGGTTCTTTAAAGGCTCTATCAATCTTGTTCCTGCTGAAAGGCTCCAACTTTGGAATGTACGCATTATTTCTTGAAGCAGAACAACGAACGGTGGCTCTTGATTTTGAAGGCAAAGACAACCCACTTGGTTCTGATACCAGAAAAGGGCAATTTAATGACAGCGTTTGAACCATGTTTAGAGGGGTTTCATCTGACGATGGACCTGGGTGAATGTGTGTGTTTGTTGAGGAGAAAAGGGCAGACTGACTGTTATTTATATCCAGTACAGTAAATATTCATTGATTTGTTTAGATACTGTGGGAAGATATATAAATACAGTAGTTCGAAAGTGGAGACTTGGATAAGGATGAGATATTTGTTTATGACTTTTTTTTTTTTGTTTCTACCCTTTTCTCCTCTGAGGTTTGGATAGATTTTTGAATGGGGAGTTATAACGGGGTGCGGTTACAATGAGACATGTGACGGACGAATCTTGACCGTGGATTGGGTTCATATGTGCGAATGAGATTGTGATGAGAGATCAGGAGCGTAGATGAGATGGGTTGCATATTGGGAAATAAGGAGGCGGCGTACAGAATCATTGCAAGGAAGAATTATTGCCTTACTAGAGTGGCCCCTGGTTTTGGATTAAATCTATTTTCTCTTTTAGTATTACATTTTTTTTTTAAAATTTATACTTATATTTTGGCATCACATTACGATTACATAATTCATGCTTGTTTTGCTTAAGGAACAACCGATCCCCAGTTTTGGAAGACTTCTTTTTAGGGAGATTTTATTTTATTCGAAGATGATGAAAATAAATCTTTCAAAACCACTATTAATTTATACTAGTATGTTGCTTGTTTTGGAAGAGTGTTTCTAAAGGAGTTTTCTTTGGTCTAACAGAGAAGATGATTTTTTATTTATTTATTTATTTATGTTTTTTTGGGAGAAAAGAGGGCTATTGCCATTAACCCATTAGTAGAGAAGATGATTTAATTTCCTTAGTAAATATTGTGCCCTTAATTATTTAGAAATAGAAGCATAAAGGTTATTAGTTTTTTTTATTCTTTTTCAACAAATCTTATGCAATATTCCTAAAACTCAAAATCTAATCTTTATGGATCTTAGATAGATATTCATCCAGTTTTAATCAATCTGGTTACTATCCGGACTATAAATAATCCGCATATGCGGACGTGTTCCCTCCATGCACAATTTGTGCTACGCGTCACCATAGTGGGTCTTCATACCATTAACATGTATTTAATAATTAAGGAAGGCGGATCACTGATTATCCAAAATCATGGGAGTAATGAAGCGGTTATTTGTAACTGCCTTATTTGTAGTGGATGAAGATTCGAGTTTGTGGTGTAGTGTGTCATGTGCGAAACTGCTTGTAATATCCACATAGCATGAACGCGAATATTAAGGAATAAGCTATAGCACATTAATATAGACGGTAAGAGCATTATGTAAACGTTTAAAGATCACAATTTCCAATGGATGGGAACATTAATAATAGATGAACTGTGACAGATAATGTTGTCAACTACATGATAGCATTACGAATCTCATTACAAATCAAATTTATGCTACTGATAATGCATACATAATATTTGAACGGAGCACGATAATTTTTAATGCTTAAAGATCACGATAAAATAGCCCTGTACAACACTTGAATTGAATGTTCATAACACTAAATTTAATTATAGCACTAAAAAACAGCATGCACAACACTTGAATGGAATGTTCACAACACTGAATTTCTAATGCGTAAGTAGCACGAGAGAATCTCATGCGCAGATTAAATTATGTACTAAAAATAAAAAATACTCATAATCTTCTCAAAATTGGGGTCAATCTTGGCAATCACACGTGTAACAATTAAATTCTTTACAAAATTGTGCACGATTTCAGGAAAACTCAGAAATGGATAATCCCATTAATTACCCACCAATCACTCAAATGAAAAAGGAAAGTAAATTTGATGATATATTGCTATATGTGTGTGTGTGACTGTGAGTGGTTGCAGCACAACATGTGCGTCCGGAAAACACTTCCGCATATGCGGAGTCCGGAGGGAAACGCAATCCTTTAATTATAATTGATGATTACAGATAGATTGGGTACTTCATACTTATTTGAGCATAACTGCATAAGTATTAATAAACCTAAGCAATTAAATTAATACTCTATCAAATTGGAGATGGGGATATTCAACAGTGATAAAGGATCTTTAAACAAGTGTTTAATAGGAACCAGGAATATGGGTAGTGATTCGGGTCGGGTATAACCCCGCCCCCAAGTCCTGAAAGCGTGCTATTTAAGCTACGCGAACTACAATAGCGACTTATTGTGTTCGTTTGTATCTTCATTGTGCATTTCTCAAAACGCAGCGTTTCGGAGTGAAACCACTTCCGGTTGTTCAGTCTGTAGGTCCTTGTTGGCTGTTGCCTTAAAGCACACGTTCGCGGATGAAGATGGGTCATGGGAGTGCATTTTCGATTTGAATTGATATAGAATCCGAAACTGAAATTCTCACCCAGATTATTGAAAATTTTTTGTCATCCCATCTCCTTTCCAACCTTTATATTTGCATTTGCAACTATCATCTGTCTGTTTGTTTTTTTGTTGTTGACCTCCAAGGAATTACAATAATTCGAATGTTGATGGCGGAGGACACGAAGAAGGCCTCCGATTCCGAAATAAAGGAGGCGGTGGAAAAGGCGCCGGCTGAATCTGCTCCGACGACGGCATCTGGAGGCGGCGGCGGCGGATGGGGTGGATGGGGGTTTTCTCCGCTTTCGTATTTAACAGATCTGCAGAAAGCTGCTGCTGAGGCTGCTGAAGAGATCTCTCGCAATGTATTGGCCATTCTCCCTTTGAACTCAGTATTTTTTGTTATGCGATTTTACGAACTTATTTTCATGGATTTTTAATGATTCGTGAGGTTTAGATTAGTGTTATTTGTGTATGTGTGCTGGGATTAGGTTTGTTTGGAATTGTATTGGGGAAAGACAGAATACGTGAATTGGAAAAGTTTGGTGTTCGTTTAGATTCATCAGGAGGTTTATTAGAATGTTGAACATTTTTTATTGCCAAATTTGGTTTCTTGAAAATTGTTGGGAGTACACACATTTGTTATGCCGACAAGTTTAGAAAAATTTCCATGTACGGTTAACTCGGGAGGAAAGAATAAATGTACCGTGGATACATAGCTTGCCCGACTTTTTTGCTCATTAACATTTGCTGATGGTAACTAGGTTTTGATATGGTAGTTGAGATTGTAAGTATGGTAATCATTTGCGGTCTAATTTATACTGTATGTTATTTAGTTAATTGTCATGGTCTCATGGACCCATGGAGTATGCTTTCTATCCTGGGATTTAATTAGCCTAGGAACTAGGAACAATAGGAGGTGTTTGTTCCTGGGGCCACTGCTAAAAGATTAGACGAAAATATTGTTGCATTTACATCTTTTGTTGATTATTTTAACTTGATGTATAGCCTATGGTATTGCATGTTTATTTGATAAAATTGTAAGTGTGCTGTTCAATTGAGCTGCGTGTTTTTGTAAATGTAGGCTGTTGAGGTTGCAAAGACAGCAGCAAAAACCATTTCGGAGACTGTAGTAGAAGATTCAGAATCTTCTCTGGATGAAGGTAAAGAAGCACCAGCAACTGAAGAACAAAGTGATGACAGTGATGACGAGGAAAAGAAGAAAAGCAAAGCAGCTCTGGATAAACTAGTGAATGCCAGTGAAGAATCCTTCCTTAGTCAGGTTGGTTGTGTGACTATGTGAATAAGAAATCAGTGTCTGGACTTACTTTTTCTTCCTCTTGTCAGTCACTGTTTGAGACACTATTATGTTCTTTTCCCGTTGCTATATCCTTAACTTACCATTGGTTTTCTTTTACAATATGCAAGTTTCATACTGTTCATGTATACATGCAGGGTTTGAAGGTTATCGATACATCAGTGGAATCATTTGCTTCAGGAGCATGGCAAGCACTTGGAAGTGCTTGGAAAGGGTGAGGCACTTCTACGATGTAACTATTCTATGCTGTCTGGTTCTGTTAAATGGTTGCTCGTGAATGTTTATCTTTCCTTCATGGTCATGTTACATGTGTCCCTACTCCCTAATAATAATTTTTATTCAATTTATCTTAAACCTGTGGGCTGTGGATATGTTTAAGCCTTTCCTGTAGTCCATGAGCACTGCCCATATGTGATGTAAATTGTCTTTGCCTCATCATACTTAAGTGATTGGTGATTTTTTTGGGCATGACTGGAACAATCTTATGGTATTGAGCTATACGTTCTGACTTGTAGAAGTCAGGTTAGACATGAAAGGCAGATTCTACTTGGTGACGGTTTCTTGTAAGTATCACAGGTTTCTGATGATGAATTTTTTCTTTTTCTTTGTTTGTTCCTTATTTCTACAAGGATCGAGCATTCGGCTACAAATTTAGCTGATTCAATTCAACATGGTGGTTCGCCTAAGACTGCTGATACAGGTGCCTCGTCTTTGTTAGAGGTCTGGCAAGCATATCTGTTCTTTCCTCTGTGGTTCTGTGTTCTATAGTTGTGCCTATTTTCTAAGTGTTGCTCATTTATGCAGACTGGAAGAGCCTTTACACAAAAGGGTATGCAAATGCTTGAGCAAGTTGGAAAAGAAACAATGGATCTCTTGATTTCGGAAACCGGGATTCACGTTGATAAAAAATCTGATGGTACTATAGATGAAGATCAATTATATGAAGAAAGTACATTTGACAGATGCTTTTATATATATGGAGGCCCGGAGCAGTTGGAGGTAAGTTCCACAGAATTCTTATATTGACATTGAGTTCTTAATTGTTTGTTTGAATGCTAATGTCATCTTCTCTGTTAGGAGTTGGAGGCGTTGTCCAACCATTATGCTTTGTTGTATAACCGCAGAAAGGCTAAACTATCCCCTGAACAGAAATCCATCTATGATGGAAAGCTTAAGGAAATTCAACATCTATTTGATTTGAGTGCTGAACTTGGTGGAAATGTTACTGAAACAGAAAAAGGGAAGGAAATAAAAGTTGGTAATGATGATAGCACTGATGAATTGAAAAGGTTGCATGATTCCAGCATTCGGAAAGCTGCTGAATTGGCTGCAGGGTAATCTAGCCTCGAATTTTATCTTTTTCTTAGTTTATCGAAAAAAATTTCTCAGTGAATAAAGTGCATGGAATAGTTTGTTTATGTTAGTCTTGGTGCTAGCTGTTATCTGTCAGTGAATATCATACAACTGTGGTTGGCCTTTTGCAGTTTTGCAAGTGCTTTGGCTGGACTGGGCCCGACCGACATAGTTCAAAGAACGTCTGGGAGGCTTGATGCTTTACACTCCGAGGGTGTTCATGTATATGGATGAGTTTTTTTAAAGTTCATGGGCATATATCTTCCTTCAATGATCAACATGCCAATGGCTTTGTATTGCATCTGGTGTTGAGATACCTTTTACTTGTCCTTTTGCAGAGGCTTTCTGAAATGTGCTGCTTTGCAGTCACTCAACTATTGATGCTTGGGAAGTCTGTTATCTCCACCACGAACAAAGTGCAAGATAAAGAGATTGAGGAGGAAATTATTAAGGTTGATTGGCCAGAAGATTTGGTGGAAAGAGCCCAGATAATCAGAACAAAAGCACAATCAATGACTGGAAATATGGAATCAGTTTTCAACTGTTTCATTACTGGTATGTTGTAGTTTACAGTTTGTCGTTTAGTAATACTTGCGGAAACCCATAGTCTGTATCTTTATTTTCTTTGCTCTCGAATTAATTTCATGGTGATTGGCGAGGACATATTTGGAAGCTATAGGGAAAAAAATTGTCTTGATTCAGTTGCTCAAATTCACCAGAATATGTTCGACAATTACATGAAACAATTCCCTGATGTGCCTGTAAAGTGTTGTCCTTTCTCTTTAATAATTGTAATCTTGGTAATCCATTCAGGTATATCTGATGTAGCAGAAGCATATTCTGCAGCCATTAAAACTTCAGCTACCAACTCACAAGAGGCCATTCCTGAGAAGTCAGTCCAGGAGAAGGCAAGTGCATTCAAGGAACGTCTCCGCAACAATCATACAACAGCTGTGGGTAAAGTGGTGGATGGGCTTCAATTCTTGACTTATTTGGTTGTCACTACTTCAATGCCTTCTGCTTGAAAATCAATCCGTCTTCAACTGCATACATCAGTAGGATCTTCTTTATTAGCATCACTTCCGTAAATATACCTGTCAGATTTGCTTCACTTAATATTTTCTTCTAAAGGGAAAGGGATTATCTTCCTTGCTAGTTGTGTTGGCAATGACTGGTTGTTCGTTTGCATGTTCCCTCCCTCTGTTTTATTGAAGGGAAGAAACAAATACATTGTGCAATCTCTGTTTGTTTTATTAGCTCTACTATATTTCCACAGCCAAATAATGTAGAGATTGTGTAACATTCAATGTCGATGGACAATGCTTTATTTTTGTTGTGCTACAGGATGGTCTGTCCCTATTTTTTCTCCCTGTTTTTATCTGTCCCATCAATTGTAAAATGCTACCTTCTCTAGGAATAGCATAGTACTCCTATATTATAGCCAGGAATGGTTGTTACCCTTTTGTATATTGACCATTGTTATTGGGGTCTGATTCAAGCCGATGTGTGATGGATGGATGAGCTTGAATAGGCTCAAGAATCAAGAATGGACTATGGAGTATTGCGAAATTGTTTGTGAACAAGGGAGGTACAATTCTAAGATGTAGCAGGCATTTGGCTGGCTATGGTTGGGTCTTTTAACCGATCCTTTAAATTCCCCACCTTGTGGATGTGGATTCCATTAGCCGTCAATCCAGTGACAGTGAGATCATACCCCATAGTATGTGCTGCAAATCTGGAATCTCCTTGTCTACACTTACGGCTTACCATTGCCGATTTATGGAGTATATAAAATACAGTACTAGAATGTGAGAGGATAAAGATTGGTAGAAATGGCTTGTGGCTGAAAATGGGTCGTGCAGTTGGTATATGGCATCCAATATAGACTTTTTTTTTTCTATGACAACGTCAACATTGGTGGGTCCGATTCCGAAGCATATGTCCAGGTTCAATGCATGAGTTGAGTGCTGTGCTGGGTCGAGTGGTTCCTGGGAGATCCAGGAGAAACATCCGATCCGCACCACCCTTGCTGACTGTTCTATATATGAGTTGAGATTAATCTGGTGTGGGAGACAAATGCTAGTGGAATTGTACCAGGCATTCATGCGTGGATGAATTTGCTATGTACTATGATGTCATGATTGGTTATGAATGAATTTGCTAGTCAGTAGTCCCTGAACGCAATAATTTTCTATGATTAAAAGGTGTGTTAAATGATTCATATTCATAGGCAAGAAATTAAACGGCTGTAAAAGACGGTGACATTTGCACTATTAACCACACAAAAACATATCGTCTCATTTCCTGCATAATTACATGGATTGCTTTTGCTTACCTAACCCAACCACCACTTAACACTGATCATTTCTTTACACGTACGTCTTAACTTCAGTTCAATGACTTGTGCGAAGCCACCTTCTAGAAAGAACAATTAGATGAGTAAATGTCCAAACTTACAAGACAACTATTATTAAACCAGTCCCAGTCCCATGCATTGTCTTCCATCATTAAATCATCCAACTGAAAAAGCAACAATCCATCCATGGCAGCAGTTTTGGAGCCCGACTTCATCCAACCCATTGAGCACAGGCCCAAGCCTCAGATTGTCGAGGCTCAAGGCATCCCCCTGATCAATCTCTCCCCATTATTGAGCTCTCATCCCTCTGCTGGAGGATCGGATAAGACCTCCCTTGTGGCTGAAATCCGTGAAGCATGCAAGAATTGGGGATTCTTTCAGGTCATCAACCATGGAGTCCCTGCACAGGTCCGCAACAGGATTGAATCAGCTTCCAAGGAATTCTTCGGCCTCCCCAAGGAGGTGAAGAAAAAGACGAGCCGTGATCAAGTCAACCTGTTCGGGTATTCCGACTTTGAGATAACAAAGAGTGTTAGGGACTGGAAGGAGATCTTCGACTGCACCATACAGAATCCCACCGTTATATACGCTTCGGATGAGCCCGATGATACAGAGCTCTATCAACTCACAAACCAGTGGCCCGAATATCCTCCCGACCTTAGGCAAGTTCCAAAACAAAATTCTACCAGTACTACTATTTATTACTAGTAGTTAATATGTAGTAGTATATAATACAGGCAGGACGTTTATTCACAGTTTCAATTGGTTTGCAGAGAGGTTTGTGAAATGTACTCGGAAGAAATGCAAAAACTGACATTCAAGCTGCTGGGGCTTATAGCCTTGAGCTTGGGACTTCCGGAAGATCGGCTGCACGGTCTCTTCAAGGACCAGACGAGTTTTATGAGGCTGAATTACTATCCAGTTTGTCCTGCTCCCGAGCTGGCACTGGGTCTGGGCAGGCACAAGGATGCCGGGGCAATGACAATCCTGGCTCAGGACGATGTGGGGGGCCTCGAAGTTAAGAGGAAATCCGATGGGGAGTGGATCTTTGTGAAGCCTATTCCCGATGCTTACATTGTCAACGTCGGCGACCTTTTCCAGGTTGCGCCTCGCCATCCCTAGATAAATGATAGGTAATCATCATCCTACATTCCATCAGTACTGTCGTTGCTAACAATGGATATCAATTGTTGCAAAAGGTGTGGAGCAATGATGAGTATGAAAGTGTGGAGCATCGAGTGACGGTCAATTCACACAAGGAGAGGTTTTCGATTCCTTACTTTATAAATCCATCGCATGACGTATGGATAGAGCCCCTGGAGGAGCTGATCGGCGAGCGAAATCCTGCCAAGTACAAGGGATATAGCTGGGGGAAGTTTTATGCCACCAGGAAACTGAGCAATTTCAAGAAACTCAGCACTGAGAACATCCAAGTGCACCATTTCAAGGTTTAGACTTTAGAACATTGTTTTCACATCTCTGTGGTTGTAATAAGGAGAATTATGTTTGATTGGAAGTGAGACAGCTTTTGTGTGAAAATTTGTGGCCTAGCTGAATGATAATAAAATTTGAACCAGGAAAACACAATCATCAGCATTAATGAAAGAGGGATTGAAACTATAGACAGCTATAGACAAAACAGATCATGATAAAAAAATAGAGAGCTATACATACAGAATAGAGAATTCAAGGGTCTGTGCACCCTGCTAGTGACTGGGGTTAGCAAGGATCAATAATCAATTATGATCTGCAGATTCCAACTAAGAATGCAGACATCACATATACAGTTCCAAAGTAAGAATCACCATTCACCGGTTGCGCCAACGTCCAGATCAAATATTACTAGGTTCCAAGGGATTGTACGACAATAACAGAAGATGCTGCATGAAATCGTTGGAGATTTCATCATTTCCCGAAAATTAGCTTTGAGGCTTTAAAATAGACCGTGTCTCCATATTCAGAATAGATCTGATTCTGCGTAAGGCTCAAAGAAGAGAAGAAAAAGGATGCTCAGAAAACTTGATTTTGATTATCTCAAGATGTTCGTCCATGGGGCATGGCATGGTGCTGCACAAGATTGTGGCATTCTGGCATTGCTGAGATCATCAGGCCACAATGTTAGTATGTTACTGACCTTGGCATGGTTGCTTCTGGGATTAATTCGGAGCTGTTCCATGATATCTCATTCTCATTGCTCAGAATATTCTTGACGGTACCATGGTTCCCAATTAAACAGTGTAGGAAGGGAAAGTGCCTCTGCACCTTGTCCTGGAAAATTTTTGCAACATCAATCTTGGAATGTGTACTAAAGCATTTAGCTCTTGATTACACATACCTGAACATATATAGTGTGAAGGTACTTGGATAATTTGCTTACATCATCAACATAAGGAAAAAGAAAGCCTTAGGATGAATGTGGTACCTTGGTTCATTTCATATCAAAGTGGCTTCTATATTATGTGAAACTCACGAGTCACGCCTGTTGTAGGCAATGCCTTGTTGGCGAAGGATGCTTGACTATGATTGCAACTGATTTCAGAGGCATGAGCACCGTGGCGTGGGTGGCTCCTGTGTGGATTTCCTCGTACTCAGTGCGAATGTCAATTCATGTCTTCATGTTTTATGTGAAAGAAACCATAGTCTCAGCAATGTGGGGATAACTGTGTTATGCACGATTAGAGGTCGAGCCAACAATGTTCATCCTGTTTATTCACTCTTGCACCAACCTAGTAACAAAAAGCCTTAAGCGAGTACGACGAGAAGGGTCTGTTCTGCACGCAGCTTTTGGGAGCTTTTTGGAGCTTTTGGTAGCTTTAGCTTTTATTTCAAAACAAAAGCTCCGTTCTGCACACTAGCTTTTGGTAGCTTTTGGGAGCTTTTGGAAGCTTCTTTTTAGAAGCTACCTGTAGTAGCGTTAAAAAATAAGCTAGGGGCTTATGTTTTAGCAATCACAATTTTAACCCAATAACCAACCCACTACCCAATAGTTAACATAAATATTTGTCCTTTTATGTCATTTCATACATTTTTTCACAGCTACAGCTAGTTGTACAAAACACTTAAATAGAACTGACAGCTACAGCCAAAGCTCCTTACAGCTCCAGCTCCCTACAGCTCCAGCTTGCAGCTACAGCTCACAGCTACAGCTCTGCGTGCAGAACATACCCGAGATGGGGTTGCAGTGTTGCGCCTTATCTTGTGGTGCTAACAATATATCAACATAATACTGAATATCCTTAGCATACAAATAAAAATTTGTCTGGACGATAAAGATGACAAAAGAGAACCGACACACAGGCAGCACCAAACCCATGTGGCAAGTCAATTCTTCGTATGGCAACTGAGGCACCACAATGATTCTTGATGTTCTTAAAAGCGTGACAATGTATTACGAAATAGTACTACTACTTACAGCTAAATGTCAATAAGCATACAGTGAACAGAAACCAATTCACAAATTAACATGAATGAAGAAAAAACACAATACAATATCTGTATTGCTAGCTCTTTTTCCTGACACAACCCATTAATACCAAGAGCATGTACAACAGATTCACACAATTCATCAAAAATACAATAAAGAGATAAACAGACCATAGCTTCTGCTGCATAATTCCGACGACAAATCAATACACCAGGGATCACAACCAGAAAGCTCTAACTTCTGCACAAGATGATAGATTTGTTTTCTTGAGAGGTAGTATTAATTATATCACATAGTTTTCTTGCAATATTTCTGATTTCTTTCCTGCTAAATGCAAACATCTGTCTCAAAGTGAAGCCCAGAAATACAATTGGATGTAAGAGTCTTCACTAGCAATTCACCAAGAGAAATCAAACAAGCTATTTCTAATTAGAACCCTCCAGTTTGTTAATGCTTATTCAGAGAGCAACACTTGCAAAATTAACGGGTAAAAAATCGCCATTTCTTCTGCACGCAGCTTTTGGGAGCTTTTTGGAGCTTTTGGTAGCTTTAGCTTTTATTTCAAAACAAAAGCTCCGTTCTGCACACTAGCTTTTGGTAGCTTTTGGGAGCTTTTGGAAGCTTCTTTTTAGAAGCTACCTGTAGTAGCGTTAAAAAATAAGCTAGGAGCTTATGTTTTAGCAATCACAATTTTAACCCAATAACCAACCCACTACCCAATAGTTAACATAAATATTTGTCCTTTTATGTCATTTCATACATTTTTTCACAGCTACAGCTAGTTGTACAAAACACTTAAATAGAACTGACAGCTACAGCTTCCAAAGCTCCTTACAGCTCCAGCTCCCTACAGCTCCAGCTTGCAGCTACAGCTCACAGCTACAGCTCTGCGTGCAGAACATACCCGAGATGGGGTTGCAGTGTTGCGCCTTATCTTGTGGTGCTAACAATATATCAACATAATACTGAATATCCTTAGCATACAAATAAAAATTTGTCTGGACGATAAAGATGACAAAAGAGAACCGACACACAGGCAGCACCAAACCCATGTGGCAAGTCAATTCTTCGTATGGCAACTGAGGCACCACAATGATTCTTGATGTTCTTAAAAGCGTGACAATGTATTACGAAATAGTACTACTACTTACAGCTAAATGTCAATAAGCATACAGTGAACAGAAACCAATTCACAAATTAACATGAATGAAGAAAAAACACAATACAATATCTGTATTGCTAGCTCTTTTTCCTGACACAACCCATTAATACCAAGAGCATGTACAACAGATTCACACAATTCATCAAAAATACAATAAAGAGATAAACAGACCATAGCTTCTGCTGCATAATTCCGACGACAAATCAATACACCAGGGATCACAACCAGAAAGCTCTAACTTCTGCACAAGATGATAGATTTGTTTTCTTGAGAGGTAGTATTAATTATATCACATAGTTTTCTTGCAATATTTCTGATTTCTTTCCTGCTAAATGCAAACATCTGTCTCAAAGTGAAGCCCAGAAATACAATTGGATGTAAGAGTCTTCACTAGCAATTCACCAAGAGAAATCAAACAAGCTATTTCTAATTAGAACCCTCCAGTTTGTTAATGCTTATTCAGAGAGCAACACTTGCAAAATTAACGGGTAAAAAATCGCCATTTCAAATTTTCTACCAAAGCCAGCACCTTGACTTACTAAATTTCTTAATTTCTGCCAACAAAAGAGGTTGAAACAAACAATTCCAACTGTACAATTGCAAAAACATATCTGAATACACTATATTCACAAGCAGCAGAATCACATAAATCAACAAAAAAGATGTATACTTTCACAAATTAAAAACAAATAGAGCCAATATAAACTGATCACCACTTGTTTAGACAAAAAAAAAGCGGTGGAACTCAGCTCGTGCAACACAATCAACGCCTCAAATTAAGGAAGAATATCGATAAACGGAAGCAGGAGAGGGTATTCGAGATTTGCAGAAATTGCCGAATTGGCTTGGGTAGCTAAATGGCCAACTGCATCAACGAACACGATCGCCAACTCTAGCGCCAATCTCAGTAATCTTACGCATAGTTCGAGCCTGTGGATGATCATTGTCTTTACTCCTCACTATTTTAAACTAATCTAATTTTCTGTAATCTCTATGCAGGCAGATATTTCTTCAATTCTTCTGACACTGATCCTCAACTCCCTAGCTTGCTAATTTAGTTGGTTCTGGCCCAGGCCTTGATTTAAGGGTTAATTTCAACTCGGCCCCTGTGGGTGTTAAAAGCAAAAAAAGAAAAGCCCAGTTGTGTGAAATGTGGATAAAGGAGTAATAAATTAAGAAATAAGGATGCATTGGTAAATTTTTGGAATATAAATTTATAGTAGTGTGCAATCTACAAGTAACTGAAAACATGGTACTTCGTAGGCACGGCACATGTCATTTAACTCCCCGTTTCTAAATAAATGTTATATTTTAATTTTTTTTACTGTTCATTATAGTATTATGACTTTTACTTTTTTTATAATTATACAAAAAAAATATAGTGAAGTAAGATCTTGTTGGACTCGTCTCATCTTGTAGTTTTTTATAAATATCAAATTTTTAGAATTTGTACTTGTACCGAATTTGAGTTATTAAATGTTTAAAATGTGCATTGGCAAACGCGCAAAAGAAAAACGTAACACTCAGAAAGAAACGCAACATAGGTAGTACTGTTTTTGAGTCAATTACGTTTGTTAACTACTAAAGCCTTGTAATTTACCATATTAATTAATTAAAGGGAGTGATTGGCGATTAAAATCCTTACCCGGAAAATCCGTCACCCGTATAAGAATATCTAGTTCCCATTGTTTATGTCAATAGGATTGTAGGAGTAATTTTTTTTATAATCCTACATAGGAGTATATATTTAGTGGGGTGTATTGGATTGAGAATAAATATTTCTTTGGCTTGAAGTCATCCACTTCCACTAGCAAAAATTAATGCTTATTAATGTCCCATTTGTGTTTTGATGATATGCACGGTTAGCGAAATGACAATAAGTTGTTTTTTTTTAAAAATTCTTTTTTTTTTTCCCCTTCGGTTCTTATTTAAAGAGAGATTGATATCTGTTGGTCCCAAAACTATGAGCAAAATGTTCAACCAAGTGGAGCAAAAACAAGATTGAATCATCACATATGAGATGGGAACACAATTAATTATTATTTGCAAAGTTTTTCTATTTGGTCCGCGATTCAGATAAGGTTGAAAATTATTTGAAACAAAAATAGTAGTATGAGTATGACACATTTCGATGCATTCGGAGTTTGGAGTACCATATTTAGGTTTAGGTTAGGGCCAATAAATTTGTGTAAGCCCAGAAGGATTCAATAAATGGGCTAATGGGCCTGGTGGCCCAATCCAGTTGGTTATAGTTTGAAAGTGCGGGAAGCCGCCAAGTGTCAGGATGAACATTCATTATGGAAATCGGCGACTGTTTTCCATGCTACGGTTACTACAATTCAGGAGAGGAGAATGCTTCTTCCTTCCTCCGCCCAACCCAACACTCTTTCATTCCCCCACTGTATCACCGCCTTCTTCCACATATATACACCTCCTTCTCCCCCTCGCCACCCAAATCCCATTCACTTTCAATCATGGCGCAATCCGCCGACAAACGAGAATCTGCCGATCCATTGGCTTTAGCGGCGGATAACAAGAAGGAAACTGGGAACGGGAATGGGAGTGCAGGCAGATGGGGATTCAAATTCAACGCAGCGGCGCCTGAATTCGTGCCGCGATTGCATATCCAGCCCCAGCCGCAGTCGCCGCCACCCCCGCAGCCGCACATCCCCGTATCTGGCTACTTCTGCCCGCCCTGCTTCCAGTATCTCGATGGAATGAGCGGAAATTGGATTTACTACGCCGATCAGCAAGCCTCTGTGCCTCTGATTGGCCCCAAAGCGCCGATGCCGCCGCTCAACAACCTGCCCAAGGAGGCAATCCTAACTGATGACCTGAAGCAGAAAATTGTCAAACAGGTTATGCGCATCCGATTTTTTGTTTCTTTTATGACTGCTCAAATAATGCACTTTAAAGTTCTTCTAATCTTGTGACTGTTCTACATTGATGCTGAATTGCATTTTTTGAAATCTGAAGGCTGAATACATGTTCAGTGATATCAGCTTGTTAGCCAATGAATCCATTGCTAAACATGTCAGCAAGGATCCAGAAGGCTTTGGTCAGTGTAGATGATCAAAACGTTCAATTTTTCTGATTCTTAAGATGCTTGAGCGGTTAAACATGATGTTGATTCACCTTCACTGTTTAATTATTTGTCAATTGGCAGTTCCAATAAATTTTGTCACTACTGCAAAGAAACTCAAGTCCCTTAATGTTAGTAACGCACTTGTGGCACAGGCGTTGTTCTCATCTTCAAACCTGGTTAGCAATGTCATTGAGTTGTGTATCAGTAAAGGAGAAAGGGACTTTGTTATATGTTTTTTGTTGTTTGTATGATGAATAGATTGTGAGCAGTGATTGCAAAAGGGTGAGGAGGAAATTTCCCTTTACAGAGAAGGAAAGGGAGGATTTGATGGTATGTTGATCCATGATGAAATTTAAAGATTTACACAATATAGCTAAGCTTTTTTGTTATGTTTGTATACAGATGCGCACTGTTATAGTTGAAAATCTGCCTGATGATCACTCTCATCACAACATTGAGAAACTGTTTAATGTGGTTGGGAGGTGGGTAGATTCTTTTTGCTCAATTGTCTTTTCTGTAAGAAATATGGATTCTTTCTGAAAGTGTTTACCTAATGCCTATGCCAATGTACAGTATCAAATCAATCAGAATTTGCCAGCCACAAGAACCAAATTCTGCTCGTTCTTCTAAGGGTGATTTAGTGATCAGCAATAAGGTGAGGCATTAGGAAGAATCCTGTTATTGTTTCATTGTTATCTCTGTCACTCTTGTTAACTTTTGTGCATCTCTTTGAAGCTCCACGCACTGATAGAATACGGCACTGCTGAAAATGCAGAGAAAGCGGTATGGATCCCCTGTTCCTTGTAACCAGACACATTTCAAATGCACTAGGATACTCGTGTTTGTTTATTGAATTTGTTAACAATTCATCTTATTTGATATCCTCAGGCTGAAATGCTGAATGATGAACGGAACTGGAGAAAAGGGATGCGTGTGAGGGTTATGCTAAAGCGTTCGGTAGGCTTAACTGCTATGAGAAATTTCCTACCATGCATCGCTGTCTTCACAATTCAAGAATAACTTGCTACAGCTAACCGTAATTAATGTGCAGCCTAAGTCTGTGTTGAAGGGCAGGAAGTCTGAATTTGATGTGTATTCAGATGAGGAGGAAGGATCAGCGTACCTTTCACAAGAGGATACATCCCCCACGAACTCAGCTGAGGTAAATACCCTTAGCTCTTCAGGCTTAAACATTCAACGTCCTCTGGCATCAGCATAATGCATGATGCCATGTTATGATAATTCTATACACTGGCATTTTTCATCCAGATGGAGGAAAACTCGAGTGCATTGAAGAAAGGTTGGTCTAGGAACCGAGGGAAACCCAAGCAGCGCTCTCAAAGTTCATCTTCTCCTCCGAGCAGCAGCTTGCCACAGGCCACAAAAGGCCCCAGAATGCCCGACGGAACCAGAGGCTTCACGATGGGTAGGGGGAAGCCACTGTGTATACCAGTTTAGTTCAGTTAAGGAGCACAAGAAGGGAAAAAAAGGAGAATTGGCACATGTATATATGATCGGTTCGTGTTATGTCTGGAAGCATTGCAAGTGGAGAAAGCTAATCAATGTGTGTTTCTTGGTAGTTTGTACTTTTGAGCTGAGGATTGAGATGCTTTATTACGTATATAGAGATGCATGGTTGTAGACTGTAGTCTCTTTGGGGGGATGTTGTTTTTGATTGCAATTGTGATTCTGATTCTAATTCTGTGTGAGAGTCGATGATGGCTGTCGATTTAGGTAGCTGGGTAGGGAGCTCATCTGTGGATGTCCGATTAATGCACTAATGCAGGTGCTGAATAAGGGATTTTGTATCTGGTTTTTTTCAGTGTAATTGAATAATAAATCTGAGGACTGTGGTTTGCCTTTTGTTTCAATGAGGAGCTGGAGCTCCAGTGGGTAAAATTTGTTTACTGTGTATGAAGAGCAGGCACCAATTATGCCTCAAACCATTTAATTTAATCTTGATTTTGAGATTTTATTAGCTTCAGATTTCAATTCGTGCCTCACCACACCAGTCAAGATTGTGTTGGGTTTTCACTTTTCACATAGAGCGGCATTTCAGAACAAACAACCAGTTAAAAGGCTGTCCATGACAACTATTCTACTATTTTCCAGGATTACACTATACTAGTATTAAATGTAGTAGTTCAACATTTAATGTACCTTACATTTTTCCTTTTTCCTTCTTCTTCTGCATTATTCCGTGGCTGGTTGCTTTGTTAAAATGGCCAAAAATATTTGATTAAAGTCTTACTTCTCTTTTAAGAATTCAGGCAATTTCATGCAGTGGACAGTTATGAATGGTGATAAAGGGTTTTTGGTTGGTTCTCAAGGTATATCTATCTCTTTGTGTTTTCAATATTTTCCCACAAATCCGCTCTATCCTAAACAACCCAATTACATTTTTCGCTTTTCTCTGCAAGTGTTTTTCAAAGCAGGTAAAGTAAGAAAAAAAGACACCAGAAAATTAGAAAATATATGTAATAAAGATTTGAAAAAATTATTATCAAATGGCCTATTAGCTCAGTTGGTTAGAGCGTCGTGCTAATAACGCGAAGGTCGCAGGTTCGAGACCTGCATGGGCCAATTTCATTTTATTTTTTAAATTTTTTTTTCCCGGCTTCGCCTGGCATTTCATGTTTCCTTTGTTCCATATTTTGAGGTGAGTTTTCAGTTGAGTATTGCTACAATTTACTAGCCTACGGTTGTTAATTAAATTGAAATATACTTCAGGGAAGGAATATTTTATACTCCGTACTATATAGTCTTGACTCTTGAGTGTTGTTGATAGGTAGAGAGAATAAAATTGAAAGCACAAGAATTCAAGAGAAAAGCGACAATTCATTAGGATTTTTAAGGTCAGAAACAGAATAATTAGTATTATAGCAGTAGTAGTAGAAAACAAGCTGATGGATGAGAAGGATATTACAAAAAATAAAAATAAAAAACAATGGTATGGAGTATGGAGTATGGAGTATGGAGAAGTAGGAGAAAAGTGAGTGTTGTGTTGGGGAGACTAACTGATTTTGACTAAACCTTTGTACGAAATCATAGGTTTGCTCAGATTTTTCTGTCTTGCAATTACAATCATATCATGTCTACTTATTCTTACTAGACTAGACTCCTGCCTGCCCCTCTTTATTCATTCCATTCCATTCTTTCATTTTCATTTTTGCTTTTTCTTGGGTATGAAAATTTATACTATAATGGGATGTTTGGGAGTTAGCGGATTCACTAGCAAATAATAGATTCGGAGAGAGAATTGTGAGAGGATATGCTATTTCAATCCGCTATATGCTCCTAAATATACTTACAACCAAACACACCCTATATTTTAGAACTATGACTGCGTTTGGGAACAAACGCTAGCGATTAGCGTTTCATTTTTAAAATAAATACTAAAAATAGTCTAAAATCTTATATATAGTAAACACTAATTATAGTAACCGCCAAATTTTAATTTCTAATCTCTAAACTCTGAACGTTCCTCTCCCCAACTTTTAGCTTTCCAAACTCCTGACTTTAAACTCTAGTTTAAAATTGCATTCCAAACACCATTATTCAAATTTAAAACTATTTTTTACCATTAATTTTAAACTCCAGACTCTAAACTCCAAACTCCAGACGCTAAACTCTAATTATTTC
Organism: Hygrophila difformis; assembly: GCA_030278955.1. Lineage (NCBI taxonomy): Eukaryota > Viridiplantae > Streptophyta > Magnoliopsida > Lamiales > Acanthaceae > Hygrophila > Hygrophila difformis. The sequence goes on along the minus strand of JAOANR010000004.1, from coordinate 62,035,318 downwards.
CCAAACATACCCGTAACGCAAATTAGACACTTTTAACAAAATATTATACTCCTACTTGATTATTCTTTTAATTTTTTTTATACACCTACGGTTACATTAATTCTCAAAATTAATAAATACTTCCTCCGTTCTCAAATATTTCTTACGGACCCATTGCGCACGCAGTCCAATGCACATTTTGAATCAATAATAACTCAAGTTCGGTATATGTAAAAATTCTAAAAGTTTGATATTTAAAAACTACACGACGAGACGAATCTAACAAGATCCCTCTTGACTATATTTTAACTTGTATAACTATGATAAAATTTTAAATCAAAGTGCATTGGTAAATAGTGCCCAAAAACCAAATGTCTCAAATATTTGGGAACGGATGAAGTAAACAGCAATAAAAATCGTTGTTGCAACGGTACAAGGCAGTACTTTTTCCATTATTTACTAAAAATATTTGGTTATTTAAAATTGAAGAATGGGATGATCTGCTGTAATCACTGCCCCCAAGACATATATTCTCTTTTCTTCACAGTGAGATTCTCTCTTTTTGAAATTAGTTATTTTTGTTTATAAAATTTTTAAAAATAATTTATATAGTACTCCTATGTACCAGCAGCTAAGCCTACCTAATAGTAAAATGCATGCACGTTACTAAGGTAATTAATTAATTTATTGAAGCTGTTGGGTGGAAAAGAATAGGGATTTTTACATATTTCTGTGAGAAAAATAATTAGTTTTGTACCACAAGGAAAAAGCGAGAGAGGGATGGGACATTTGGGTTTTTCTTTCTTCAAATGTTTTAAAGTTTAATTTTGGTTTATGTTCATAAAAAAAATTATTGAAAAAACCAAAATGTATAAGAAATGTTTTTGTTTTAACTAATTATATGTAGAGGGCTATGCATGTGTTTTATATATAGATCGCATTTTTGTATAATGATTAATAAAGTTATTTTTTTTAAAAAAAAATGATTTATTTACTTTACTTATCAAATGTTTTAGTTTTAAATCGTTAAAAAACTAGTAATTTTGATTTATTTTACAAGATTAAAAGGGAGAAAAGTAATGCACTATAATAATAGATGAAAAATAAAACGAAAATTTATTAGAAATAATACAAAGATAATAAAGTAGTAATTAAAAATTATTTAAAAACATAAAAATATACTTCATAACATTTACGGTTGGTTGCTGGTAAAGACAATAGACGGCATGCCTATTGGACTATTATTGCGGACATTCGACGATTTCTTCGGGAGTTGGGGGATTGTAGGATTCGTCATGTGTTGCGCGAGGGTAATCAGGTAGCTGATGCTCTAGCTCGGAGGGCTGCAGGATTGGAGGAGTTCTACACCACGTGGGCCTTCCCTCCGGATGAAGTGCTATCTCCTTTGGCTCATGATGCGGCGGACACTGTGTTTCTTCGGCGTTAAATTGTTGAGTTGATGTTTTGAGTGTTCTTTTTTTATTTCCTTTGCTTTTGTTTTTTTTTTAGCTCGCCTTCTCAGGCTGTGTCAAAAAAAACATTTACTCCCCCCGTTCCTTTTTAGTTGTCTTTTTAGAAATAAAAAAACATTCCAAAATAGTTGTCACTTTACATATTTATATCATACTTTTCCAATATTACCCTTATCATTTAATAAATATTACTTCTAGAATATTGTGCAATATCTCACCACTTCAATTTTACTTTTTTATAAAGTAGGGATAAAAGTGGAAAATTAACTAATAATAATGACATTCCTTTGTATGTGTGAATTTTGCTAAAACGACATCTAATAAGGAACGGTGTGAGTAATAATGAGTCACGAAAGAATTAACTCGGGATAGACGGATAAGAACAAGTAGCTTTATGAGGGCATTCAAGCATATCAATAAAACATGTATCTAAAAAAGTCATCAAACTCTTCTTTGAAACATGATTTAATAATAAAATTACTCTGATTAACTCATAATTTTTTATTTTTAAATTACATTATTTTTTTCTGAATAATCTATACATATAAATTACATTATTTTTTTTTACGTATATCATGTATCCATTAATTATATTATTGGATAATATATATTTATATAAATTAAATAATAATGTTAAAAATATAATATAAATATCTAAAACAAATATTAAATCTAAAAAATAATAGGAGTATTGTATCAAAATACATATATATATATATATATATATTTTGAACAGACCATAATACTAGTAAATAGATAATGAGAGCTCATACAATATTATTGTATCAATAAAATTGTTATCATTAATTAATTTATCCTATTCCTATGGTATTTCTTTTTTTTTTTTAATATTATTTTATGAATATATGTCCCACCAAAAGAGTCCTTTTGGCTCCAGCCACACAACATTTTCTCTTTTCCACTCATTGCTTATGTCAAAAAGACAAACTTACAATTGACACATAAATTTGAATAGCATTCTTTAACAAACACCTTTTTTCTTATATCTTTTCAAAAGACAATTTCATACTACTAAGTATATATCAATAATGTTGACTCGCTTTTACTAATTTAAATTTGGATTTAAATGACATCTATATTATGTGAGACATTATTAGTTTAGGCATTGTAAGACCATCTCCAATGGTCCCCTAAAACCCAAAATGGGGTGGCATCTTCTCTCCAACAATACCCTAAAACCAAACCTATTTTAGGTTTTTTGAGTTTTATACTCAAATTTGAGTATTTACTATTCATAAACCTATATCACTTTTTGCAATTTAATTAATTGCAATTTCATCCTCCAATTGTTGCAAGTTGAATATTAATCTAATTTTGTATTATGCTTGATAATTTTATACTTCATATAATTTTTTTATTAAATTAATTTTATATTTAATTAGATTAGAAATTTTAAGGTTTCTTTATAAAATAAATTTTAAACATAAAGATAACTAAATTTTTAAAGTTTTAGTACAATCTTAACAATCATTAAAAAAATTACATTAGCATATGAAAATATAATTAAACATAACACATCTCAAATACTAAAAAAATGTACAATATTAAACAACTAAATAACTACGCAAACGGAAAATTAAGTTAATAGTCATCTAAATCAATATCGGATCCTCCAACATTATTGAAATTTGTATTGAATTTATGTGAGGTTAATGTATAATTTATAAGAAATGAAGGGTATGATTGAAAAGATAAATAAGTTTGTATGGAAAATAATATATAGAGAATATTCTTTTAAGTTTGAGTTTAGTGTAAATGGTTGGAGATGAATTACTGTTTGATGTGACATTTACTGTAAAATGGGTTTGAGTTTGGTGTTGGCTATTGGAGATGCCCTAAAACCAAAGCTTCAGAACAAAATATAGCACTTCTGATTATTATAGAATTCAAACTACCTCCTAAAATAATACTTCCTCCGTTTTTTAAAGATAGCTACTGAACAACCCAGCACGCAGTCCAATGCACATTTTAAATCGTTAATAACTCAAATTCGGTACAAGTAAAAATTCTAAAAGTTCGATATTTAAAAATTACAAGACAAGACGAATCTAACAAGATTTCAATTGACTATATTTTAACTTGTATATCTATGATAAAACTTCAAGTCAAAGTGATTGTATGAATAATGTCAAACTCACCAATGTAGCTATCATTTAAAAACGGAGGGAGTAATATAGATTGACTAGGAGAATAAATTCTACAATTGAAGGTGATATACTAAGTGCTATAATTTAACCCTGCAAGTTTGACATCTTACACAATAATATACTCCCTCCGTTTTTTTTGTTAGCTACTGTTGACTAATGGGTACTGTTCACTTATATACTTTGACTTAAAGTTTTCTCATGGTTATACAAATTAAAATATAGCCAAGTGTGATCTTGTTAGATTCGTCTCGTCTTGTAGATTTTAAATATCGAACTTTTAGAATTTTTACATGTACCGAATTTGAATTATTAATGGTTTAAAATATGCATTGGACTACGTGCTGAGTGGATTCGTAGCTATCTTTAAAAAACAGAGGAAGTATATGATGATGGTATGAAATGGCTTCACATAGTATAATATTTTTAATTACCCCTTGTGGGACTCATTCAATAAATACCCCTGCTGTCAGCTGTCACTGTGCATTCATTCCTTCAATATTCAATAATCAAATAGCCATACCAAACTCAGAAATTATACTACGTGCACAATATATACTAACTCCGTTTCTTTTTAGTTTCTTTTTAAATGTAACGATTACGTATTCCAATGCATATTTTAAACTATTAATAATTCAAATTCGGTACAAGTAAAAATTCTAAAAATTTGATATTTAAAAACTACATAATGAGACGAATCCAACAAGATCTCACTTGACTATATTTTTTCTTGTATAACTATAACAAAAATAGAAATCAAAGGACTATAATGAATAGTAAAAAAAGTCAATAATTTGCGTTTATTTAAAAACTGAGGGAGTATGAATGTGCAGTGGTCCCAAGTGGAAGCCCTAGCTAGCTAGCAATTAAATTCATGGAGGGGTATTTCAGTAACAGCACATGGAAACTGAAATACTAGTAGCACCATCCATTCCATTCCATTGAATGAATACCTTACTACTCACCTCCGTTTTTTTTTTCTACGGACCCACGCAGCACGCAGTCCAATATACATTTTAAATCAGTAATAACTCAAGTTTGGTATAAGTAAAAATTCTAAAAGTTCGATATTTAAAAACTAAAAGACGAGACGAATCTAACAAGATTTCAATTGACTATATTTTAACTTGAATAACTATGATAAAACTTCAAGTCAAAATGATTGTGTGAATAGTGCCAAATTCTCATATGTAGCTATCATTTAATAACGGAGAAAGTACTAAACAAGGCTGTGACTACTTGTGACTTGGGACTGCTGCTGCTGCTGCTATTATGATGCTCTTCTCAGTCTCACCTCTATTACTAACTTTTAACCATCTCCTTTCATCCTTCCCCATCCCATCCCATCCCATCCCCTTTCATTCTCATTTTAAATATTATGCTTAACCATTCATTCATTTTAAACCAAAGATTATAATCAAGTACTATTAATTACCATGAATCATTAAGTCATTAATTAATCTAACCATACTATATAAAGTACATTACTATGCTCTCTTCTGTCTCATCCCAGACATACACCTTTCTCTACCTATCTCTGCATCAGACTAATAATCTAACCATCTTTTGACAAATTGGCTTCCAAGATAACCTCAAAGCTGGGAAAAAAGAAAATCCCACCCACCCCACACACAAAATATATATGTATGGAGAATGAAAAGAAACAAACCCTTCTTCTCCTCTTTAATTTCCCTCCACTTTTGTAGTAGCTAGCTTCTTTTCTCCACAAAATTGCTAGCTACTGTACTTTAGATCCCTTTTGTTTTGCTCTCCCCACTCTCTCTTCCACTACTTAATAAGGTTTTTTTTTTTTTTAATTATTAATCCCAACTCTTTTGTTTTACTATGCTTCCTCAAAAGATACCTTCTTTTTCTTCTTCCCTTAAAAAACTTCCCATTAGGAAGACCAATTAAGGCAGCTGATGATTTTATTTCATACATGTATGCTACTATTCTCCCTTCACTTCTCTCTCAAATTCAAGAATCAACCCCTTTTCCAATCCCAAAAAGCTTAATTGATCCATCCCTTTTTCAGAAATTTCCCTAATCAGAAACCCCAATACTAACTACTTTTCTTAATTAGGGTTTTTTTAATTTGTACACAGTACAGTACCCCACCAATGGCTACTTCCAGTCCAGTATTGGATCCCCTACTGCAGCCGCCGCCGGTGGATATGGCGGCGGCCCAGCAGCAGCAGCAGCAGGCGTACGCGGTCCATTCGGGCCACGGCTCCGTCGGGGCGGTCATCGGCGTGCTGGCCATGATAACGATTCTGGGAGCTATCGCGGTGATGATTGGGCGGCTGTGTTCCGGGCGGGGGATCAGGGGCCGCGGCCAGTATGATTTTGAGGGGTGGGTTGAGACCAAATGCGCTTCTTGCATTGATGGTAGGTTGGATTATCCTCCGCCGGCAAGGGTCGCGGCGGAGCACGGCGTCGGAGAAAGGGCGCCGGTAGAGGCGGCGGCGGCGGAGGCGCCGGTTCCGGTGCCGGCGGAAGGGAATGAACAGCGTAGTGAGCGGCAAGAGTAGAGAGGTTAATAGTATAATTTAGTTATGATGATGGTGTTAATTAAGGCTTTAAATTGTCCGTTGATTACAGATGACTATGCGGTTAATTAATTTCTTCCTTTTGGATTCACCAGTTAATGGTGATTGGTGAGGATTTGGGTTATTTGGTTAAGTTGGTTGGATTGGATCAGCTCAAACCCGTTTACTAACTTGTAAAATGATCGGAGAAGTTAATTAGAAGAAAGGAATAAAAAAAAAAAAAAAGTTAGTTAAATAAGTTGGCTAGAATGTTGATTTAAACCAGGATAATTTAACTTTGTTTAAGAAGGAAAATGTCAAGAATTTTATTATTAGTAAAAGGGTAATGACAACGAGAAGAGTAGGAAAGATTGATTTTGATATGGAGAGAGTAATGTGAAGTGAGACATCCATAATTAATTGACAAAGGATGGTGAGATTAGTGATTATGCAATGTAATTAGGAGGAGTATGATCTGGTTCTGGTAGCATCATCCTTCATGATTATTCATTACAGTGCTGCGGCTGCCATCTAATTCGTACATTTCCAATTTATATTAGGAAAAAAAAAAAAATTGAAATAACAGTGCCACATGTCTCAAAATCATCACCAACTTAAAAGAGAATGTGCCCATAACTTGAGATTTTTTTAGGGCAACTTAAAAATTTTGAAATTTCTTAGTTCTGAATCTGATTATTGGTAACAAGGATCACGTAAGTTTGGAATTTCGCGATGGGACTAAAGATGCATGTATCCCTTTTGCATTTGCATGGTTTACGTGGGGACATATACATTTCTATATATTCGCATAATTTCAACTACTTTAATTACCACACAGATTTGACAAACTTAACTTGTGGGCTTGTGATTACTTTTTTTATTTATTATTATTTAAATATTGACATCTGATATATTGACAAATAAATGTATGTATAAATCCAAACCACACAAATAATAAAAAAGGATAAAGTGGAGTAATATAAAGCCGGGTGGGAATTGAAACCAACCTGTGATTTTGGCTTATGATTACTTTGAATGGGTAAACATTTATTATGATTTCACCTTTTATTTTGGAAATATTTTTTTAAACCCTCAACGAACACCTGGGTTGAGGCCTTGAATGTGGAATTATTCGACTTCCAAAACTAAAAAATATAGTAAGAAACTATAACCTTGATAAAATGATATTCTTGACCCTTGAAATTGAAGAATGAAATTTATCATTATAGTTCTAATGAAACAAAAATACTATATTATCCAACTTAAGGATTATTACTTGCTTGGCTGTACCGCACACACAAAAAAAAGGGATTATTTTGGAATTGTTGCAAAAAAATAAAAAATAAAAAAAAAATAGAAAACTTGAAAACGTGTGTCCATTGCTCAATTTTCAGGTACGAATTCCGTTTCTCAAAACAAAAATATACAGGTTTAAAAATAACTAAACTTAAAGGAAAATGGACTAATGGATTATTTTCCTATATTTTTAGGAACGGATGATTGAAATCGATTAATCCAAGGATGTGAAGATCTATCGCCCTATAATTCTTGTAAGTTGGAAGTTCGATATTCCCGTTTCATTGTAACATATTATAAACCCTTGAGTTGTTGAAAGTTTTCAAAATAGAGTTAACAAAATAACATATAACTGCGGATGCAGAAAACCTGCCTGGAGTTTCGTCAGGAGCTGTAATTATCCACTCCTAAATCCCTTAGTGCATCAGTGGCAGCATCTTTGCAACTCTTATGGTTTTGCTTTGATCTTCTAATTAATTCCTCAATACCATTGCCAAGCAAGAGTTTTCTGTGCATCATCATATATAAAGTGGAGTTAGTGTAAACAACAACTCTTGGCGAAGGATTCATAAATGAGGTTGCATCAGGAGGATTAGAGAGGAATGTATCATACCGGTTTTCTGGGTTTCTCACAACGAGGTTCCTGATCATGAAGCAAGCATTTTTCTGAAGTTGATCCGACCGTGGGAACTTCTGCATGGCTTGAATAGCAAGGTCCCCGGCCCCAGATTCAATGGCACGGGCTGCGTTCTCAGGGGACCTCAGACATAAAGTACAGATGATGGACATGATCTGTTGATTTTAAACAATGAACAAGATTGACCGTTCATTATGACTTTGTTTGGAATTTTGGATTGTACACCAATACGCACAGATACCAACTGACGATTATGCAGGAGCCATTTTTTCAGCCAGGAACAATTTTTTTTTTTTTACCTCCTGCAGCACTGAAGGATCATCAAAGAATTTTGACGAAAGATTTAAAAGCCTATCCATGCCGCCCTTTTCAACTACAGCGCTCTTGTTGGCATCACTTCCTGCAAGCTAATCACACACACTATGTTAGGCATGCTTTTTATCCAGGGAACACATTTGAGATATCAAAAGTTACATGTATTACAATATGCTTAAGAACGTTTCAGACTAAATGTACAATGTGGGTTGGAACACGATCAAAATTTACAAATTACAAGTAAGTAATATACGTTTTTGAATTGAACTATATAGGATAGAACAAAAATCAAATGCAGAGTAGTATTGTGCCGTTCAGATTTCCACCTTAGACAACAAAGAACAGCATGTTTTCGCTACAGCACTGTTTCCCTGCAAACCACTATCATCGATGCACCGGAGAATCACATCAATACCCCCAGCACAAGAGATGGCTCTGCAAATCTCATCCTGCAATATGCAGAACCATCTTTAAGCAGATCAGATAAGTGAGATAACAAAACCTAATAGGTGTTACTATCGTTGTGTTGCTTAACGGATGCATATTCTCAACAAACATATTTAAATTCCGAACACGACCATCAATCATGATTTGCCCATTTTTCATGCATCCCACATTGATGCCTGTAATCTAACTACTTAATAATAATCTGGATTATGATCATAAGCCCCCCTTATTTTATAGTAAATGTTTTCTTGATGCCCTGCTCCCACTTGTCTACACAGATACGAGCTTCATATGAATCAGAAGCACAATCTACAAATGCTACCATTTTGTGCGACAAGTGAACTTACATTGACAGCAACAGCCTTCAAAGCAATCATAGCTAAGATGAGACATGGAGAAGACAGTCCCTCATGGAGTGAGTCAACAAGAACTTCTGCAATTCCCAACTCTGAAAATTTTCGAGCATATCCAAAGACCTACAATTTCATGATAACTTTGCTTATGCATAACACAGGGGTAGTAAACAAACCATGATCTATGTAAGCACAAGGTCCTAGCTAACTCCTAACTCAATTGGTTACTAATATTAAAATATATTGGTCTTCTGGTATACACCATCGTTTTTCTTTTCACCAGTATTTTTTAACAAAACCAAAAAAATGTAATCAAACCAATCATTAAACTATTACATGAACGAAAGTCTTGATCAACCAACAAACATGGCATGTAAATTGCATTTTGTTGACTCACCTGTGAGGCTACAACGCGGTTATCATCAGATGTTAGGATAACTCTTATAGCTTCATATATACTTGGAATGGTCATTTCCTTCTGTTCTTTCAGAACCTGGACAATTAACTCAGCAATTTTCAGGTCCATGAATGACTCCTTGAGAACCTCATTCCCTGTTGCTGCTGCTGCAATAACAGAAAAACAACCCTCCAAGGTGTTTTTATCACTTCTTTCATTAATTAGGATTTCAACAATAATCCTTGGGCCATCATTCCCCTTAAATATTTCAGCGCTTTGTAGATCTGCACAAGCTCAATAGAAATAACTATCACTCTGTCGTCCTAATGAAATTTGTCAGTGTATCTAAAATGTAGAACGATGAACATAACTACCACCATATAGCTTAAGTTTACCATGAATCACTGAAGCCAGGGCGTTCAAAGCAGATGCCAAACTCTGCTTCCCCTTGCACAGCTTTGAACAAGCAGAGATCAGCAATTCCACCGCTCCATTCTTCGAGGCAATGGCCGCATTCCCCGATGATGTATCTTTGCACAGAACACTCAATTCATCCAACAACTTCACAACTTCCGGAATTGTTCTATCCTCTTTCAATTTTCCCAAACACTCAACCACCGGATTGTTTTCTCCAGGAAGGCAAGTCACTATACCTGGAAAAACAAATCAATACCAACAATTACAAGCAACTACAGAAAAATGACAGGAGGTAATCACAAAAAGTTCGATTAGCCACAAACCAGTAAGATCGACGCCTTGCAGCGTAAGCGTCTGGATGGCGTCATCGAGAGCTTCTGCTGGGTCCATGCCGAGGTCTTCGATGTTTTCCCGCACCATTTCGTCGAAGGCTTGCTGTGATATCGTCCGCGTAGCCTTCGGCGGTCCCATATCTCAGCGGCGATCGGCGATCGGCGTCCGGCTGCCGCAGTTAACCGATGTTCTAGTTCTACTGGGTGTGTGAGACAACGAACTGTGCTGAAAATTTGAAAATGCAACTTACGAGCAATAGCGATTATATGGGCCCATTGATAGCCGGACCAAGGCCAGGCCCATAATGAGGAAGCCCAGTTAAAGGGCGGCAATTTTAAACTACGTTTTTTTGAAGGACGAAAAGGAAATAAATCAAAAGGGTAGAATCAGGAATTATATTAGGGTTCGTCCTTCTACGCTGCGTCAGGATTGGGAATTCGAATTCGGAGGGAAAAATCTAATTTGGAAGTTTAACCATTGATTGCTGCTTCTGCCAAGCCTGAAATACTATAAGTGATTTGCAGCTATGACAGAGGTATGATCATTGTTTGCCTATTTATGGTAGTTTGATTCTTGCGAAATTCAACATGGAGATTCAAAGGTGCGCTTATGAGGATGGGGCATTTGGTGTTGATTTTTTTAGTTCTTGTATATGATTGTCAAGAAACATCTTTTTCTTATCCTAATTTTGGTGAGGGTGTTTTGGAGACATTTATTAGTGACCTTATACTTGGTTGCAGAAGGCATCTTTTTGAAGGTTGAGATCGGGTTCTTTGGCAACTTCATAGTTACCATGAACAACGTAGAGTGGCAATAGTATGATTAATACTTGACTAATTTGAACTGGTAACTAATCATATTCTTGCATTTTGGCAACTTCTAAAACTTCTTAAAAAATTAGCTTTAGCTTGTTGGTTTGATATTTTTTGTTTTTGAATAGTTGAGCTCCATGATATTTAATCATTTGTCTACTTGAGAATTGATGATGGGGTTATTATACTTGAGATGAAATATAGTATATTTTTTTAATCATATTTGCAAGAAAAAGTCTACCTCTGTTGATAAACAGGGGAGAATTTCATCCATTTCTTTTCTTGTTTTCTCAATTTCTCAACACATACATTGTACGGTCATATTATGTAAGGAACCTTTGTTTTCTGTTCTGCAGTACTGGGTCAGTCAAGGTAACAAGTGGTGCGACACCTGCAAAATTTACATATCCAACAATCCTGCCAGCATTAGAAATCATGAGCTTGGTCAAAGACATAAGGAAAATGTTACCAAGAAGCTTAATACCATGCGGGAAGAGAAAACTAAGAAAGAGAAAGAGGAAAAGCAAGCAGCTCGTGTCTTGGAACAGATAGAAGCAGTAAGTACTTATGTTCTGAAACTGAAGCAATTAAATGAATGACAAAAGTTCAATCTGAGATTTTATGCTTCCATGTGGACCTGTGAGGCATATTAGAAGTCTTACATACGTAGATTTTGGCAACTATGAACAAAGGTTTCCTCAACTCACATGTTTCAAGATATATGAGGTAAGCTAATAAATGCTAGTATTAGTTAATATGGCTAAGTCTTTTCTTGTGCTCAATTCACATATAATGGAGATGATTTCCTCATGCTCAGTCTAGTCTTGGTTTTGAACTTTTTTCAATACTTGGGGTTTTCTTTCCGCTGTAAATTTAGGAAATGTACTCGTCTTTGGAAATAAAGTAAAAATGTTAATCGTTGGTTACATGACAGTATATGTTATAGCTCATTTGACATCTTATGATACACAGCGCGGCAAAGAACTCTCCCATGGTAGAAGGTAGATATAATTTTGCTTTTGGTGATGCTTGAGTGATAACATTACTGCCATGAGAATTCTATAATATAATGTATTATTAATATCTAGAAAAAAGAATTTTGTGTGTTACGTTGATAGTGCTACATAAGTAATGATTTCTAAATTGGGATTATCTTCTGTTATTCTGCTTCTGTATCAAATTAGAAGGCCTGGATAAGTTGTATGTTATTCTTCAGGGTGGCCATGTACTGGATATATAATTTAAATCCATTTGGCAACTCCATGGTCTTACAAGAACTATGCGACCCAGTTATATGACAACCCTTTTAACATGTGTCAGAAAGCCAAGCGTAGCTATCAGAAGGATTTAGCAACTTTTCAGGAAGCAAGGGAGACTAATGCACAAGCACTTGTTGCCGACGATAATAATCAAGGAATGAATGGTTCTGCAATGCCTGGAGGTGATGAATTGATTGTTCTTAACTTTGAATGTGTGGGTTTTGTGTATTATGGTCGCCTTTTATTTTGTAGTGTATTTTTTGGGTTGGTTTCTGTTTGGATCCTTTTGGTGGGACTATAACATGATAAGAGTGAAGTATTTCTAAACTGCATGTAAAATATTTTCATCTATTTGTTTCTTCGCTTGATAGATTGGGAGCATGACAGTTCATCAGGCTACTACTACAGTCAAATGACCAAATGTTACTATGATCCAAACTCTGGCTTTTACTATACTGATGCTCTAGGTATGCGCATTTCTTCAAAAAATATGCTAGTGTTCTTATTACATATCCTTTACTAATAGAATGGTTTCTTCGTAGGCAAATGGGTGGCACAAGATGAGGCCCTTGCTTCATTTAAAGCTTCTTCCGGGTCTTTCCAGAAGAAACCTGATTTAGGGAAGCCGCCATCCGTTTCAGGGAATAAAACTGGTGCTGAAAGTAAAAGTGCGCTGGCCTCTCAAAGTGGACCTCCACCGGGGCGAGTGGTTTCAACGCTGCTCAATCCTATGAGATCTGTCAAAGGTGCTCCATCATCAGTTGCTGTTAAGAGAAAAAGACAAGATGAGAAACCTAAAGTTCTGTCCAAAGAGGAAGCTGATGCCCTTAAGGCCAGGGAGGCTGCCAGGAAAAGAGTTGAAGAGAGAGAAAAACCATTGCTTGGCCTTTATAAGCGCTGATTGATTTCTTCCTGATGCTCCTGTTATGCTTGTTCGAGATGTAAGTTTTCAGGATCTACAAGCTAGAGCTGGTAGCTGAAATGTTTCTGAAATAGATGAGTTTCTTTGCTCAGCTACTTATAAATGTCTGGTCATTATCTTGTCCTACATGATTGATCATCTACTTTTGAAGAATCCTTAATGAACAAGTATCTCTTTCCTAGAAAGGTTTGCCCACTGATGTCCTCTGTTCAAAATGCGGGAGGCCTGAAGCATGAATGAACAGTTGAACAGAGTAACTGGAAAAGATCTTGCAGTTGTGTCTCCTCCTGCTTTCTCAGTACAATAAAGGTCCACCGCAGTGTCCATGCTCTGTTCGTTAACAATGTATTAACATTCCTGTATTGTATTTATAGGTGCCTGTGGAAATGTGGATATCACCATCTTCATATGAGGACAACTTGGGATTGATGATTAAATTTCCTTGTGGCGGTTATACTATAATTGTTTCTAAAAAGTTTTTCTACTAACCAATCTTCAATTTATATATGCAAATCCCCATCTTTTTCGTTATCCTGTCACCGTGATTGCTTTCTTCAATGAATCGCATCACTCTTACCACACACTGTGAATCATTTTATTCATATCTCACTCTTCTTTTATGTGGAATTGTTTTTGCTGTAACTACCGTTTCAGTCATTTAATACTAGAATTTCCATACCATCACCTAATGTATATATCTCTAGTCAAAGCAAGATCTTTGTGGGGGGACAACGGTATCAATACTCTGTTGACAAATTCTATTGCTGTTCCCTGTCAAACTGCTGGTTGAGGTCTGAAAATTGACCTCTGTCCATTAGCCATTGGTGGGAAGCCAGTCTTCCTTTGCAACTACAAGTCAGGTGCTCTCTTCTATTCTCTTCCTACTCCCACTTAGCATAAAAAGAAAAATTAAAAAACAAAGGAAAACGAGTCTGATTATCTTTGTCAACTGTTCACACTGTAGTTACTCTTTTAGTCAATTAGTCAACAGGGAGTTAATATGCATGCTTGGGACAATATCTCCCCACCTATTTCCTAGCTTCTTCCTCTCAAGCATGCCAGTGTATTTTACACAATTTTGGGGACCCCTACTTATTATTGCAATCAATATTGAGACAAGAACTTAAATATTTGGATCAAAGTGATCCTTCATCCTTGTCCATCTGACCAGGCCTAGGGTAATTATTAGTTGTCATTTAATGTCTGAAATAGACTTGTTGGCTTTGTGTTGTTTGGTTCTAACTTTAGATATTATTGGGCTTCTTAGTTTAGGTTTGATGTGTGAGGTTCTCACACTTCACACCAGGTGTGACTTCTTACTTTTAGTTATGAAAAAAGTGTCTTTTAGCTAGTCCAGTTGTCTTTACTCACTTTGTTCATTAAATACTTGAAATGTTAACAACAAATTTTTTAATTGAGATAGTTGCCTGTTTCTTTCATTGTGCTTGTTGTAAATGTTTAATAAGATAAAGAGACTGCTCATGTATGTGACAACAATTTTTAGTGCTAAACATGTTTTTATGGCCTTAGAATCTGTGGGATCCAAAACTCCTGTTTCATGTATTTCACTTTATTATACGACAATTCATTTCTGTTATATTATTGTCATTTAAGTCTTTATCATGTCACGGCGTTGGCAGTTGGATATGTGACGTGAATTACTTAGTAGTATAAATAGATTCTAAATTGGTTGACGACTTAACGTGACTCTTCTCCATTTGTGTCTGATTCTTGAAAACATTAATGGGGGTGACCGTGCAGATATTTTATTTAAATTGAAGAATTTTAAAATGATCATTGCAAATACATGATACCATATATTTGCCCACTTCTATGGGATCAGTATGTGAACAAAGTTGTAAAATTATATTTTTACTTTTTATGTTCTTTCAAATATCTTATTCCACAAAAGTAAACTTTGTACTATTGGTTAGCCAGCTTGGACTGTTCTAATTTTCCCGACCCCAAAACAAGTTTTGGTCAGACATGAGACAACCCGTGCCTCATTCCTTGACTAGTTTAACTGCTATTAATAAAGAAATAACAAGAGCGGCTTATTATTTCATTGTATACACTAACACAGGTTTTATTTATTTTATTTACCAATTAGGCACTTAACTAAGGTAGGATGACATGGGCATGAAAACAATTTTTTCCAACTGTAAATAAATTAAACAATTATAATTTGACTTTATGTTCTACCACCTGTCATGATTCATTCATACAACAATCAATGAATCTCACTTCTCTTTATTTATCTTTTTCTTTTGTTCGATGAAAAAAGAAAGAAAGTACCTGTGATTAAATGATTACACCCACCATTTGGCTAACAAAATTCAATATTTCTTTTTACATGCAAATGAAGAAGAATATGCTCTCAAAAGGGGCACAATTACAGGGGAATTATATTCATTTGAATTCTTTACTTGAATTATGGGACATAATTTACTTTTTCATCTTCAAAAGCTAATTGGAAGTTGGTGTCCCCTCGTAATCATATTGTTTCCATTTAACACTTAGTTTGAATGAATTGGAATTCGATTGTTCTCTTGGTTACGTTAATTTGCTTGTGTTATTTTATTATCATAGTATTCTGGTATTAGATGTTTGGGTTGCACGATTTTCTTTTTATATTAGTGTATAATACTTCCTCCGTATTTTATTCATTTTGACGTTTGCGTAGTAAACACTATTTATTGAGTAATTTTGATTCGATTTTTCATGCGGTTAATAAGATAAAACATAGTCAAGTTAGCTCTTGTTAGATTCGTCTGATCACGTAGTTTTATAATATTAAAGTTTCATAATTTTTTATTTTATAAATTTTAAGATATTACTCTTTAAAAATATGTATTGGATTGCGTGAAAACAAGGAATGTTAAGATTTTTTGAATACGTAGTTATGTACTATACCCTTGCACTATAAAATTGTATATATTACGTGTTGTATAATTTTTATATCATCATATTAATTTAATTTTAAGTTTACTTAATTTTCTGGCGACATAATTATCCTCTTCTTCTTAAGAGAATATAGTAATAAAATAGTGGCATTTTAGTGGGTTAAATTTCAAATAAAAGAATAATTATCCGGTGTTAATGAGCTTGTGAATGATAATTACAAGTAGACTACTGATGATTCGTATATTGTCATGGAATTAATTTTTAGGTTTGAATTTTTTAGTAGTTTCATTTCATAAAGTTTTAAGGATGATTCTGTCAAATTTAAGCTATGGCGAATTTGATGAAATTTGAAATTTGATGAATTGGTAAATGAGAATTGTTTGATAAAAATAAGTTGGAAAGAAATTTGGGATCTATGGCATTATGGTGATCAATTGCTTCTCAAACATATATACCAGCTCTGTTTATACTTCGATAAAAACCCTGAAATTATCTTCTGGGATCATATATGATTTTTTTTCTATCCAAGTCATTCATAATGTTCAAATACATTTTCAGTCCAACAAAGTTTTTTTGTTTTTTTTTTAATTTTTTTATTGTATAAGAGACTTTATTAAAATGATAATCTTATTTTTTAGATAGGATGGTGTGATAAATGATTTATCAATATTTGAGAGTGTTATTTATCTAAACTGAGTATATTGTTTTTGGAACAATGCGCTAAGAGAAAAAACACATAATAATCAAAACTAAAATTCTTAATGATCACACATTTCTTTACAAAAAAATAAAAATAAAAATAAATTAAATTAAAATAAATTAGTAACTCGAAAAGAGGGTCACAAAAGATCACCCAACAATCATATCACTATTCACCTCCATTCATCTTCAAAAAAAAAAAAAAAAAAAAAAAAAAACTTACTCACATAGAAAAAAGACTTTGGAAAAAGAATTCTATTCACTAATCCTCATGACCAGAGAGGCAGAGAGTCGTAGAGAACTAGAGATGGCAATATGAATTTTTATTTGATCACATTAACAAATTGAATTGCTCCCTCTCTCTCTATAGAATTTCCACAAATTCAAATCAAGAACCCAAAAATGAAAAATAAAGAAACCCACATCCCTATAAGAATTCGTTAATTAATTTTTTATTTTTTTTTCACCCCCGTGACAAAGAACCTGTCGGGTTTAATCCCCTGGAAATTTCGGAGCCCGTAGGATGAAATCCGAGGCACCCCAACAGCCCCTGTTTGTAAGGCAACAAAGTTCTTTTCTTCATCTCTTCTGAAACCGCTCTGTTCACTGTGTAATGCAATTCGTGCGCCGATATCGGCGGCGGCCCCGACGCCGCCCTCCGCCGGCTCGACACCGATCCCGCGCTCTCCGTCGACCTGAAGCTCGCATTCCTGATGTCCTCGTCCTGTCGGGCTTTTCTCAGCAGGGTGTACTTCTTCACCTGCTGTTTCTCGGAGGCCCGGCTCTCCGACGCGCTCCGGAAAAGCAAAAGGTCTTTGATCTTCCATTTCTTGTACCAGAACGAGGACGAGAATATTGAAGCGGACGCAGAGGAGGCTTGGGGAGGGTTTTGGTCTCCGCTCCCGGGCCCCGGGTCGAATAAGAGATCGGAGACACGAAACGGCGACAGCGACCTGAGTAGTGGTGCAGATAGAAATAAAATTTTCCACTCTAATTATTGAAATAAAATAAAAAATAAAAAAATACCCGGAGGAGTGGAGGGTATGTTCGAATTACCTGGAGGGTTTGGTCTTGCGGGGGCCTGGAGGGGTTTTAGAGGTGTGAATGGCCCTGTCTCGGCCCCGGATGGAATTCGCCAGACGGGTTTTCTCCAGGGCGGCGGCGAAGGGATCGAAATCGGACTCCGGGGATTTGTGGAGCTTCCGGTGGCGTGGGGAGAACGCTTCCCGGATGAGTCTGGTGGGGGATCGTGGTGATTTCGGGGACAAATCCAGGGGCTTGTAATTCGGATCGTAGTTGAATTTTGGAGGCGGTTTCAGTGGCCTGATTTTCCCCCCGTCGAAGAGCTGATCCGCCGCCGCCGCCACGGAATTCGTATGCCCGATTAAATCGAATGCAAATTCCGTGTCCTGGAATTCTTCCTCGTCGGGGGCGTCGCTTTCTTTTAATTTGGGGATTCCAGGCTTTTCTTCCCAGGTGAACGGCACGGAGGATAGGGCTGCGGCGGCGGCAGCGCGGCCGGGGCTATTGGGGGCGCTGTGGAAGAATCCGGCGAAGCGCTGGGGGCTGGACGGCGCGGTTAGGTACGGCGAGGTGCAGTTACTGTCGAAGTTGAAATCCACGGCGGGGGACGGCAGCATTACTTCAGTTTCCATTGGGAAGAGTCGCTGAATTGGAATTGAAGAGGAAAAGTCGAAACTTTCTGATATATATAAATGTCTGGGACAGGAAACTGCGAGGAAGAGGATGACTAATAGTATTTCATAGCGGGGTCCCACGGAGTCCGGAACCAATTCAATCTAGACCGTTGGTAGGTGCAGCGGTAATGGACGGTGAGGATCGTTGGGCCTTGCCGCCAGGTAGGGGTGTTCAAATTTCGGTCGCAACCGAACAAACCGACCGAACCGAACCGAATTTTGTAATTTGATTTGGTTTTTGAATTTCGGTTTGATTTTTGATTTTGAAAATCCAAAATTTCGGTTTTCGATTTTTAAAAATCTACAATTCGGTTAACCGAAGCGAACCGAAATTTGAATTATATATTAAAAAAAATATATAAAATACATTATGTCATTATATAATAAACACAAAATGATACCCCTATTCGGTGATTGTTTGCGTGGATGAGAAGTGAGAACTACTGTTGAAAGTTTTGAGACTTTTGTATTGTTTCGTATTTGAACTATTCGGTGACTGTTTCTTTATTTTGTCATTTCATTTATGTGTAATTTGAACAATGCAATTTAGAATGGTTTACTAAGATGCACTCATAGTTATATAGATATGATGTTTTTGTTTGACATGACGAATTTAAAGGTTTGAAAATGGTAATAGAGATGTTTTGATAAAAAAATATTTTATTTTTTAGAAATGCAATTCGGTTCGGTTCGGTTCGGTTAACCGGTATAACCGAACCGAAAATATTTCAGTTCGGTTATTTCGGTTTTCAGTAATTTTGGTTCGATTTTAGTTTTTAGAAAAAATTCGATTTTTAATTCGATTTTGGAGTTTGGTTCGGTTCGGTTAACCAAACCTATCGATGCACACCCCTACCCTAAGGAAACATTCTTGGTTTTTGTCTGTGAGAGAACTACTTAATGAATGTCTTTTATGGATATTTGTGAATTGTAGTAATTTGTAACCACCTCTGCTTTTGGGAATTTTGATTTATTTTCCATGGTGAATTTTTGAAGGGGAGGTTTGGGTTAATTATTATTATTGCTAATGTACTACTAGTATTTTATTTGTCCGTTTCATCTTAAATATTCTATTCTTGTATTTTAATGAATTGAAAAGCAAAGGCAGGTACTAGAAACGATTTAATTTCGTAGCTTAAAAAAACAATAAGGCAGTAATTTTACACGTTTGGATAAGGTCATGTTAATCAAGGACAGTTATATATATAATAGTAAATTTGGTGCTTCATTCCATTTGAATTATGGTTTAAATAACATAATGTGAAACACTTTTCTTGTTCCAGTGATAATCCAAATGAAATGTATCGTGTTCAATATTTTTTAATAAGTTAATAGATATAAAAAGGTCAATGCATTTATCTAAACTTCTAGATACCAAATGGAAGAGAAAGAATTAATAAGGATCAAGTATGCATATTTTAAAGTAACGATCAATTTGTCTCGTAGTATGTATTTCTAAATCTATTCTTTGTTATGTATATAGTGAAATTTTATTTATTCCAAGGGGAAATTATTTATGGCACTGTTTGGCAAAACAACTAAATCCAATCAGCTAATTTGTCTCGAGATAAAATAGCTTATTTAAAAAAGACAAAATAACTTAAAACAATGTTCAATCAGCTCGTTTTGAAACTGCTGCAAATAGGAACATTTTGAATTTTAGCTTATTCTAGGCAAAAAGTTAGCCTCGAAATTGTCAACCATCTACTCCCTCTGTCCCAGCTAAGATGTCCTGTTTGACTTCTGCACACAATACAATGCACATTTTTAATTGTTAATATCTCAAAATATATACAAGCAAAAATTATATAAAATATATATTCTAAAACTATACAATTAGACGAATCTAACAAGACCAAACTCGACTATTTTCTTCAAATATATAGTTACAATAATATTGAGTCAAAGTTGAACAATGAGCAGTGTCAAAAAGTCAAACATGACGTCTTATATGGGACAGAGGGAGTAATTTTAACCAATTATTACTCACATAATCAGTTAACAACTAACAGTTAATTCCCAAACAGGGTCTATATATAACGTGGAAACACATTTATTATATTCGAAAGAAGACAATTTGAAATAGAACCCTGATTCTTGTGTGGCACGGGAATCTTGAAATTTCGAAATCAAAAATTTCGACTAAATAATATGAGTACTATAGAGTAAGACATTATTATAATAAGATACTCCCTCCGTTCCTTTTTAGTTGTCTTTTTAGAAACAAAAAAGTGTTCCAAAATAGTTGTCGTTTTTCATCTTTATATCATGTTTTTCCAATATTACCCTTTTACTCTCATAAATATCATTCATTCTCTCTCCACTCAAACTTACTTTTTCTTGATTTGTGTAAATAAAAGAAGGGCAAAAATAAAAATTTACTGTCTAATCATTACATTCCTTGGTAATTACAATCTCTTCCTAAACGACTAGTAAAGAGGAACAGAGGGAGTATCTTAAAAGAAAAAAAAAATATAATAACAAGGATCCCGTGTGACGTATGGTTTGTCATTCTCAAACCTAAACGTGCAAAATACGTATTGATTATTCATACTTCCTCCCTCTCATTTAGATTGTCACGTTTGACTTTTTGGCACTATTCACTATTTAAATTTGATTCGTATTTTTATCATAGTTATATAAGAAAAAACATAGTCAAATGAGATCTTGTTAGATTCGTCTAATTTTGTAGTTTTACAATATCAAATTTTTATAATTTTTTATTGTACACAATTTAAGTTATTAACCTTTAAAAATGTGTATCGGCATACGTGTCAGGTGGGTCCGTAGCGATTATAATGAGACGGAGTAGTATTATTCAATAAAAAGCAGCCAAAATTAATTACTGTACTATAGGTGGCAATCATGCTTACGTAATGTCATTATAATTGTCAGCAGGTGCAGACATCGCTAAAAATGATGTGTAACCCTTTGTGAAGTAATGTATAAGCCTTATAAAGTGATGTATAGATGGTAGTTTATTTTTTTATTAGTTTTTTTTGTTTATAACCTCCATCCATCACTTTTTTATACTCACACATCATTTTATATATACATACTCATCACTTTTGAATGTGCCAGTACTACAGGTCACCGGCTCCGAACGATTTGCTATAGGTGGAGTAGTATATTTTGAAAAAGGAGAAATACTGACTAATTGGGCACGGATAAAGGGTTGACAGTTGACCCAGTCCAAATAAAACCAAAACACTGCAATAAAAATTAAAAAATTCAAAAAACTGCCACTGTCTGAAGTCTGAACTCTCAAGCCTTGAGGATCAAGCATCAAATGTGCTGGTTTTCATTCTTTTGTGCAGACATGTAGGCTTATTACTTCTATTATATACTCCTCATCAGTCCTCAGCCATGTCGGGAAGGAAGAAGTTTCCCAGACAGAAAGGATGAAAAGAATTCAAAGGCTCGTCCAGGCTGGTAGCTCGCCACAAAATGCCCTGCTCCTCGTATACTCACAAATCTTAAGTTTTGGTACTCAATAACATATCCTCCAACCTAAAGTTATAATAAATTGTTAGTACTACTACAACATATCATATTTATAAGTATTTGTTGAGTTCATATATATAAATATATATATATATATATAGCTACTAGCTATATATACCTGGCCCTGATGGTACCATGGGTACCACGGCGTCTTCACTGCTCCTGCATTATTATTAAGCTTCCTCAGTGAGTATTTTGTTGATGTCACTGGTAATCTCCCATCTGTGTCTCCGCTGCATCCTAACCAACATTATTCTACATTCATGATGTAATTGTACTATTTCTATTTGATATACTCCCATTTCTCTATCTCTACCTGTAGATCCAAACGGTAATGCCACTGGCTATATATGATATCCTTGATGACAGGCAGCACCGTTTCCGGCTTGTCCTTCCATGCCCTTATGAACTTGCTGCACTAAAACTACTACTGTCACATTGCTCCATAGCAAAATTAAAACCTTTTAATTTGTATACCAATATAAATTCATGCGCATATATGATCATACCTGCACATGTCCCACGGCCCCGGAATCCCACTGATGTTAGCATGGAATGCCTTTTGCACCTCGGGTGTGTTCAAGTAGGCGAACGTATAGTTGTACGAGCACGGATCAAATGCAGATATCTATGTTTTTATATAAAAAGTTTTTTTTTAAAAAAAAATCATAACAACATGCACGACTTTGTTTAAGATCGAATGTAGGTTGCAATCGTTTACTTACCGTTGGTGCAGAAGAGTTGGAACCACACAAGGGTGAGTATATATCGTAAAGGAACGCAGTGCCTCGATCATTGTCAGCTGCGGACATGGCTTCTACGCACATTTCCGACACGGATGCCTTTGTTGTAAAGTTGCAGTTTTTAAGAATTGCATCGTGGTGTTCATCGGATATGAGGGCGTGCGACCACAAGTAGTCGTAGATGCCACTCATCATGTCCTGGTAATCAATGTACGGGTTCCCAATCTGAATAAATTAAAATGCACCACCAACGACGAAAATTCTGTTAGATATGTAGAGGATGATCATTTGTGTAGGAATTGTAGGGAGGCGACTCAAATTACCGCGATTCTTTTCAAGTTGATGATGGTTTGGTTCGCGAGTTTGTTCTTTCTAAGGATTAGTTGAGTGAGCTGTGGCACGTAGTGGCCAGCGTAGCTCTCCCCGGCTATGTAGAAATCGCGGCTTTTATACTCGGGGAACCTTTCCAGCCAGTTTATGAGAAAGGTGTACGCATCTGTCGCTGTTCTGCTGTCGCCTGTGGCGTAATCGGATGATTTGTTGGAGTAGGAGAATCCAACACCGGCAGGAGACTCCAGAAAGAGTATATTAGCCACTGCAGACAGACAGGTTCCAGGTTTTTTATTTCTTCCCCTTTTCTTTTCTTCAATCTGATCTGATTGCACATGTAAGAAATCTTACCGGTGTTCCAGGCATGTTTGTTGTGGCATAGAGTTTTCCCGTCCGGGTTTACCCGAAACGGCCCGAGCTCCGTCAGTCCCCCGATCCCTACTGAAGAACAGCCGGGGCCTGAACGATAGGCATGAATGTATTTACAGTCCAAAGATCACATGAGATTTGGAAACGGATCCAATGATTAACAAGGTTAATTGTATAAGTATTATTACTGTAGTAATACTACCTCCTGCGAGCCATAGGACAAGAGGATTTCTGTCTCGGTGAGCCAATAAAACAGGGCCCTGCCTGCGCGTGGATCAACGGTTACATATCCTGAATACTGAGAAAATCTCACTTGTGGCTGTCCTGGTAACTCCAGAATCCTGTCCGATTCCTTTAAGCCCTCCTGAGGCGCCATGAATATGTAATCATTGGAATCATCGCCATCATCATCCCAAGTATCCTCATTTTCTGACTCTCCTTTCCAGGGACCGTTGATGAGCTCACTAAGAGGATCGTGGCCCCTATAAGTATAACAATGTCCCGGCACGATTATTAGGATTGCAAACGAAAGGAAAGTGATAACAGCACGTTTCATTTTTTTAACCTAATGGTAATTCCCAAAGACGGCCTTCTCTTACAAATGGATGCTGTTAGCAATTCCAACATATGCAGAAATATGAGAAAGCTGTCGTGTTCGAGTACTTTTGCAAGAGAAATGATCATTGGAGATATCAAGTGGCCGGTTAGATTGGTCATGTTTTACTACTCCACCTTATTAGGCAAAAGGATGACGTGTACTTTTTTTTTTAAATACATTTTTTGCCTTTTGGGGCATGTGATGAGACAAACTGGCAGCCGGCCAGGGATGGGGTATGGTTGTCTGGTTTCCTCTCAGTTGTGAGGGCTGCTGTTGTTTGCTGCCATTGTCATCATGTGATCAAATTTATATAGTATTACATTTTAT
Organism: Hygrophila difformis; assembly: GCA_030278955.1. Lineage (NCBI taxonomy): Eukaryota > Viridiplantae > Streptophyta > Magnoliopsida > Lamiales > Acanthaceae > Hygrophila > Hygrophila difformis. Next base: position 62,010,815 of record JAOANR010000004.1, on the reverse strand, counting down.
TGGAGTATATTATTTATATGACCATGTGTAATGAAATGTGTGGTGTTCAAACTAATTAAGCATTTCCTCAAAGAAAAAAGTTGAATTTCTGAATTGATTTAGCAATTAGCAGTCCCCAATGAACTCAAGTGTCAAGTGTGGCACATACATATAAACATGTAAACCATAGACCAATTTAAGGTGGTCGTCCTTAATGATAAGTAACATGATCAAATCTTATTGAAGTGAAAATTATTGAGCAATTCAGACATCATCATATCCTTGGTGGTGGTCTAGGCCTGAGGGGGAGGGAGTTTCCCGGAGAGGAAGGATGAGAAGAATTTGAGGGCCCTTCCTGGCTGGTAACTGGGCACGAAATGACCTGCTCCTCTTATCGTCACAAATGACACATTTTGATACTCTACTGCATATCCTCCAACCTTCATCATCACAATTATATATAAATAAAGAGTAAAACCAAAACAAAATCTTGAGCAATGATCTTATTATTTATTTACATAATATATATATATGGACTCCAATGCATAGCTCAGAAATCAGATCTTTGTCATGGTACCTGGCCCTCATGATCCCAAGCATACCATGGAGTCTTCACTGGCGCCCCCAGCCTCGCCATCGAGTACTTTGTCGATGTCACCGGCACTCTCCCATCCGTGTCCCCACTGTAAATAATAATCATAAATTACCTTACCCTTGTTCGGAAACACTTTCAACAACAGCTCGTGTGTGTATTTCAACAATGATGTAGCACCGCGCTCATTCCCTGAACGAGCGCATAAATAATTAAAGTCATTTTATTTATTACCTGTAGATCCAGACACTTATGCCACTAGCCATGAGTTCCTCAATGACAGGAAGAATGCTGTCCCATATGTCTTTTTGATCGTAAAATACATAGCCACTGTGACCAGAAAAAGAAAAACATTTAAAAAAAAACTGTTGGATCGTTCATAATAATCTTGAATAATTGTGCTTGTAAACTTAATTATACTAATAGGGTAGGGTGAAGTACACGGTTACCTACAGACGGACCACGGTCCAGGGGCTCCTGTGACATTAGCATGGAGCGCTTTTTGCACCTCTGGGGTGTTCAAATATTCATACACATAGTTGTCCGAGCAGGGATCAAATGTGGACAACTAGTAGTACAATTTTTTACAACAAAATAAATTGTGTGAGACTTGAGAATTGTAACATTTTGAGGATGTAAAAGTTTATTTACCGAGGGAGCAGTGGAGTTGGAACCACATAAGGGTGCATATATGTCGTAGAAAAACACATTGCCCCAATCCTTTGCTGCCTTATTAATTGTGTCTTCGCATTCCTGTGTCTCTGGCGGCGCTGAGAAGTTGCAAGCTTTGAAGACCGCAGCATGGCTCTCATCGGACAAGAGGGCGTGCGACCAAAAGAAGTCGAATATCCCAGTCATCATATCACTGTATTCTATCAATGCATTCCCAATCTGATAGTGTACAAGTAAAATTTCATTACAGCTATGTTTCGAAAACAAAAGTATAGTTATTAGTAGCTAGACCGAGGCGAATTGAATGGTCGTTGGAAGACTTGCCGCAATTCCTTTGAGGTTAATAACGGTCTGGTTTGTGACTTTGTTGTTTTTAAGGATTAGTTGGGCGAGTTGAGGCACATAGTGACCCGCATAGCTCTCTCCCTGCTATATAAAAACCGCGTGTTTTGTATTCAGGGAATCTCTCGAGCCAATTTATGAGAAAGGCGTATGAATCCACGGCCGTTTTTTGGTCATCCGTGTTGTAGTCCGAGGTTGTATTGGAGTAGGAAAATCCAACCCCAGCAGGGGACTCCAAAAACAGCACATTAGCCACTGTACATTTTTTTCCAAATTTAATTAACTTGGGATGATCATTACAATAATAATCTTATAGAAATGTTAGGAAATTGGGTTGAGTGATGAAAAAATTTCTGACCAGTGTTCCAGGCATAGTTGTTGTACCACAAAGTCTTCCCGTCGGGATTGACCCTGAATGGCCCAAGCTCTGTCATGGCCCCGGCTCCTATGGAAGAACAACCAGGCCCTGCATGTGACATGGCACGGCAATGGCACCAAACGTATTAGTTAAACTGAAAACATAATAATAAAGCAGAGCAGGCATCATATATATATATATATATATAGTTATAACAATTACCTCCATTGAGCCACAGGACAAGAGGATGGTTGGAAGGATTTTCGGACTCAGTAAACCAATAAAACAGTGCCCTGCCTGCCTTAGGATCAACCGTCACGTACCCGGAGTACTGAGAGAATCCAACCTGGGGCTGTCCTGGCAATCCCACCGCATCATCAATCTTGTCAGCTTCTTTCAATCCCTCCTGCGATCCCACATAAACTCCAGAGTAGTACTCATCCCTCATAGGACCCTCATTTTCGGACACCGTTGTTGTTGTTGTTGTTCTGCGAGCATTCATGATTAGGTCGGCAAGTGGATCGCGGTACCCTCTCCCGCCGTAGCAGTGGACCGACGCCACCACCACCAAGAAGAAGAACCAAAGTACACCGGCGATTTCAGTAGTTGCTTTCATGTATTCCTCTTTTTTCTTTTTCTTTTTTTTTTCTGGGGGGTGATGTGTGTTCAAAGGGAATTTGAGTAGGGAGAAGGCTGCTTGCTTGTCTTGTCTGCACCTCATATATATAGACAGGCCAGGTAACTACTAGTACTAACTAAAGAGAATTCGCAATATGATCCTACTGTGGGGTGGGGTGGGTCCCGGCCAGCCCAAACCAGGTGTGAATTGTGATCGACATCGATGTGGTATAGACAATAGACCCGAAACGATGCAAGAAAAATGAGCATTGGAGACGTGGATTACATGATCAGCAGATTGGACGTATTAGCAGCTATTTTGATTCCTAGAAACCGTTAAGGTGGATAAATTGCGCGGGTACTAGGTATTATTATTATCGTAAGTAGTAGACTAGTAGTAGGTACTTATTTTGGATGAAAGACGAGAAAAGACGGTCACATTCACATATATAGTTGTCCTATTGAATATTAGTATATTGAAGACGATCGATCGTCTGCCATGCATAATAAAACCATTCATTGTGTAATTCGAATTGTGATGATAATAATAATAATCATATAATAATGCTCCTAATTTCTATCAACAGTCCCGCGCGCATACTCTAGCTACTCATAATTTACTTACATTGTGGAGTCCTATAAATAATTACACTTACATAGTAACATTGCTGTAATATATACATACAATGATCTCATCATCAAGAGACAAACAGGAGAAACACATGTGGGCCCGGCCGGGACCAGCTGACTTGGAGGCAGCTGCCGGCCGGTGAATGACGCGGCTGTTTTGCGATGGTGCATGGTGATGATATATACTATCCCTTTTAAATGCACGTTTTGACTTTTGGTACTGTTCATTGAGTAGCTTTGACTCGACTTTTTAATATAATTATATAAGATAAAATATAGTCAAGTGAGATCTTGTTGGATTCGTCTAATCGCATAGATTTATAATATCAAATTTTCATAATTTTTCATTGTATGCAATTTGAGTTATGAAAAATTAAAAATATGTATTGGATTGCGTGAAATGTGGTTATGTAGCATTTAAAAAGAAACGGAGGAAGTATATGCTTTGTATTGTTTGCTTCAATTGTTTCGTTTCGTAAATGCCACATAATACTCTGTGTCTTTGCCATTATATTGCCATTATTATTGCCATTGTCAGCTGCAATTAACAATGTTTTTCTTGCTCACTAATTTAATGAGGTCTTGTTCACATTCGCATGGAGGCATTCAATATTGTTTGGAATTGGAATCCATTATTAATCGATAATAGTACTACTAATAGAAGTATATACTATAATGGAGCACAGCACTCTCATACTAAAATATTTTATTTTATTGTCTTGAATTGGAGGTGGTTTAAATAGAAGTGAGCTATTCTATGGGGTATATATCCTATCAGAGCCAGACCTATGGCGTATATAGGACAGCAAATATCGTCGTCTGTGCAAGTGTAACATAAGGCAATTTTGAATATTGGATGTCCATACTCCATAACCATCCAATCCAATCTTGATACCTATCTATATTCGACATTATCAACTCTCTTTCCATTTTCCTCATTGCCCATTGCTCACTGCCTACTACGTACAGTGTTGCATTTTCCTAATACCCTTTGAATTACTATTGTTTTATTATTATTACTTAAATTAATCTAAGTTAAACATATGGTGAGTACCATTGCTTAGGTTGGATTGAAAAGGTTGATTTTGTTCAACATCACACATTTTTGCATTTGTTTTGGACATATGTTAACTATGCACCACGGGAGAATAAATGTATTCCAATTCGGCCGGCAACTATTACTCTCTCTTTCATGCTTCAGGCTGTCACTTTTAAATTTTAATGGGACTTCCGATTTCCCAAAGCTAGTCTTCGATCCAATACAAGTATATCTAGGGCCCATCCAAAGAACAAGATATGTAATTCTATGTACTGTATCTCTAAATTCATTGCACCACCAGAATGGAAGAGTGCAAACCAGAACAAGTTTCAGAAGAAAAGAAAATACTATAAGCCGCTAACAGTAGTACCTTTATAAGTTTCAAATGTCAAAATCACAAGCCAAAGTTCAAAGAGATAAAACAGAAAGGAAAGAAGGGGAGTGGTGTCTCAAATGAGATATTCAGCTACAAAATTCTTGGTGTTCCCACACAATAGGGGTTTTGGATACACTATATCCACTATCTGTGATCAATAAATATATAATGTCTTAGTTGTTTAACTTATTGGCTGCTGCTGTTGCAAGGCAGCCCCATGCCCATTTGCAGATGCCCCGTACGCTCCTCCTGGATATCCGTATCCATTGTAGGCTTGCCTTCCATAATAACCTCCATTCCATTGGCCATTGGAATCTGCTCTTGACTGTGCAAAATAAAATACCATATCCAGGTTAAGATCCACAAAGCACACAACAAATAGACAAGATATAATAGTATCATGTGATTGAGAAACTCAAAACAATGAATTTAAGCACACAAAAACTAATATACTACTACAACTCATTCCAATTCTTACACCCAATACCATTTTAAATTTGTGGTCCTCTATGCTTTCAAGCATTAATCAAATCATATATAGATAAGGGATGGTAGTATTCAAGGACTACCAGCAAGTTACATAACGAATCATAGGATGAAAATTTCACCTGCTTGTTACCCATATTTCGACCCCAAGAAAGGCGAACAGCCTGCTTCCCAATAACTGTCCCATTTAATCTCTCGAGTGCTTCCTCTGCGTTGCTCCTGTATAATGCAAAATTGGAATGATCATGACTCGAGGTTATATTAGGGCAGTTCACCATATATGATGAAACAACTTCTATTATAGTAACGGGGATTGTGATTATGATTCTAGCGATGTGCCTACACCACATTTTTCAGTATAGTGCAACTGTGCAAGAATGTCCACCAAAAAGAAAAAGAATTTATTGATGGAATTCACCTCTAGGTATTCAATAGCATGGAACAGCATTTAACACTCTATAATTTTCAATATGGTCTAGATAAAAATAACAAACTGCATGCATATCTTCTGTTTATTCATTAATAGATGCATTCAATAAAACAAACTCTTTTAGTTATTCAACAACTCAAAACTGCACTTATTTGTAAATAATGATTTCAAAAAAAATAAAGATAAAATCAAATTACCACTTATCCCCCCCCCCCCCCCACCCCCCAAAAAAAAAAAAAAAAAAAGAAAAAAAAAAGAAAAAAAAAAGTAGTAATAATAAGTTCCCGCACATGCAGTAGGCAAACATTTAGTTTCTTTGTTCATTTACTTAGACAATGCATTGCACATAACCTTTTCAATAGATAATTTTATATAAGCAACATGTTTATAATCGAAATGTAGCACTACTAACCTGTTTGCAAATTGTACAAAACCGCACCCCTTTCCAGTGGGAATTTTCACAGAGACAACCTCACCGAAGGGGGTAAAAGACTGCCTCAGCTCTTCATCCGTAACATCTGCATCTAGGCCTCCCACAAATATCTAAAAGAGACATGGCTGTTTGGGAATGATGTTTTCAATGTACCATAGATAACTTTAAGAGTCAAGATGGCTTACTGTTGTGTTGGATGAGTCATTTTCAGGTTGGCTTTGGGGGACTGAACCATTTGCAAATCCACCTGATAATAGAACAGCAAAAACAAGGATCTCTTGAGAAATATAACATAAAATGTATCAGTTTCACAATACAAGATCATAACTTCCCAACCAAAAGATCCTTATTAATACCAAAAAAAGAAAAAGAGAAAGAGATGTGGCCTTCCAGTTGTTTTTTTTCTACCTTCTGTTTCATTTCACCAATGAAAGCCATTCTTGAACAAAAATTTAACATATAGTTCACAGGTGAATTGAACCACAATGTAAATTGAAAAATAAGAACTAAATAATACCCTTTTGAGTTTTAAAAAAAATATATATATATATATATATATATATAGGAACAAACAGTTGAGGAATAAAATATATAAGGAAAAACATATAAGAAACACTTGAACTTAAGACTAAACGGCATGGTGCACCTTGTGAAGAATATTGCTGCTGTTGCGAAGGTTTCTTGGGGGTTGCAGCACCAATTCGCATGGCTCTGCTGGAACAATACACTCCATTCATCTCAGTCATTGCTCGAGTTCTCTCATTTTCATCCCCAAACCTAACAAAGCCGTAACCTTTGGAACGGCCACTATTTGCATCAACTACAACTTTGGCACCTTTGACGGATGGATACCTACTAGCAAAGGTATCATTCAACATTGCATCAGTAACATCAGTAGCTAAATCTCCAACAAATATTGACAAATCAGAACCAGCATCGGGGCGCCTATCACCAGAGCTGAAGGCTGCCCAGTTTAACCGAAAGGGCTGCTCTGTATTTGGCATCGTGGCACCATTGTAGCTCTGCAGAACTTTATCTGCTGCTACATGAGAACCAAACTCAATGAATCCATATCTCTCCGACTGACCAGTCTGCTTATTGCGGATTATCTTGACTGACACAACCTACTTGTTTAAATAGCAAGCACTATGAAATACAAATAGAAAAATACAAACTTCATAAAAGTTCTAGCTTGCAAGGCATTTAATAGATGCATACCAAACGACCAAGTAAACAATTGATGTTACAGATTGACAAAAGTGGAAACATCATAATGATAGAATTTTATACAAATCAGGAAATACTTTGTTCATGAATAGTTTGTGTACTATCGGAAGTTAGCCTCGTGTAACCCCAAACAAAAAAAGAACAAAAGCAAGCATTAAATGCAAATTGAAGAAAATCCATTTGCTGTAAAGTTGGTCCTAAAGATTTGCTATCTAGCCTTTATTATCTGCATCCCAAAAAATCACTTCAATTATCCGAAAAGGAAACAGCTAATTCACATCATTGAAATTATATTCCTATGTTCTACCGTCATAATTTGAAGATGTTACAATAAATACAAAACTTACAATCAATAAGAAGTAATCTACCAAAAAAAAAAAAAAAGGCTATAAAATCCCTAACGCAAAAAACAATAGCGAAGAAAACAAATCGGAGAGAGAAGGAATTTTCTATTACCTCTCCAGTTTGAGAAAAGCACGAATGAAGATAGCTTTCATCCATCCATTGCTGGAGATCTCCAATCCAGACCGTCTTGTTATCCTCACCCGAGCTCTGAATCTGAATCTGACCGTTTTGCTTCGGATGCGGTTGTTGCTGGTACTGCTGCTGGTGCGGGTGGTGGTAGTATGGCACGTAATGCATCATTTGCTGCTGCATCGTCACCGCAGGATACTGCATCGCCATCCACTGCTGGTGATACTGCTGCATCGCCATCCATTGCTGGTGTTGCTGCATCTGCTGCTGTTGCTGATTCAAATCGCCGCCGTTCATCCTCAATTTCCTTTCCCTGGGAGCTCGATTCCGGTGTGAATCCGCAGTTGCCGGCCGGCAAAACCAGGATTCGGAGAGTGGGGGGAAAAAGTCTCGCGAAGGAGATCGAATCAATAGCAGCGAATGGCAGATTTTACGGATCTAGGGTGGATTCAACCTCTCTGCATTGTAGTATATGACTAGATGGAATCCGATCCGTTCAAGGACTCTGAGATTAAATCGCGGTCGTTCATCTGATTAGCACACCAACAGATGGGCCCAGTTGGTAGGGCGGTGGTAATGTGGGTCCCGGTCTGCAAACTGATTAGTTTCCGACGGTCAGATTCGGGCGACAGATGTGGCAGCGGTTTTGCGTTGACGGCTGGATTTTTACCAGATTAGGGTAAAGGGCGTGTGCTACACTGAACAAGACTTATAAGTACAAAGAGCATTAAATAGTTTCATAGGATGATTCTATTTTAGGATGGGACATGTACTGGTTAAAAAAATTTCACCATTCACTAATTTGTTTGATTTTTCTCGAATTATTTTTGGAATAACCAAGAACAGAGCTAATACAAATTTTCCTATAATAAGGTGACGGATGAAAGCAGGCACGGCTGCTGAGCTGCTGCCGTAGGTTTGCCAAATATGTTAAAACCAAACACGGCTTCGCAGTTTGGGGACTTTGACCCGGTCAAAGTCAAATTGGAGGAGGTTGCTGCTTCTTTTGTATACATGTCGAATTTACATAAAAACCTCTATAAATTTTTTTAAAATAATACTCCCTTCGTCTTTTAATGATACATTTTGACTTTTTTTACTGTTCATTGTAGCACTTTAAATTCTATTTTTATTATAGTTGTAAATGAAAAAAAAATAACCAAGTGAGATTTTATTGGATTCGTCTCATCTCGTAGTTTTTAAATATCAAATTTTTAGAATTTTTACTTGTACCGAATTTGAGTTATTAATCGTTGAAAATGTGCATTGGCATACGTGCAAATGAGATGTGTAACCTTTAAAAAAATGGAGGCGACTTGGTAAAAAAATTATCAAATTATATTCACCTAAAAAAAATTTATCAAATTTAAGAAAATAATATTTTTTTTCAGAAAATCCCTTTCAATCTAAATAATAATTCATAAATATTACAATTATAAATATTTCGTAATTTACTAAAATATGAATCTATGGTTACGGTTTTTTAAAAAATTTAAAAATCTAATTAGTTTTCATCCATAAGTTTTTTAATTAGTTACAAATAATTAGATTATTCATGAATATAATGAATGAACCACATATGAATTAATTTGTTTTCAATAAATATGTACTAGATTTGCTGAATTGAAAAAGTCTTTCTAGTTAATAAATTATTAATTTATTGATATATTAATATATTTTAAAATTAATTAAATTTCAGGTTTCAAAATATTAATTTATAGGGGTTTACTATAAATGTCAAATTTTGTCCGAAAGTCCGCGTTGTTTATTTTCCATATTTCTAAAATTGAAATTTCTCAGCAAACTAGATTTTCTTTAAATTTATCAATTTTTTTATATGGGTTTTCACCACTCATTTTTCAGTCATTCAATGACTCTTAAAAAAAAAATAGTCCTAATATCACAATTGTTATTGTAAGACCCTCATAGATGACGTTGAGCCGACTCAATCATACTTCAAATTGAGAACCTCGTACACGAACTTAAATTTAACTATTTTTGTTTGACAGCTAGTGTCTTCTTTAATTTTTAAAACCTTTTTGCGCGCATATATATATATATATATAATAAATCCTGAATATTTTTTGGCATGTGCAGATTCTTTTGTCCTTATTAAAATTAATCTATCCTTCTTAATTTTCAGGGGTTAATCAGTCATTATGGACTCATTTTTAAATCAACGGCTCTTGCAAAGACACATAGATGCTGAGTAATTGCCCAGTAATGCCATGTCATCGACCACGTCACCAATATCTAAGTTTAGAAAACAAATCTATCTATTAATATAACAAAGTCGTGTGAAAATCTTCATATATATTTTAAAAGATATAATTCTTTTTATATAAATTATTTTGATTGCATATATAAATCTATCTATTAATATAACAACTTTTTTGATACATACTTCATATATATAAATTATTTTTTTATGTATACTTTTTTATACATATAATTTTGTAAAAAATAATATTATAATATAATTAAATAAATTTAGTTAGATTAAAAATTTATCTCTATAAAATATATAATCCTGTATCAATAAAAGGAATATAATTATGATATTTTTTAAAAAAGTATTTCATTCAAAATATATTGAATAACTAAATTTAAGAAATGTTGTGAACTATAAAAATTTAATAAATTTTATATCCTGTTTTTTTTTTACCTAGCTTAATATTGAAATTAAACAGTATAAATGAAGTAAATATATGTTTTTAAATTATAGTAAATATATTTATCATATCAAATATTTATAAACATAAAACTATATAATATTAATTCTTTGATCAAATATATAATAGTATAGGAGTATTTAAGAAATATTAACATATTATAATATTAATAAATAAATATAATTAGGTTAAAAATATGTGTCTAAAATATTATCCTATATCAATATAAGGAATTTAAAATAATAGATTTCAAACATTTTTAATCAATGACATATTTTAAATATAAATATTTCATTAAAAATATGGTATAAATATTAAACTGACATTAAAAAAATTGATAATATAAAATAACTAATCACTTAAAAATTCCATACCATTTTAGCCAAATTCTACATAATTTTTTTTCTTTCTTAAGAAGAAAAGAAAGAAAATGAAAAAAAAAAGAGACTAACACGTATCATAGTATAACTTTTAGACATAATATCCTTAATCCTTATTTTATTTCAATATAAATATATATGTATATGAAATTCAAAGTAAATTTTTATACAAATTTTTTATATATAAATAATTTGTATTGTAAAAGGATATAAGAAGTATTTTAGTATAAATAATTGTGAAGATTTGTGGGAATCATAATTAGTTTTGGATTGTAGCAATATTTTTACCCAAAAGCTCTAATATTTTTTTAAGTGATCATGACGTTCAAACATGATATAAAACATGTGAATATAAACTTTCAATCAAACATATTTACCATTTTATTTTTCACAAAGAATAATCTAAAGTGAACATTTATCATAAATATACAATACTAAACTTATCAAGTTTTCCACTTGCTCTTATTATTTTAGATATGAAAGTGAAACTATTTATATTTAGGTTTTTAACATTAAAAATAATTTATTTTATGTTATGTTCATTTGGTTGTGTCTTTGAATTTTTCTTCAATCGTCTTATTCTCTCATTTATTTCCCTTTTAAATTTTTGTTACATGCATTCCAACCACTATTTTAAGCAAAAGCCTTTTTTTTGGTGAACAAGTCTGAGAAGGCGGGCAAAGAGAAAAAAGAAAAGAAAAATCGAAAACATAAACAAAAGACTTGAATCTCATGTAATTCAAAAAGAAAAAAAAATTATATTCTCATTTTATATCCTCATATAAGTTCAATCATTATACACTCATTTTTAGATCAAATGCTCTTATTAAAACAAGCGGGTAGATTGATAGCTGATGAGTAATGCCATATAATCAAACACGTCATCAGCAAAAAAAAATAAAATAATAAATAAATAAACATCAATAAATTCATCTGTTCTTTTCTATGTTCCTCTCATCCTCTGCCTCACCAAACGATCCGAGGTTTTCTCTACTAACTTTACTTCAATGCCAATAGTGACTCGCTTCAAAGGCTGTGTGGATTGCTTGGATAATTCATTCTGGTTGTGCATGCATACTTCCGATTTTTACACTTAAGGGTATTATATTGGCATTCCTATCATTGTGTTTGATTTAATGCCCCAAAGAACAACCTCATAATTTTATTCAGAACAATAAAATCAAAGAACTGAGTGGAACGGATATTCAAAATTTGATGAACTTTCTACAAAAGATGCAGCTTCACCATTGAAGCCATGCTCGACAAAGTAGCCACATGTTAATAGTGAGTTTCCTTGAAGCATATAAACATAAAATATTGGATAATGTAGTAATTCTAATTTCTACCACCCTCTTGTAAGAACATAATTTGAACAAAGAAAGGTTAAGCTCTACCAATTGCTTGGTCATTATTTGTGCCCAATGGAGCAAATGGGTAAAAAGTTTTCTTAAATGCTAAATTGACTATTTCTTTTACAGCTAAAGGCATTGCATTAGTGTTCATTTCTGTTGTTCCGTCGATTGAATGACCAAAGATTCAATTGATCACGATGAACAAATTGAGGAGTTGATTTATAAGGTGTGTGCCAAATCTCATTAATGTAATTATTGATTTTCCTTTTATCCTTGGAGAGTTGATGATTGGCATTCACACATAATTCTCACTAACTATTACAAAAACTATACTATTATTATAAGCATAGCTTGAATTGCTCTACCTGGAGTGGAGATAGGAATTAGCCTGTGTTGAGAATTTTTGGTTGTCCTGATGATTATTTTCACTAAATATCAATTAAAAACATTTCTGATATGAAATTGTATCATTTAGGAGTGATAATAAATGTTTTGTTGATGGCAGGTGGAGGAGTTGTATCAAAAACTCTATAAGTTGGTCGAGAAAATACTTGGTTCCCACTTTCAACCAAGCAGGCTAGGTTTCGAGTTTATTTAGCTTTAGTATTGTGGAATCGAATTATTTAATAGATCATGTGGATAGGAGAGGGAATTGAATTATTAGAAAATTGTTATATCATTCAAGAAAATTCACATAATGGGAGGAGGGTCGAGGGATAATGGGATGTTAAAATAACTAATTTATAATAAATATGTTTCATTTTAACAATGAAATCCTAAATTTGATTGTTAAATTATGAACTCTATTCCTCCTTAACTTTTAACTTTATATCTCTAAACTCTAAACCATTACTCAAAATCATTACAATTTAAAATTATCATTGACTATGAATTCCAAATTGTATACTTCTACGTATTTATTTTGTTCATTCAACTAAAAAAATATATATTAGTTCTATTCATAATAAGAAAGCAATACGCTCGTGCGCAACGCGCGGGCCAAAAATGCTAGTATATATATATATTTTGGTATACATCGGGTATTTTAGATTATTTTTTTTTACTTCATCAAAACTAATTAAATTGTTAAAATATGAAGGCTAAATTGATAAGCATATCTCCCATAGCAGAAGAAAAAATATAGAAAAGTTGTATAATTGGTATTGAAATAAAGATTTATTACCCATAAGGATTTATTAGGGGGGGGGGGGGGGGGGAATCAAATTTAAAGGATGAGTCTGGGTTGTTGTGGATTGAGAATGAATCCTGTGTGAAATTAAAATTGAGTGAAAATGATATGATTAGGTGAAGTAAAAGGGGGTGTAAACACTTACCAGCCAGTCGCCATAATTCAATCACAAATTAGGTTTAGGTCTGTCAAATCAAATAGTCAAATACTACTGTAGTACTAGTATTCAATTACTTTCCATTTTTAATTTCCCAACTGTTTCCAACAACTTAATTAATAATTATTCTAGACCAAATTATTAATCTTTGCTAGATACTTCCTCTAATCTGTTTTTATGAATCTGCAATATTCACTCTGTGTATGCAATCCAATGCACATTTTTAATAATGAATAACTTATGTTGTGTACAAGTAAAAATTAAAAGAAAAAATGATATTCTAAAACTATAAGATGAGGTGATTCTAACAAGATCTCACTTGATTATATTTTTTCTTCTCTAACTATTATATAAACGTGAATAAAAATTGAATAATGAATAGTATAAAAAAAATCAAACGTTTCACTTTCACGAAAACGGAAGTAGTATTTCCCTTCAAACTTTCAACAGGAATTTATATCATTTCAAAAAATGATTGGATAAATATGCATATACAATGGTTGAATACGAGCCAAGTATTGCAGGACAGAGGGAGTACAATAGATGGGGACTTGACCAAGTCCCGTAATTTACAACCTTCCCCTATCCCTCACCCCCTTTATTTCATTTTATAATTTATGTAGCATGTGCTCCCACCACTCATTTCATAACTTGTAGAGGTTGTTGTTAAGGGAGGAAAAAAATAATAATAAAAAAGCTACATAGAAAATTAAAATTCCTTGTTTATATATATATTGTTGGAGAACAGGAGTACATGCATGTTATCTTCATTCAAAAATCAAGAAGCTCTTATACTTAATTATTCCATGATCTGATCAGTTTATTAACAACATGATGAGCTAGCCGAACACCAATATATAGTAGGAGTACGTACGTACTGTATGAAGGAAGATTAATAATTAGCTAGAGCGTATAATAATGAGGTTTGAGCGAGGAGGGATCGGACGCCATACTTATATACCGATTTTGATTATTCATGATTATATACTTACTCTGTTACTAAATTATTGACACATTATTGGGTGTTTTATAACTGTTTATTGAGTAACTTTGATTCGACTTTTTAATACATTTATATAAGATAAAATATAGTCAAGTGTGATCTTGTTGGATTCGTCTAATCGCATAGATTTATAATATCAAATTTTCATAATTTTTAGTTGTATGCAATTTGAGTTATCACGGATTAAAAATGTGTATTGAATTGCGTGAAATGTGGGTACGTGGCAAATATTAAGGAACGGATTAAAAATGTGTATTGAATTGCGTGAAGTCGCATAGATTAAGTATATCCTTACTTATTAATTAGCAGCTTGTAGACACGTTGTAGTAAAGGGATCGGAAATGTGTCGTCGGGTGTTGTTGAAGACAGGTATGCGTATTCCTGCATGTTGGGTAGGAGCAAAGTTAAAAAGCTAATTAATTGTGTTGCTAGTTGCTGCTGCTACTACTACTATTTTTGACCGCAATGCAATGGTTAAATTAAATCATTTGAGGACATCTCAAGTATATACTTTATTGTATTTGTGCATCCATTCCTTTTTAACATATAACTAGCAAATAACCCGTCGAGACTCGACGGGCATAATTATATATTTTATATAATATTTATATTTATATTATATAAATTAATAATAAATGGTATTTTGAGTAATGAAAATTGTAATGATTTATATAGATTCGAAAGAGGATGTATATGTTAATATAATTTAATTATTTTTAAAGCGAACAAAAAAAATCATATTATACCGTCTTCTTTAGCTTCTGTAGTTTGTCCGGTACAAACCTAACATATCAATAAAAATAATATTATTAAAATATTATTTTTATTTAATTTGAAATTTAAATTAAAATAAAACAAAATTTAAATATAAGTATTAAGCATAATATGAAAAAATCCCCCACAATTTGCTGAAATTTCATTGTTGAAAATCTCATTGGTAAGGGGCTAGTATAACATTATCTTTTAAAATGTCTGAATTAGAAATGGTGCAGTTTATATTTGTATATGTACTCTAAAAAATTGCCGCTATAGGATCACCCGTAGAGTTTATAAGAATATCATTCGGAAATGTCACATCTGATTGTACATCTCCAAAATCAATAACAGTTTTACCATCACCTGCATCATGTATATCAATTTTGCAAATTTTTTTCATATATAAATTTCATTGTAAACATTTCTTGTGGTATGTTGAGTTAATCATTCTTAATTGTATATTAATATTTTGAGTCACATCTTACTAGTGACATGAAATATTTCAACATAACTGTTAGTGGCTAAAAAATTAGTTTTTGAAAGATAAAGTCCAACATTCTTTAAAGATTGACATAGGACTTTTGTGTATAATCATAAAACAAACTGCGAGTGAGAATTTCTCATCCGAAATCGAATGGGGAATTTAGTTAAATCAGATAGGTTCATAATTATTCTACCAATCAAGAATTTTTTACTTTCATGGTTTCCCAAAAATTAGTTTAACCTCAATTATATGGTTATGCATCTTAGTTACGATCAACCTACTTCTATTGTATAATTTATTTGATGGATCTATATTCCTAAGAAGCATGACTATGCAACCCTCATTCAACTATATTTTTCAATAATCCAGAACAATTGATCGTGTTTAGATATTCCAGTGAAAATAATTCATTGGCATTATTTATGCTTTCATCATCTTGATAAATATTGTTTTTTTATTTGCAGACAATGGTTCCATGATGTAATTATTGATCGTATCAGCAATCTCATTGGCAGTGGTTAATATAACACTATCTTTAAAAATATATGGATTTGAAGTGTTGCAATTTATATTCGTATTAGTACTCTCAACAAATGCCACATCTAATTGAACATCTCCAAGATCAATACTAACTTTATTAATTACCATCACCTATATGAAGTATTCATTGTACAAATTTCTGTCATATATAATTTTCATTGTAAACAATATTTCTTGTAATATTTAAGTTAATCCATATTAATTACATATTAATACTTCGAATCCCCTATTTCCAGTGACACGAGATATTGCAACATATCACTGACATGGGTAAAAACTTGTTTTTGAAGATAAAGCTCAACTTTCTTTAAAGATTGACGTTGACTTTTTTTATAGTCATAGTAAAACAAATTTTGAGATGAGAATTTTTTTCTCTGAAATCAAATAGGGAATTTGGTTGATTCAGACAGTCTCTACCAATCAAGAATTTTCATCACAAATAATGAGTTTTGTTTTAATGAGAAGAGATGTTAAATAATTCATTGGGATAAGTTGTTTGCAGGTAGAATTTTCGTCACAATCTAGTTGAATACCAAATTTAAAATATGCAGTCCTACCTCTTGGAAAGAGTAGGGGTAGGGGTGTTATTCCACTGGATGTTACATGCAAAATCTTATCACCTATTCCACGAAAGGCTATACATAATATTTTCTAGATAAACTATTGATAAATGTCTTGTCAGTTCCACCACGTAAAGAAAAAATTAATCAAACCTCATCACTATCAATTACAGACATTATTTTATATAAACATTATTATGTTCATCAATTAAGAAAGATAATAGCTTAGCATTATCCCCCTTCGTTTCTTCCGTATTATAAGATGTATGTTTTAGTATCAATAGATTATATGTTTCGGACGTTAAAACATCATTCAATATCGGCATTCTAGAGAAAATTTACAAACTTATATAATTTGCAGCAATTAGCCTTTCAATTCTAACAAAGCTATATTTATATTTGTTCTTCTTTCAATTACAAATCTGTAAAAATAAAGATTAATGAATTATTTCTTAAAAATAGATTAAAAATTTAAAATTTTCTTCTTTATTTACTGATGGATCTATTCGCACGCACAATAACTCTTTATACACCCGATTCTTTTATTTATAATATGCTTTACAAAAATAATTATTTTCATTAAACCAATTATCCATAGAATATGAATTTTCACAATTCCCTTAATAATTATAAATTGTTTTGAATTATTTTCAGAGATAATAATCTTTTTAGGCCATCAGAATGATCAATTTTCAGATTTTAACCATTATTTTTTCATTTACAGTTTTGAGCCATTAGAAGGCTGTCGGACCCAGAAAAGGGTCAAAGCGGACCGCATGTTGTTCAAATCGCCTCATTATGGTCCAAAAATGGAAATTACATCCTTCTGATGGCCTATTTAAGTTTTTTATGTAATTAAAAGAGATAATATTTATTTCATCCCATTATTCATGTATCACTTTTGGTTTTTGGCATTTCGAATAAAAAATAACCAATTAATAACAATGTGTCAAACCATATCTCGATGTCAATTGCTAAAATGAGGTTGCTCAGTGCATTGGTATTACTCCGTTACACCAAGGTGTATCTTCCCATCGGAGACCCCTCAATCTAAGGTTTGGGGTTCGCGGCCCGGTTTCATGCGGTGGCGGGTCGTCGATGAGGAATGCTACCTGGTTGATCCTGCCAGTAGTCATATGCTTGTCTCAAAGATTAAGCCATGCATGTGTAAGTATGAACTAATTCAGACTGTGAAACTGCGAATGGCTCATTAAATCAGTCTATTAGCCACTCGGTGCGCCGCAGTCCCGATATGGACCCGGCGCCCCGATTTCCCTCCTGGTCTCCTATCCATTCTCTCTATCTCATTTGTAATTTGCGTGATTTGAGTTTTCAATAAAATAAAAATAAAATAAAGAGAATAAAAATACATTTTTATGAAAAAAACATTAGCTACTAAAATTTTCGGTTGCTAACATATATCTCTTTATGAAATGATAATAGAAAAAATAAGAATTCTCCAACCATCAAGAGAAAGTGAAACAAAATTGAAGATCATAATGACGATGGGTCTCCGATGGGAAGGCACACATTGGTTTGATAGAGGAATATCGAGGCACCTCGATATATGGTTTAACACGTTGTTATTAAGTGGGTTTTTTGTATTAGGGCAAACATAAAAGGAAAGTTGAATATAAATAATGGGATTTAAGGAATATTATTTATTTTAATCATATAAAAAAAACTTAAATAGGCCATCAGAAGGAAGCGATTTCTACTTTTGAGTTATAAGGAGGTGATTTGAACAACATGCGACCCTTTTGACCCTTTTTCTGGGCCAGACATCCTTGTAGTGGCTCAAAACTCTAAACGAAATAATAATGACCAAAATCTGAAAATGACTGATGTCCTAAAAATATTATTATCCCTTATTTTTGATATAATTAAACATAAATAAGATTTATATTATTTAATATATATTTATATACTATTAAAATGATATAATTATAAAATATATTTTTTAACGATTAACAACTATATAATTGTATATTACTTTCAGGGGAAGTGCCATATTTTGTGAAAACATAGCCTATATATATATATATATATATATTAATTAATACATACAATATTTTTTCTTCATACATTCATTAAATTCCATATAGACCATGCGAATTCTATAAATTTGAAATTCCAAATCACTTAAAACCTGATATAAATTGGAAATTCAATATCTTATAAAAACTAAAATTTGGAATTTCCATATACACATTAATATATCTTTAACATGAATAAACAAATAAAATGTGCAATGTACATTTTGATTACATCATTTACCACACCCAATAAAATATAACCAAAATTGAGACCAAACCTACAGAAAATTACCAGCATTACAATATGATCACCGTATTGAAACATAAACGCAACATAATTCTTAGTTACCAATGTTGCCTCATCATAAAAATTTTCTGGTGCAAAAACTGAAAATGCCTATCTATGTCACAATTCTATAGTTTAAAATTGAAAATCTATAAATAATAATAAATGCGGTAATAAAATATAAATACAAAATAATAAAATCTACAAATAATAAAATCTAAAGTAGATAAAATAAAAATTTCAAATTTCAAATTTCCAAACTTTCATATCTTTTTAAAAGTGAATATTGTGGGAATTCTATATAAATTGAAAATTGCATATATTTCAAAAACTAAAAATCTATAATGAATAAATAAATAAAAATGAAAATGTTAAATTAGTAAATTAAAAATTTTAAAATAATAAAGATAAAAAAATTACAAAATTTCAAAGTTCAAACCCTTCAAATCTTTTTAAAAGTAAACATAAAAATGCAAAATTTCAAATTTAAAATCTTCAAATCTTTTTAAAAGGAAAATTTCATATAAATTGGATATTTTCATATATTTCAAAAACTAAAAATCTATAATGAATGAATAAATAAATGCAAAAATCTAAAATTAATAAATGAAAAATCAAAAATTTGTAAAAATTAAAAATTTAAAATG
Organism: Hygrophila difformis; assembly: GCA_030278955.1. Taxonomy (NCBI): domain Eukaryota; kingdom Viridiplantae; phylum Streptophyta; class Magnoliopsida; order Lamiales; family Acanthaceae; genus Hygrophila; species Hygrophila difformis. Next base: position 61,991,097 of record JAOANR010000004.1, on the reverse strand, counting down.
AAGACACCACATTAATTATAGGATGACTTGTTCACTAATGCTTTAATATATATAGATTATACTATCACCACCCAACGGGATTATATTCTGGATTATTGTATGGAATTAACCGCATTACATTCATTTCAGATGGTAATTAATGCCAACTGCCAACTGTCTGTCATGTATCGCGCGTTGGGCGTTGGACTTCTTTTCTTGTCATATAGAAGTATTCTTCAGATATTCTTTTTACCTATTTTCCTACTCAATTTTAGCACTCTACTTGAAAGTGATGAATAAAATGAAGAATACTTCCATCGGAAAAATGGCCAAATATATTCTTTTTGTTTAAAAAAAAGTCAAATCTATCATTTTTCTATTTTATTACCGAATTTATCCTCTACACATGCTAATTATATCCGAAAATATCCTAAATTCACTAATCGTGGAATGCCTGCTGACGTGGCAATAAATTAATTTAAACCCTACACGCTGGATCGAATTTGAAGTGTGTCTCAATTAGGGTTGGGGAAAAATACCAAATATACTACATATCGCACATACCGTATCGAAAAAATACCGAAAATATCAAAATTTTCGGTATACCGTAATTTTCGGTATGGTATCATACCGTACCGTAAGATTTCGGTACGGTAACGGTATAAATTTTTTGATACCGCGGTATATCGCTACCGTACCGAACTGTGGTATATACCACCGTATCGGTATATACCACGATACCATTATATACCGTAATATCGGTATGTTGGTATATAGCGAAAGTTCGGTATGCCGGTATATACCGCAATACCAGTATGTCGGTATGTAGTGAATATTTGGTATGTTGGTATATACCGCGATACGGTATGTCGGTATATACCGCGATACGGTATGTCGGTATGTACTGAATGTTCGGTTTAGCGGAATATACCGAACTTACCGGAATGTCGGTATGGAAACGGTATGAAAATATTTCATACCGAAACTTTCGGTATACCGAAGATTGGTATACCGAAATGTTCGGTACGGCAACGGTATGAAATTTTTCATACCGTAAAGTTCGGTAAGGTATACGGTACGGAGAATTTTTTTCGGTATGATACTGTACCGAAAATTTCGATATTTTTTTTCGATACGGTATGTGCGGTATGCGGTATACTCGGTATTTTTCCCCAGCCTTAATTGAGAGACACTTCAAATCCCATCCAGCGTGTAGGGTTTAAGTTAATTTATTGCCACGTCAGCAGCCATTGCACGATTAGTGAATTTAGGATATTTCTGGATATAATTAGCATACGTAGAGGATAAATTCGGTAATAAAATAAAAAAAAGGATAGATTTGGCTTTTTTTGAAACAAAAGGGATATATTTGGCCTTTTTTCCATACTTCCATCTCTCGGTTATAAAGTTACTAGTATGTGTAGAATATCCCTTTTTTTTTAAGGAACCGAAGCCAGAGAAAAAGGTGGTGGGAACCCATGCTACATATTACAAGGCCGTCTAATCATTTTAATGGGCCCTGTTCTAATAAAAAATTTAGGCCCCATTTATTATATTTAAAAACTTAAGTAAAAAATTTTAAATATTTGTAAAAATAACACTATAATTAAAAAAAATAACCCAAAAGGAGCCTATCAACAACTAGTTCTTTGAAAATGTGTTTTTCTAACAAAAAGAACTAAACAAATTTCTAGCAATTCTTCTTGCAAACATAAAATGGATTGAGAAGAATTTGTTATGTCATTTTAGATTATTGACTATAAATAATGTGCCAACAAAGAAACTTATTTGAGTCTCAACACTTCAAATGTCTTTATAGAACCTAAATGAACAAAATAATTACAAAGTAAGTATCTTAGGCCCAAAGATCTACCTAACAATTCAAAGAAATGGTCCAATGTATTGGAACCAACACATGTAGACTCAATCTACAGCCCAAACATAGTCCAAACAAAAAAGCCTCTAGTAAACCTATATGACTTTCAATATAAAAAAAAAATGGCCCCCAATTTCCATTGCACAGGAAGAACTAGCTTCAGGTATGGACTTGGCTACTTGGGTTCATCCTGTAGAATATCCCTTTTTAGCACTAGCGTATAGGGTATGTGAGATGAAAATTGGAGTTTTTATAAAGTCGTCTCAGATGCAGTATATGTTTCAAACATTTCATGTATTGTAATTTTGGAATTGTGATAGTATATTACTATGGATAACTAAATAACGAGTTCAATCCATAAATAAAACGTAAAATCTACAACAATTACCTCAACTTACTTAAATAATTACATGAATTATAAATTAATAAAACACATTTAGAATAACACTTAAACCAAATTCTACCTACAGGGTCTCACCACTATTTTTCTCATTTTGGCTCCCTAAAAAAAATAAAAAAATCCTACTTCTCTTTATTACCATAATCTCTCGTCTCTCTCCTGCCTGCACAGATATTTATTGGGACATACTATCACTCAACCACAGGCCACACATGCTCACATTACTTCCTCCAACTACTATAAATTAAATTTCACAGCACTACTAATAATATGTTCGATACAAAGATGCTCCCACATGGGATTTAATTATTTTTTTCTAGGCAAATTAATACATATTTTAAATTATTAAAAGAAAATTAATACGGAGTATAAAATATATATATTCTAAAATTATAGAATTGAATAAATTTAATAAAACCCAACTTGATCACTTTTTTTTTAATATATTCTGATAATAAAATTAAATGAAAACTAGTGTCATTAAAAAATTAAAACGATTTAATAATGCATACAGTAGATTCTATGGAAAGGCATTTTGAAACTCTATGACTTGAGAGTCTGCTACGCTGTGAAGGCGAGCTTCAACCTGGGCCTTCCTGAGTGTTGGGCATTTATGGCCGTCGTTGAATTCTTGGGCTACCTGTTTTTGAACGTGGTTAGTAGGGATGATAATAGGTCCGGGTCAGAACCAAAAATCGAGAAAGACCTGAGCTTGGGTTGAGTCTTGGGTCTTACAAAAATTGAACCATAACCGACCCGTCCTGGCAATGGATCCGGGTCAGACCCGGAACCGAACCGAACCCGAGCCATGGGTCGGGTATTGGGTCTTGGCGGAACCGACCCAAACCCGACCCGTTGCCATCCCTAGTGGTTAGTTAAGACGGCCTTAATTCACCCAACCCATCAACCGACAATAACTATAAAAAACTTTTATTTATTGTTTTTTTTTTTCTCTTAAGGCACCAACCATAAAAGATACTCCCTCCGCCCGCGAATTGTGGCTCGTTTCTTTTGGGCACGGTAATTTATGTGGTTGGTGTGGTGAGGTTTAGTGGTTAAAGTGATGTGAGTATTTGTGTTTAAAATTTTAATAAATTTTGACTTTCTTTATTGTTTAACTTTGACAAAATATTATTGTAATGATTTAATCAGAGAAAAATATTCAAGTGTGGTATTGTTAGAATCGTCTAGACGTCTAGATTTAGAATATATATTTTATATAATTTTAATTTGTACCAATTTGAAAATATGAAGAATTAAAGGAATGGAAGTGACTTTGTGTAGAAAAATACGTAAAAGTTTATTGGGAGTTGTGCAGAATAGTAAAAGTGATTATGGGATTTAGAAGCCATTAAGATTCTAATCATATTTATATTAATTAAATTTATCTAAAAAGGGAAAGTAACCACAATTCGTGGGACAGCCCAAAGAGAAATACGGCCACAATTCATGGGAACGAGGGAGTAGTACTTTTAAACGTGGGAATTAATTTCCACAGCTGAATAAGAAATTTGAAATTTACATGGCAAATGAAATGAAATGAAATGAAATTTTCACCCCAAGAAAAAAGCTTAATATAAAAGAATTAGTAAGGAGATAGCTGTAGTATAGTTCTGTATACTAGTATTTGATTTTAGGAATAGGAGGATGGAGGAGGCTGTAATTAGGCAATTAGGTAATTAGGTAATTTGATTTATTGGGCACATTTAGAGAGTCCGGCAATGCGTGGATTTTTATTTTTAAATTTATTACTTCTACTATTATCGTGAGTCGTCAGTTCGTCACATGTCACATTTATGAATTTCAATAAATTCAGCAAAACTTCTTCCCATACTCACAGTCACTCTCACGCCACCGCTTCATTATTCACAATATGGCGTCCAATACTACCAAAGACATTCTCATCAATTTCCCGCCCTATTTCCGTATATTCACCGACGGCGCTATCGAAAGGCTCCGTTCCTCCGATTTCGTCCCCACCTCCGACGACCCCGCCGCCGCTGTCCGATCAAAGGACGTCGTCGTTGATCCTAAGACCGGCGTTTCCGTTCGCATTTACGCGCCGCGCCTACGTGATACGCCGCAGAAGCTTCCGCTTGTGGTCTACATCCACGGCGGCGCTTACTGCATCGGCTCAGCCGTAAGTTCTACTTTCCACAACTTCATTTCCACAGTGGTCGAGCGGGCCGACGTCGTCGCGGTTTCCGTCGAGTACCGATTGGCTCCGGAGTACCCCATGCCGATACCATACGAGGATTCCTGGACCGCGTTCAACTGGACCGCCGCCCACGCCGGCGGCACAGGGCCAGAGCCTTGGCTGAACGAGCTCGCGGACTTCGGGCGCGTGTTTCTGGGCGGGGAGAGCGCGGGTGCCAACATCGCGAACGACGTCGCATTACGCGCCGGCGTGATGGCGGCTGGGTCCCTCCCCGGGGTGGAAATCGAAGGATTGTTCTTGTTGCATCCGTATTTCGGGTTGAAGGGGGAGGATAAGCTGTACAAATTTTTGTTCCCGGGGAACAGCGGCGGAGAAGACGATCCGCTCTTGAATCCGGCGGTGGATCCGCGAATCGGGAGTATGGGTGGGCGGCGCGTGGCGTTCTTCGTGGCGGAGAAGGATTTTCTGAAGGAAAGAGCGGTCGCGTACAGTGAGGAGCTGAGGAAGAGCGCGTGGGGGGGTGAGGTGGAGATAATGGAGACGGAAGGTGAAGGGCATTGCTTCTATTTGTTCAAGGGGAAGAGCGAGAAAGGTGTGGCCATAATGGACCGCTTGGTCAAGTTTCTCAAAAACATAGAGTAAATTAGTGTGTGTTAGGAGGATTATATGTCAGTTGAATTATTGGCCCTTTATCCCCCTCTCTTAATTTTTTTATAATTTGTATGGCATAGCTTTGCACTAATAATAATAAAATAAAAAATAAAAAATCCATTGGTAGTCTTGTCTTGACCCTCGAGTAAATTCTTGTACTACTATTATTGAGGGCAGTGAGTGAGTGAAATAAAATCAATGTATGTGGTGGTGAATGAGATATTGTGGAATGTTTAGCTCAATTACTCTGCAACGCGTTTTTTTATCATTACTATGAATCTACCATTCATTTATGTTTTTGAGATTCTAAGTATTTTAACGAAAAATTAACTAACTTGTTTCAACCTTAATAATGGGCTTTATATAAGTCCAACTTGTCCCGTCGCAAATATAATGGGCTTTGTTGTGCGTGACAATAAGGGGACTTGGATAGGAGGGGGCTGTGGGTTTCTTGGTAAAAGTGATAGTCTTACTGCTGAATTCATAGGTTTGAAGAAGGGATTGGAATTCGCAGTGGAAAGAGGTCTAAGAAGGTTGGTCTGCTACACGGATGCTCTGTTAGTGGTCAAAGCTTTACACTCTCAGCAGGACCACCTTCATCCTTGTGAGCCTATCGTTCGGAATATCAGAGAGCTTCTTCAGAAGAGGTTTGAAAGCTGTGATTTCCATCACCTATTACACGAAGGCAATCAGGTAGGTAGCGGACAAATTGGCTAAGCATGGGGCGTCTAAGGAAGCTTTTTTCACTACGTGGGCGTATCCTCCTGGTGATTGAGGAACTCGCGAAGGATGCTTCCGGCGAGGGTATCCTTCGACTGTAGTTGGCTCCTTTCTCTTTTTGCTTCGGCTCCAGGGAAAAAAAAATATATATATATATATATATATATATAATGGGCTTTATAGACCCCTTAAACATTACTATTAATTCGATTTTGGGCCTAGGTTTCTACATCGATTCTATGCCTTTTCTTTCTTTCAAGCCCATATGTATTCTTTTGGGCCTAAATGCCAAGTCCCACAACCCCCTTTTATTTCTTCACATACTCCTATTTTGTGACTAAAGAGAAGTAATAAATTTATTTTGCATTTACGTTTACTATTTTTGTCTCCAGTACTAAACTAATTAAATCGTTATATATAACTGGGAGTTGTTTCACCAATTAAGCAATACCTTATTAAATTAAGTTGAAGCCAACATGTTGAAAGATCAATGTAATTACGTAATCACTGATCAATGTTTAAGCTTATTGCAGTATCATTATTATCATATACTATTAAATATACAACTGTCTATATTTCTAAGGATCTATTTTTTCTCAGTGAAAGAAACTAATTAAGCCTACTCATTCAATCATATATAGTTATTTTGAGGCCAAACTGTATATATATAACACATGGAGGAAAATATAAGAAATTAGGGAGACAGAAAAAAGGCAATGGAGTTTGAAAATTCATTTGTCCACAGCTTTTATTACACCAAAATCCAAGACCCGAAAGAGAAAGATAACATGGGCGGGTGCAATTAGCGAGGAGACACGTTTATTCCAAATCCTACGTACGTTGTCCACCCAACTGTAACACCTAATACCTATATACTATCTATATGTATAAAATATGCACCCATCAATAATGTGCTATATATTAATATTAATCAATTTTTCTACAACTGGTTGAAGTTGAAGTGAAACCCCGGCCTTATTTCTTTTTTGTTTATTTATTTTTTCAAAATTTAGAGGGACACTGAAATCAAAACCCCATAAATCCTAGTCAACAATTTAGTGGTTTCTATCAAGGACCCACATATATTTTTTATGGTTTGCCCTTATTGCTCTTCCTTCATTTTCATTTTCATTTACTTATAGATATCATCCTCTTAATGCTCTGTTTATGATTAGTAAAAATAGAATGTATTGTAGTATGTAGTATATATATTCAAGCAATTTCCATATAGTCATATTGAGTAATGAGTAATCCATTTTAGTTGAGATCCCGATATTAACACTGATTCTCATCACCAGATTATCTTGGGACTTGTTTCCATGCCCTTTATTTATTAATTAATTAATTAATTATATTCTTCTTCGATCCATTCAATTAATTAAAAACTAGTACGAAGTAGTAATAAATAAACAAAGAAAAAAGAGGATGTTGATGATGGTAGTATGTAGCTAGCCACCTTCCCCGCAACATTCCTATCTTCTCACCTTTTCCTCTTTTACTGCAATTTATTATTAAGTACTACTATAGTATAGATGTGTGATTGTGTCTCTCTTTATTTTTTTTTGTTTGCCTTTTAGAAAAATGGGCATCAGATCCAAAGCACATGGAACTCAGTTCACGGCCACTTTATCACGGCACGTGCACATGTACACTTCTTGTCCACACTTCTCTTAATTGTAGATACTACTACTACTCCCTCCGTTTTTAGGTAGTTATAGATAGTTATACTATGTTTTTACTATATTGTCCTTCACTTTACATAAATGCTATTTGTTGATATTTATTAATAATGAGTTTAGTTGAGGTAAAAATGTAAATTTATGGATTAATTAATGTGAACCTTGGTTATTGAAATTGAGCTGAAAGAGACAACTAAAAAGGAACGGAGGGAGTACTATATATGCTTTTAATTTTCAATATTATCCATACCCTTTTGCAGTTTTGCTTAAGTAATTCCTCCATTTAAAGATGAGAAGTCACAATAATCAAAACTCAAAAGCAATCAAATATGTTCAAGAGCTGCAGTGTCACCCAGCTGATTCCAATCGCTATTACTATTAGGGAACCCACATTAATTCATTTTACATTTACTATACAGTATACTAATTTTATTACTCTAGGGATATATTTGTTGCTTTTTTAACATTTAATTAGTAGATATTCTTGTACTAATTGATCGATGTATGAATGAAGTATTGCATGGTTATTTTTTTTGGTAAACATTGACACTCATGTGTCGGCAAAGGTGTGTGAGATCCCAAGCCGCACAAATTACAAAGGGGGACAAAGGGGAGGGATAGGGGGCCGGGTAGGGATCGAACCCCCGACCTATTGGTTGGGAGCAGGGGACTTGACCACTAGGGTAAGTCCCCAACCCTGTATTGCATGGTTATTGATTATATATAAAATATATAAGATGTAATTAACAAAATGTATGGTTGCATGCACCAATAGAAAAATCGGTAATCAAAATTAGATTTAATTTGTAGCGGAATTGATGTATACAATCATAAAAAGAATATACTATATTTTCTTAAAAAAGTGTAATAGTGATTACATATTTTATATTTATATATTATTCTAGTGCATTTTGCATTGCTATACCATAATATATAGTCGTAATTAAACAAATACTGTATGAAAATATTGCAATCAAATGTGTGGGCATTACAACGAAAAATCAATAATCATGATCATTTATCTCGTATAATACGAATTAAGCTACTTACATTTTTAAAATGGTAAAATCGAGCATAGGAAAAGAGTAGATAACATTTAATGCCTATATAATTTACACATTTTTTTTTACACTTTAAAAAGTTACTAGTATTTTCTTGGCGTGGTTTCTCCTCAGCCTCAGCACTGAAGACAGAAATAATGATGAAAAAACACATGCAATGTATATATGTTTCACCTATAACGTGACTTGTACTTCAATTATGAAAGAACATCTAATAAAAATAACTAACAATATAAATTATTGCAAGTTTGATTTGTATGCAGCATAAAAAAGCGAGCCGAGAAATAAATTAAATTAAATTAAATTAAATGGGATGTGTACTTGGGCTTGGGGAGGTTTGTAGCATGCACATTATATGTCTCTGTATGTTATGACCAAGTCCCTTTTTGCCAATCTGGCAAGGGTTAAAGTGCATGACAATGGACGACATTCTGATTTACTGTATTTTTTAGTAATAGTAAAAGACAATGGACATCATATTCTGATTTAACCCCCACATTTACAGGAGGAGATTTCTTTTCTGTGTTTTCTCTTACACTATTTTTTCTTCATTCTAGCTAGTTCTCATATTCATATTTAGTTGCAGGTAAGATATATATATAGGCCATACATACATACATACAACATTATATTTTTCTTTGGTAGTACAAATAAATTCCTGTTTTAATATTCATTTATGATAGTATATATAGGAGTAGTATATGCCAAAAGAAATTTCTGAAAGCTCAAGAAAAAAAACTAAAACTGAGCCCACTGGTGTTGTGTGAGGTGGTTTTCATGTTATCCTCTCAATGTTTCATTTTCTTTTCCTTTTCCTTTTTCTTGTTTCTACACATCTGTCGTTTCAACAATCATCAGAACCAGAGAGACTCTGACTGACACACACCTATTGCAGCTTTTTTCTTTCTTTTTTGATTAGTTTGCACAATTGCATTACCAGAAACAACCAAATACTATTCTACAGCTCAGTAACCCACCATTCCACATGCAGGGCTGCACCTTCTTTTTATTCTTTCTTTAATTTCTTGGTAATAAAATTAACACATTATTGTAATCTTGTCTTTGTGTCATACCAGAAACTTTGACCTCTCTAAGTGTTACCAATGAACTGATCACTATTGGTAAATTTATTACAGCTGATCGTAGTCCATAGAACAGAGTTATTCAAAATTAACCTCATCGATTACAGACCACATGCATAAAAATCACCACTAACTAGTTATGCCCAATTACACATCTTTTGATCGTTCATTAATATATAGTGTATACACCAATATTCCCAAATGGAAAAGACAAAGTTTTCAATCAAATTTTGAAATCACCCCACATGGCCCCACGGTGACTGCATATAAATACAAGGAAATACTTACATGTTTAGTCTTCAAATTTTATAAACTTTTCATTGACCCTTAAATGGTATCCCATGATACAAATTAATTTAATAGTATGCTGTATCATGGCCACAACATGACTTCATGCAAAGAAAAGGGGTTGTACAAAAATGGCTTCAAATTCATACACAAAATGACAGCCATGCATATATAATATACCCAGAAACAACACAAAAACACCCTTTTCAATTTGTGAAAGGAGCTGCTAATTAAGGATGAAAAATCAAAACATTTATTTTTACATCTAACCCATCATATCTATATTACTGCCTGTCAAATGAAATTCCAATCAGTTGTGACAACATTCAAAATCTAATTTCACTAATTAATCAACTCTATAATTACAGAAAACGTAGGAAATATCATATACACATCCTTAGTTATAGCTAGAAAATACTGTTAAATTAATTCATACCTGCCTGCCTGCCCGGCCCCCAATTTTCAATAGCAGAAATTAAATTTCACCAAAGGAATTAGGTAATGAACTTGGGATCCGATGAAGATGCCTTGTTTCTCTTTCCGGTAATTATCTGATTCAAGGCTTTAAACGAACCCACTGATACTTCCCCTCCAATGGAACGTCCTTCACTATATCATAGTTGTACCTGAAAACAATACGAAACCCTTGCAATCAGATCGTTTTCAGTTTCCTTTTTCAGTTACGGGAATAATCAATTGGCACCCTGCTAAAATGGGCCTCCTGTGCGTTGCTTTTATTTATCTTTTAATGGGAAAAATATTATTATCCTTATTGTACGCACCATGAAACTTTTTAAGATTTGAAATTTTCAAGTATACTCACTTCTCAGCGAAGCGCTTCTGCTCGTACTTCTCCGCCGTCGTGAAGAATTCCTCCAGTTCCGCCGTTGACGGCATCTTCTCGGCTAATGATATTGTTGGAAATTTCCGGCGCCGCGCCGCCGCTGGTTTCTTCGTCGACATTTCCTCCGAGTCTCCGCGAAGCTCGCTTGTCGGAGTCGCCTCTCTACTGAAACAAAAGAAAGAAAAAACCTAAGTTGAGGAATAGGTTATAGTGTCATACGAAGGTGAAAAACATTCTAAGATTTGAACGTAGAGTGAATGGGAAATGGAGAGATTTATTTTGCGCAGAGAATTCAACACAAAGATGATATATATATATAAATCAATCATAACGTAAGTCATTTGCTCACCTGTAACCGCTAGCCATGGACGTGGAAATTTCACTTTCGAAACCGTCCAGCTTCAATTCCAAATTCTGTTAATTTTCCAAAAACAAATCGATCCTATTAATCTTCACAAAACACGAATAACTTAAGGGAACCACAAGCAAGTAACGCTTCAGAAACGAAAATTTTAACAATAACATTTCAAAAACAAAATTGGATTCCGAATTTTACCTCCAGATCCCCTGCTCTCGAACTCTTCTCCACCACGTCTTTTGACTCATCTTCTCCGGAGGTCCTGGACACCGCCGGCGACGCCAAATTCTCCACCAGCTCGTCGTGCTCATTATTTTCAAATTCTAGGTCGGAAAAAAACCTCCGTCTCTTACGGAAAATCACCTCCTTGTCGTCTTCCACAGCCATGCTTTTCATGGCCGCCACACTGTCACACTCCTTCACCATCTCTGTCAAACTATACACACACCGCCATTGCTGCACTGCAATTCCTCTATCAGAAAAGAAATTCTGTAGAATTTTGAGATATTATGCCTATATATATGTGTGTGTATATGGTCGGAGTCAGAAAGCCTGGAAAAGTACAAAGGCGAATTTCTTTCCCACGCAGAGCAGTTCACCATCAAAGCATCAGCGCCGCTGCTATCTATAAAAATCGTAGTATCAGTGAGGAAATACTGAATTACTGATTACTGAAATGTGGAATAGGAGGGTGTAGGGGCAAAGAGGGGAATTCACAGAAGATGCTGATTTGATCCGACGGTGGAGATGGACCGAGGCGGTTATCGTAACATGTGGTCCTGACTCCGTTAACGGTGACAGGCACATGGCCATGCCATGCCGTTAAGAGAAGCATGATTGCAGATTGAGCCGCCAATGGGAATTAGACACGTGTACAATTAGGACAACCGGCTATTCCCGGTCAGGATATACTACGACTAACTGAAAAAAAAAAAAAAAATACTACTACTCCATAATTCTGTCCAAGTACGTAGTAATGTTTGTCCTCCCATATATGAGTCTCATAGAGGTTTCAAAACAAAGTAATACTCCTAGTTTTTAATTTTAATTTGACTAAACTTTATCTTGGAATTAAAATAAACGTAATGTATTATACTCCTCTGTATTCAAATATTTTTTACATACTCACTTTTCACGCAATCCAATGCACATTTTAAACCATTAATAACTCAAGTTTGGTACAAGTAAAAATTCTAAAAGTTCGATATTTAAAAACTACTCAACGAGACGAATCTAACAAGATCACGCTTGACTATATTTTAACTTGTATAACTATGATAAAACTTTAAGTAAAAGTCTGTGGGTGAATAGTAACACATTACTAAACGTCAACAACATATGAAAACGGAGGTAGTAGCTTCTTAGCAGAAGAAAATAGGGTGCAGGCACATGCGGGTATGATTTGTGTGATGTCTGCAACCAATATTCTGATGGAGAACTGGTGTGATTGGAAAGATGTTCTGTGATGGGAGACTTAATGTGATTTGTGTGATTTGAGAGATGTTTTGTGTAATAAAAAAATATGTGATGTGAGAAATGTTCTGTGTGATGCGATAATACATGTTTTTAAAAATATCTCCCTATACAGACTTTTCAATGGGTTGTAACATATATAACCGAATGGACTTCTACTTTTTCTTTTTCTTTTTTAATTCTTAGTCTTATTATTATTTCCTTGCTCATTGATAGTGAATTGGCAGCTTGAACAAATTAAATGGCATAATTTCACCAAACACATGCATATAAATCAATTAATAAATATATACTACTAGCTCTACTAGTATCAATTAAAGTTTCATATAGTAGGATATTCTATTTGTTAGTATGAATTTATAAATGGTGATGATGAATTCAATCACGATTAATTGGTAATAAATAATGAAAGCGAAATTATAAAGAAAGTGACGCAAACCCACAGCTAGCACACATCTGTCTCTGATACCAACTGTCACGGGGTGACCGCTCCGTCTCGGACATCGCCCGTGCGACACCTCGGGTTCCCTCGATACTCTTCGGACACCCGAGGTTCAGCCTTTCTCATCTCCGATGCTTCACTGGTTTCGGCCTCCCGTGGCCTCATCAGGGGAACGGGATCAGCTCCCAACCAGTGCGAAACCCGACGGTGCGCCTATCCTCGATTCTGGGGAGGGTGAAATTGAATGGTTGCTTCTTTTACTAAATTACTACTCTCCTTCTTCTTCTTCAGCATATATATGCATATTTAGATTTGCGGCTTTTTTGGTGAAAGCTATAATAGTACCCCTCAAAAGCTAGTGTTTTTGTTTCCATTTTCCCTTCTTCTCAATTTCAATAATTTTAATCATTATATATATGTATAAATATATATATATATATATATATATATATATCTTTGTTATTACATATGTCAATATTCACTCATTCTGTTAGGTGAGCTAACAAGTTAAAAACTATAAGTATCCATAGCCATAAAATATCAACACCCCCCTTATCTATTTCATATACAATCAATGGAATTAATATTTTGTCCATATAAATTCCACCCCTTCACCCATTAAAAAATCTAACTTGGTCGCCCATTAAATCATTATAAGATTGAAGATGTATATGTAAATAAAGAACCATGATATGGTTTTTCCATTTCTGTATGTAGGTATCATCAATACATTACCAAATAACAGCAATTAAGTTTATGTCCTGAACATTATCTTTTCTGGAAATCCAGAAATGCTACAAACTTCTTCGTAATATGCTATCCGTAATTTTGTATTGATTTGTTGTCATTTTTGTTAACATGTGTTAATGGAAAGTTACTACCTATATGAATTGGCATAAAATTGGCATTGATTTATATCCCCAATCACAAGTGTACAATAAAGGAACGATTTTTTTTTTTTTTCATTTGAACGGATTCCATATACTTTTTAATTAAAAGTGATGAATATCTCATTTGACTTTATCTGGAATATTCCATTGTCCTATGTTTTCAAAAAAATAGACTTTCATGTATCATATTGTCTAACCACATTCAGCATATTAATGGATATTAGATAGCACATATTATTAAGTTAGTACCGATGAATTAGGTAGCACATACTCATTCTTTCTTCAACATATTAATGTGTATTAGGTAGCTTATTAAGTTACTACCTATGCATTAGGTATCACATACTCAATCTTTCTTCAGCATATTAATGTGTATTATATAGCACATGTTATTAAGTTACTACCTAAGAATTAAGTCATTCTTTCGTCGGTGATTGACGTTTCTTTTTGCAGCAATTTCTGAACTAATTTTTGTTTATGTGTTATCCTTAATTGGCTGAATACAAAAACCTCATCGCAAACAATTATGCTGGCATTCCACAATTTAAGGGATTGATTGCATGTAATTAATTCCCTCACTGATTTACTTTCCATTAATACATGCTAATAAAAATGGCAACAAATCAATCTAAAATTACGAACAGCATATTACGAAGAGGTTTGTAGCATTTCTGGATTTCCAGAAAATACACTATTCAGGACATAAACTTAATTGAAATAACAGTTATCTACACATAAGTATTTAAAATACTTACACATAAATGAATAAACTATTTGAAAGGCTACTGTTCCCATGAATGTTTCATTATTTTCAACCCTAAATGAATCAATAAAATCATTTCAACAGTTTATTCTTTTGCCTAACATACATCATCAACATTATTTCCCTCAATACTTTGTTGATGTTTCCAACTTTTTAGGCTTGTTATTAAGCCATTTTGAATTCAGATGTTGTTCATATATATGACACATTTTGATTAATCCAGGAACACAGGAATTAATTCGATTACAGACTATTATTATTATTATTATTATTATTATTATTATTATTATTATATTTTATTTTATTTTATTTTTTTTTTAAAAAAAGTAAAGTGTTGGTGACTTAATTAATTTTGTAACAACCCCCCTAGAAAAATTAGGGGTAAGTAAGCAGACATGCTGAAGGAGGAGGAGTAATTGTTGATGTATGTATAGAGAGTGTAGTACTGTAATAACTACTACAACATCAACCATCATTACAAAGGCACTGAAGGGTAGATAGAATTTCAAATTCATGATCCCATTAAGGATTCTTCAAATTAATTAATTACAGGAATGAAAATTATAGATACACACATATGCATGCACACTTTGTTTTATATGTATGTATGTGACACACACAGACACAGTTCAACTGGTTACTGCAAATTAATGTTTGCAGAGGACCACATTATGAATCTTATGTATTTATATGGTGGGGAAATTTAATGTCTTTTGCCCAGACATTTGGTTTTTAATTAAACCTCACCAAAAAAAAATTAATGGTTGACAATGTGGAAAAAATATATATGTGGGTGAAGCTGCAATAATCTTGCTTTTACAGATATTGTATTGAATATGGTTAGGAATGTCGTGTAAATGTGGAATTCAATTATGTCTTTTTTATTCAAATTGTGCTGCAAATATATAAAAATACGGGCCGGGCCATATTTTCCATTTATGTATATATATGTGTGACCATTGGCGGATGCACTCAAGGGCAAGGTGGGTCAATTGACCCACCAAAAAAAATAAAAAATAAAATATTAGTACTAATAGTTTGATATAATTTGGAATTAGGTGGTAATTTTAAGATAAGTGTTGAGTAATTATTGGAGTAGAAATTTAATAGCATGTTTGTTATTTTTATTATCAATGTATGTATATATAGGGGATGTTTGAAACGAGAGGATCCACTAGCAGATAATAGATTCAAATAGCAGATAGTACATTCCCATTAGATAGGATAATATGATATATATAGATATATTGTAAGAGGTTCATAACTTTAATGGGAATATATTCAATAAAAAGCCTATAATATTTTTTAGCATATTAAAAATTGAGTGTTTTCAATCTGAATTTTAAAAGGTAGTTAAAAGTCTTAAAGTATTCAATCCAAGTTTTAAAAAGTTTTTTAAAAAATCTTGAGGTTATTAATAAGCACAAAATTTTAAAAGTTTTAAAAATATTTAGGTATTCAACAACATAATGACTTTAGACTCCATCAATTTTAATGGGAATTCTTCAAAAATATAATTACAAATTTTTTTTTCCAAAAAAAGTCTCTATGGATTCTGTACAACATGAAGTCTATACAAAGTCAGCCAACTCTACATGAAGTCTATACATTTTCTAAATATATCGATTTTTAAAAGTCTAGGAAAATGTAACAATTTTAATTGAATACATCTTCCTAGAGTTGGCTTCTAACTCTTCATAATATTTGACCTACCAAATAAAAAATCCTGGATCCGCCACTGTGTGTGACTTGAATTTTGTGTCGGTTGGAGGAACCTGCACACACAAGAATTACTATGTAATAATTTGCCATTATTTATTTATTTTGCAAAACGGGATTGAGAATTTACTCTTTGTTCTTGAGTTTTAAATTTTTTTTTTTAAAAAAAAATGGATAGAAAACAGGAGGGGATGTCGCCTCTCCCAAAGCAGTTTTTTACATACACAAGGCTCGAACCCGAGACCTTGCTTAAGTGACTAGAGCTCCCATCCACTCAAATCAACTGCTGTTGGTTCTGTGTCTTGATTTCCAATAATAATTAAAAGAAAAATGAAAGGAAAAATATACTACTCCCTCCGTCCCAGCAAACTTGTCTGGTTTGATTTTCTGACATTGTTCGTTATTCAACTCTGACTCAATGTTATTGCAAAATATATTTGGAAAACAATAGTCAAGTTGGGTATTGTTAGATTCGTCTAATCGTATAGTTGTAGAATATATATTCTACATAATTTTTAGTTGTTTATATTATGATATTGCCGGTTAAAAATGTGCATTAGATGGTGTGCAGATGTCAAACAAGACAAGTTAATTGGGAAAGATGAAGTATTAGTATTTATTAGTTGAAAGGAAATGAAGGCAAAATGAGTAAACATGCGACGCAAAGGAAAATATAGTAAGTATGTTAATTTGTATTCTACGTTTTTTTCCTTTCAAATACCCGATTTTAAACCATACTAGTATATTATTTTAGTTTGAACATAAAAGTAGTGTAAAATTTTCTCCAAGCTGTTACAGTCTAGCTAGTGTTATAAAATTATCAGTTTGACTAATGGATGAGAATCTCTGGTCATTATAACAACCCCAAGAATTTGTCACTGGAATATACTCCATATTTTTACTTGGGACCAAATTAGTTATAGGCTATTGAAAATGGTTCTACTGCCATAGTAAATTCTGAGCCAAAGACGACAAAGAAGCGAATATAAAAATTAGATCGTTGCAGGACTTTTCATTGGAAGGCGCCAAAAGAATATTTTAACCTTAGTACAAAGGGGGGCACACAAAGATAAACACATATAGGGTAGAAGTGCACACAGATGACACCAAAGATCATAAATTACTAGACTTTAGGAACCCCCCATAGTCTAAGAGCGGCTGGGCAAGGAGGGGTCTGGATATGGGCTAAAAAACAAACATGTACAAGTTGAACGAGATGAAAGTTGAGGTCAAGCAGACAAACATACATACATCCCACAAGAAAACAAAAGAATCAAGTATGGTTAACCCAACTTATTATTGCCTTTAGTGGTGGTGCAAACATTGGATTCCATTGGAAAGAAATGGAAGGATAACAGATGGGTCCCCCCCAAGCCCCAAGCCCCACCATGAATATACAGACATGTAATTTGGCTGTAAATAGCAACCATCCTTCCCCCTAAAAACAAGGGCCCTGTCTCTGACCAAAAGGGATATATCATATCTATCTATCTATCTCTCTCTCTAGTGATGAAAAATAAAAAAAATAAAAAAGGACACACGCAAAATATGAATGCTGGTGGCAGGGATTTGCAGTTTGTTGGGCAGATGTAATAACAAGTGAGATTTGCAGATACAAGAATATTGATTTTTGCAGCTGGGCTCACCTTCCTTAGCTGCTGCAACTACCGCAAGCCTCATCTCTGAGCAATGCAATGCCACTCTCTCAGTGTGTATTATATGCATTAGGATTTTGAGGTCAATTCTTTGCCCAAAGAGAGGGGGTCCATGCCCCTGCGCATACCTACTGCAGATGGGATTTATTTCATGTAAGAGAGGCCATTTTCTGATTTATTTCAGAAGGATTATTATTTCCCCCTCGTGCAAAATATTTCGCTTTCTGTTTTTTTTCTTTTATAGAGTCTTCTTGATTTATGATAAGCAGCCAGCTATGTCATCATATAATTCACTTCCTGATATTCTTTAGATTTTCTTGATTTATGATATGCCGGAATGCCATTTTTAAGCATATATCATCATTCCCTAGATGTGAAAATGAGGCAATAAATTTTATACCTCAATCTCTTGAGGCATGAATGGTGTGGCCGTTTGATGATAAGCACAATAGAAAATAGTTTAGGCAAAGAGAATATATACATATTAGTCCATCGTGTAAGCTTCGAAATGTATGAATAAATAATACTATTGAAGATATAGATCTTACAAGTCCAATGAAATGATAAGTTATTAATTTAGTGGACTATTGGTATCACATTTCTTTAGGAACTTTCGACCCAGACAAGAAGATGCAGTATATATTACCTTCTGAACGTGTAAAACCATTGCAGCTGCATGTAGTTCTTCACTTCTTATCTCCCTTCCTTCGATTCCCACCAAAACATATATGTATGTCATTGAAGATGGGCAACCCAAGGAAATATATTACTATGTAGCAAAGACTTCGACGCCCAGTTCCAAGTATCTTAGAGTGCCTTTTTCACTTCAAAGAAATCGGGCCGTAACTTGTTGGCAGCACCAACATCGTCGGGAGATGCAACAGCAACCACCACACCTCTGTCCTTGACTGCCTCAACCACATCAGCAAATTCCTTGAATTCATCCAAACTGCAGCAAGAGAAAACAAATGAGCAGGCCAAATGAGGAAAACATGTTAGCAAATTGCACTATATAATCTAAGGATGCAATGGTATGGGCAAGCACCAACACATCTATAAGAGGTTGTGCAATCGTGGGAACAGTACAGCACAATAGAGTTAATCTCCAACTTAATGTAGGCAAGGAGTACTAGGGTAATAATTAGCTTATCCATTAACATTCCGATGTATGGAATTCTCATCCCAGCACCTGATATATGAAATTGTACTATATTCCACTCCTCCCCAAATAATTTGCCACAAGCCATTCCGATGCATGGAATTCTCATCCCAGCACCTGAGATATGAAATTGTACTACTATATTCCACTCCTCCCCAAATATATTGACACAAGCCATATGGAATGGACAAAAAAAGTTCAAATGAAATTCCCCTTTCAGGCATCACAATATGCAAAAGTACCCATTAAAGATGGAAGTAGACTAGTACGATTGTACAAAAGGATTAGTAAAGAAACAAGGCTTAAGACACAGAGCATTCTCTTTATGGTAAGAGACCAAAGATCATAGGCCTCTGATCACAAACTTGGCATAAACAGAAATAAATCAAATTGTCATTTTAGCCGCACTTTCTCTATGATCAAAGAAGATTTGTACCTTGTTGACAAAATCTCTTCCCGTCTAATTTGCCTCTCTTCCTCTGTGATTCCTAACAAGTATCTCACCAAACTGGAGAAAAGGTAAATGTCATCATATTCAACAATGCAGAAAGCATTTTAAACAAAAGAAAGGACTATATCAAATAAATTAAATTTGTTCACCTGCTATATCCTTTCGCATCGGGTAGCTGATATGCAT
Organism: Hygrophila difformis; assembly: GCA_030278955.1. Lineage (NCBI taxonomy): Eukaryota > Viridiplantae > Streptophyta > Magnoliopsida > Lamiales > Acanthaceae > Hygrophila > Hygrophila difformis. Next base: position 61,971,263 of record JAOANR010000004.1, on the reverse strand, counting down.
CAACGTCTCCGATGGTCCCAATAATTGCCTTAGTGAGAGTATCTTGGTCCATATCAAGTTGTCTCAAAAAGTTGCTCGAGCCATCATAAATATCCAAAGTCTTCAACAAATTGGGGTCTCTGTACGACAAGAACGAGAAAACACCTGCATAGAGAAACCCCCAGTCAGAAAGTTCAGAAGCTGGCAAAGCTTTTGAGTGTTGAAATCACACTATCACTAGCACTCCCAATGGCACACACCAGAGTGAGTGTCAAAATCACAGAATCCTCCGTAAGCCCCTCCACTGACTCTCACACGATCCCACAACCATGTATTATTCAGGTATTTAGAGATAACATATGCACTGCCTTTAAGCTGATAGCCTGTATCAAAAAGATTGGCTGCTTTTCCTACGTAATTTACCTGTGGAAACATAATCCTATCAGCTAAATTTGACACATTTAAAAACCTTTAAAGAAGGCTCAAAAAAAAAATTTTAAAAAAAAAAGACAAAACAAAACAAAAAAACAAAAAACATAGCACATCTTGGATATTTACCAACCTGAGTGGGTACCACAATAGCTTCATTAGTGGGAGGAAGCCGGGCACTCCATAAAGTAGATCCAGTAGAGGAAGATTTGGGAAGCATATCAAGAAATTTGCTGACATACTTCTCCGCCTTGTTTAGCTTATTTCCATCAGAAGTCAGATTTATTAGGCAATCATTTTTTGAAATCAAAGTTTGACGTATCTCCTCTAGAGAAGAAGATATTTCAGACCAATCAACGTCGACTTTCCTTTCAAGATCTTGTAAAAATTCCAGATAACTGCAAGCACACATTGGCATTAGATAGGTGCTTAGGTTATATACAATTTCAATATAGGAATGGGTAAAATGTTAAAAATGAGATCGCCATACTAAGGACAGCTTAAACCAAATTATAGATAACAATTGAACAAGAAAGTTAACCTAACACCACCCATTTGCTCAGAGATCCAACCAGCAACATTAAGCTTTGCATCCATCCTAGCTGCTGCAATGCCATGTCCACTGCCTCTTAACCGGTTCTGAAAATAAGAAACTCGCATGATTTTAGTAAAGTCAAGAAATCTAATTATTTAAAATCTTGGAAGGGTTCAAATACTACCTCCATTCTGGCTTTGCTTTGAGAAACAAATTGCTTAAAACGCTTTTGGTCTGTCAACTGTACATCTTGAAGAACACAATTGACCTACAACAATGGTTTTTCCCAAGAAATTGAATAAGAATGTAGCTTTTAATAATAATAATTCAAAAAATAAAAAATAAAAAATAAAAAATAAAAAATAAAAATTTAAGAAATGTTCTCATTTTGGTCTCACAAAAAAAAAAAAAAAAAAAAGAGTGAGAAATCCATGAAGAAATATAAAATTTCAACACACAAAGTGCATTTTGCATTTGTCAGATTACAAAAAAGGACAAACAAATAAGTAGGTAAGATGCACGTGCATTTTAGGGCCTACAGGTTACAGCATGTTCATCTAAGGGCCCAACCACATTTAGAAACAACACATTTTGCATTTGCCAGATTCCACCCCGCCAAACAGCCTGATCATTAAGATTGGTCTTACCAAGAAGAGTACCAGAAATTTACCAAGTCAAATAAATCTTCAGTGCGTTCAGACATAGCTTTGCCTCGAACAATAATGCGGCTACAAGGATCCTCCTTCCCTCGCATTGATGAAGTGAAAGGATAGACCGATATCCCACCAGTTTTTCTTCCAATTAATTGGTTCAGTTGCACAAAATCCAACTCTTTAGTACCCATCTCCAGCAATGATTGGCTGTTAAGAAATCCATGCATCACATTATCTAATGTTTGAAAACTGTTGGCATAAAATTATTAATGCATGGACACATCAATATATAGTATTTAGTCTGTACTCTATACTGTTGTTACTTTCGTAGAGTATTTCTGCTTCTGTTTTTTCTTTTCCTTTTTTTCTTAAGAAAAAAAAGGCAATTCCCCCAACCTGTGCTTTTGCCAACCAAATAGTCGGGTACTCAAGATATAGACAAAAGGGGTTTTTCAAAAGCAGAACCAAAAGCATTTTGAAAAATAATACAAAAACCAATTCAGTAAAACTCTTAGTAGTTGCAATCTCACCAAAATAATGGTACTAATGGAAGAAGCTCTTTCTTTAATGGGCTCATATTGAAAACTACTTCAGCATAGAGAACATCATTTGTGAAGAGGTCATGCTGTAACACTTTGGTCCCATTGATATCACCAACCTATCAAATGCAAGAGATAGAAATTAAGCAAAAACGACAAGGATGATTTCAAACTATAAGATTGTGATAGGCTTATCACCTCAGTGGGGATGTGGATAGGCTTTTTTGGAATGTCTTGTAAAGAAAGACTTGGAACACATTTTAGAGCTTCTGGTGGATCAGGAGTCTCTTGCTTCAATCTAAGCTCATGCGTTGCACGAGCAAGTTCAGCAAGATCCTCTTGGGTCATGCTAGCTTTCACCTTATCCAAATTTTCTTTCTCCACTGCTTCATCTCGGGAAGCCTTTTCTGGATCAGGCTATTAACAAGATCAATTAGTATATTAAGATATACGTCATATTGTATTCAATGGACGCTAAAATTCCCATATATAGTAAAAAGTATTACCTGCATCTCAATAGTCACCCTATGTGGGTTATTCAAAATAAATTTTTCTATTAAAGGAGCGAAAACAGCTTTGGACCCTTCCTCAGCTATTCTAGCTTTCAATGCTGCCAAAGGTTCTTGATACTTCAGTGGCTCAAATGGATCCAAGTCATAGATCCATTTCCCCTATCAAATCAAAAATCCAAATTCTTAAAGTAATACAGAGACATAACAAACAATGAGAAATGTAGTAAAAGACAATGAAAGTTGAAAAAGAGATTATCAAATAAATATTCCGTACCATAGATCGAAGCATTAAGGCTAAGCCACGAGGAAATGATCCAGTATTGTTTTCTCTTAGAGAGAACTCAATTGTATTCATTGATGCTTCCACAGCATCTGAGTGGAAGCCTTCATCAGCCAACTTCTTTAGTGTACTAATGATTAATTCTTCAACTTTTTGCTTGTCTTCTTCTGACACACCTTTTAACCCAACACTAAATTGTGGCTGGATGAGCTCATCCTCAATGCCCCCACCAACAATAGCATCCCCTAAACCACTCTCTAGCAAGATCTTTCTCAAAGGAGAAGCAGGAGTCCCCAACATTAAATGATCCAAAAAACTCAAAGCCAACTCAGTTTCCAAGTCCAACGGTGCTTCAGCAAGGAGCCAATTAAGGCACACCATGTGCTTTTTTTTCAAGTCACCCCCCTCGGCAGCAGGATATTTCTCAACAACCCTAACAGGTTCCGAGAAGAGCTGCTGGCAATCAACTTTTGATTCCTGTGAGGCTGAATTTGCTTCAAATTTGTCCAGATATTCTGCAATGATAATAGAATAGAGAAAGAAATTAATATTAAGGAGCAAAAACTATAAGAGTTCAGCAACCAAGCCCTTTTATGGATGTTAATTTCAATGACAGTGATATAACATGCAAAATTACAAGAACTTTTATAATATTGTAATGACATATCAATAAACAAAGGAACCAAAGGGCATTTGGTTTGAAGTTATCATATCATTCTTAATGTTAAAAAATTCCAAATACATATCTTTAAAATATTAGCAAGAATCTTAATAATGTACCACTTAAGAGGCGTAATCGCTCATTTGGATCGTCATCGCCGTAAAACCATATTCTGGCATTGCTGGGATGGTAATATTTACGGTGGAACTCCTGTTAATTCAGGATGAGAAGTAAAAAATCATTTGAGGAATAGCACATGACATATAATCAATGGTGGTAATTTAGTGTAAAATTTATCAATTTCATGTATTGGGAGAATAAAATAATAATTTTCATTCAAGAGAAAAAGCAAAATGTGCCCTTTTTTGCAATGGGAAAAGGAACTCTAGGGCTCCCTAGCAAAATAACACAAAGAAGATTATATCTAATTGCAATTAATATTTCTTTGAAATTCAGAAAGTAAAGACTTCTTCAATATACAACTAAAGAGCTACACTCCCAAGTCCCAACAAATTGTTGAAACAACTATGAAATCACCAGTTCACCACCAACTGTTTCAGTATGCCCATGTTGTGAGCCAGTAATGTAAAAAGGCTACTTTATTGCTTCTTATAGTATTAAAACAGAATAAAATAAAATAAATGGAAACTTAGGAGACTAAACATCTTAATACATGTTTCATTGCAAACAAATAGCTGAGGATCGATTACACGAGCTAATATAAGCATCCAATCCTTTAGATTGTTCCTTTCATGGAACTTTTATTGAATTATTCAAAAAGTGAGACTCGAATAGTTAAGTATTTACAATCCATAAAAAGGAAACAGTTAAATTCAAAAATCAATGACAAAGCATGATCAATAGAAACTAACCTTGAATTCCTCAAATGTAAGTCTAGGAATAACTTGTGGGTCACCACCACTATCAACACCATATGTGTTGTCAGGACAAAGAGCCTGAAAAGAAGTTACATCACAGTCAAAACCACCATACCTCATTTCACTATGCATTTCATACACGAACCTCAACTGTTATTTGCATCCATTAAAAACAAACCAAACATCTTCTGTTTCTTTTCATTCTTATAGGAAAAAAGCAGCAGGTTAAAGGTGAATTCCGTGTTACAAAGCCCATACAATTCGTAAATCATAGATCAGTTGAAATTGGAGAATACCTGTTGGGAAGTTCGGCCCAATATGCTATCTGGTTGAGAATATACGCCTTTCATTTCATTGAAAACAACCCCTATTGCAGAATATATATATATATATATATATGTATATATACAATTAAACGATGAAAATGATTTAAAAAGTGTGCATGCATTTTAAAGTAAGGTGTCAAGACAAATGGGCTACTAGCACCTTCACCAAGATTCAGGAGACAATAAAATTCTAAAACACCGACCTTTATAAGTAATCTCCTCTGAAGGGTCATTTAACTCGTAATGCCAACCTTCTTGTTGAAATGTTTTAACATCTTCCACGCATTTGGGGAAAAAGACCGCATCCAAATAAACATCAACCAAATTATAGAAATCCTGCATGAAAACAATAGTTATTTTTCATTTAAAATGTCTTATAAAAATATGTGTTAAGCTCAAGGGCAACACCTTAGTATTTGTGGAAGCAACCGGGTAGCACGTACGGTCTGGATAGGTAAAAGCATTCAAGAAAGTATGCAAACTTCCTTTCAACAACTCAACGAATGGCTCTTTTAAAGGATATTTTCTTGAACCACATAACACACTATGCTCCAAAATATGAGGAATTCCAGTTGAGTCTTTTCTGCATTTTGTAACCTCATAAGTGCGCATACATATAATAATAAACCAAAAAACAAACAAAAACATGAAGAAATATAACTTTCTTTAGTAACATGAATTTCAAATCATAATTCGTGTATGAAGCAAAATAGGCAACTGATTTATGACTATAACAAAAACCACACTACCACAAGAAATATGTGTAAAATTAATAACAAAGAACTTTCAAACCAAGGATTGTTAAAGAAACACTTACGGAGGGGTTCGAAAAACAATACCAAACACTTTATTCTCATCATCATTAGAAACTGAAATGACTTCAGCCCCCGTTTTCTTGTGTTTATATAAGACAGCTCTGGACTTACACTCCTCAATAAATTCCTCCGACACTCTCTCAAACCCGAAATTCTCCGCCGCTGCATCTTCCACTCCCGAAGCCTCTGAATATTCAACAAAAAACAGCTGTAAAAACAACCAAATTCCATCAAATAAATAATCAAACGGTTACCCGTTGATGGCTGGGCAGACGATGTAGCAAGTGCGCGGACAGAAGGAGAGCAGAAACATCTCCTTATCTCAATTGACGGACGAGTGAATGACGTGGCGCATTGAAATCGTCGCCGGAGGACGGAGCGCGGTTGGAAATTGGGTACCAAACGTGGCCGCTTGGGGAGACGTGCGAGACGATGGGCGGAGCGGAAGAATAATCGAGTGGACGCAAGTGCCGATGAAGACGACGGGGAGGCGAGGGAGCGGAGAAGAACGCTGCCCTCCATAGCTTGATGATGAGAATGCGGATTTAGGGTTCAACAATACTTAACTGATAAGTACACTCAGTAGATAAATCCTCTGCTTTTAATAATAAAATGAAAAAATACATAAATATTATGCATGTAAACAAAACATGTGAATGTCTAGTATTCAACATCCATGTTCATGCCTTGATCATAAGGTTAGACATATGAAAGTCTTGAAATGTATATGCCTTGATTATGAGGTTAGTAAATAGTGAGAGGATAAAAAAGTTTATAAATAGCCTATGTAATGTATTGAGAAGTTAAGTTAGAAAAATTTTATGCAAGCTTAATACTTGTTTCATTTCATAGCCATAATTATTACACTTTATCCATTTTATTATCCCACCTTTAAACTTCCTTTCTTTCACCATTTAATCCCAATTTCCATTACAATACTTCCACTATAAACACAAGCTAATAAGCCATATACCATTTTATTGTACACATACATAAATAAAGATAGTTATTTCTATAACACGTTATCAGCACGAGGAGACTCTGTCCAGATTATCATTTGAGGTATAATCTCTTATTTCTAAATTTTCAATAAGATTATGGCTAACCTTGCAAAGCAGGATTTTGCTCCCTTAACCGTTGAAGGAAGCAATTATATGTCCTGGGCCCGAGATGTAAAAATGCATCTTACTTCAATGGGTCTGGAAGATACTATTGCTGAAGGGAAAAATCCCAGCCATCAAAATCAGGCAAAAGCCATGATTTTCTTGTGCCATCATATCGAAGAGGCACTTAAAATGGAGTACGTGACTGTGGAATCCCCACTGGCATTGTGGGAAAAGCTGAAAGAAAGATATGATAATCTTAAAAAGAGGGTGCTTCCAAAAGCCCTTGATGACTGGACAAACATGAGACTTCAGGATTTTAAAACAGTCCGGGAATATAATTCCGCTGTGTTCAAAATTACGGCCCAATTGCAATTATGTGGGCAAAAGATATCTGAAGCAGAAATGCTTGAAAAAACGTATTCTACGTTTCATGCTAAAAACTCAGTATTGAGTGAGACATACCGTCAAAAAGGTTTTCAGAGATATTCTGATCTTATCACCTGCTTATTATTGGTTGAACAAAACAGCCTATTGTTGTTGAGAAATCATGAATCTAGGCCCGCAGGTGCAAAACCGTTCCCTGAGGTGAACGCGGCTCAATCATCGAAATACGTGCGTGATCGTGGGCACTTTAAAAATCAAAATGATGATTGTGGCCAAAATCGGTATCACAATCGAGGCAGAGGTGAATCATCTCGTCAAAATAATTATCGAAATAAGCCTCGATTTGAGCAAAATCGCAGATATGATACCAGAAGGCCTTACAAACCACAACAAAGAAATTATGCAAGAAAGCATAAACAAAATGATGAAATTTGTGATCGTTGTGGAATTAAAGGCCATATGGCTCAAACATGCCACACAGCTAAACACTTAGCTGAACTGTATCAGGCCTCGAAACGAAAAGAAAGACCAGGTGTTGAAGCACACCATCATGCCCACGATGATACTTATGATGATATATTAAATGATAATATCACGCACCTGGAAGCTGATGATTTTGTTGAGCCAGATACTGTTACCAAATAATATATTATATAGATATATATATATATATTTTATACTTATCTTTTATAATTCCTGTTTAATATAAATAATGATATCTTATACTTCCCTTTTATTATCCATGTATAATATAAATATGCTTTTGCATTAATAATATTTATATTGCTGATGTTTAATAACATTCTTATATTCTTGTAAAGAAATGGATGCTGGAAATTCAAAAGTCGGAGATGATATCTGCCTCATTGACAGTGCAACAACGCATAGCATTTTGAAAAGCAAAAGCTATTTCTCCAATTTAAAATTGGAAAAGACCGCAGTGAAAACTATAAGCGGTAATGCAAAATGCATTGAAGGCTCCGGTAGAGCTGTTATATTTCTCCCTGAAGGGACAAAAATGGCAATTGAAAATGCCTTGTTCTCACGCAAAGCTCGAAGAAATTTACTGAGCTTCAATGATATTCGAAAAAATGGATATCACATTGAAACTTCAAAAGAGGCAGATCACGAGTATCTTTTGATAACTCGAATTGAAAATGGCAAAAAATTTGTGAATGAAAAATTGCCATGTTGCTCCTCTGGCTTATACTATACAAAAATATGTGCCGCAGAAATACATAACCTAGTAGGCTTAAAAGCTACTAGTGAATTTATTACCTGGCACGATAGACTTGGGCATCCTGGCAGTGTAATGCTGAGGCGAATTATTGAAAATTCAAATGGCCATACATTGAAAAGGCAAATGATATTGAACCCAAATGAGTTCAATTGTGCAGCCTGTTCACAAGGGAAATTGATAACCAGACCATCTCCAGTAAAAGTGGGAATTGAATCCCCTACATTTCTAGAAATAATTCAAGGCGATATATGTGGACCTATTGATCCACCGTGTGGACCTTTCAAGTACCTTATGGTATTAATTGATGCGTCATCACGCTGGTCACACGTTTGTTTATTATCAACTCGCAATTTGGCATTCGCAAGATTACTTGCACAAATTATAAAATTACGAGCACAGTTTCCAGATCATCCGATAAAGAAAATACGCCTTGATAATGCTGGAGAATATACATCACATGCATTTGATGATTTCTGCATGTCGATTGGAATTACTGTTGAACATCATGTGCCTCATGTGCACACGCAAAATGGTCTGGCAGAATCATTTATTAAGCGATTGCAATTAATTGCAAGACCCTTGTTAATGAAATCAAAACTCCCTGTTTCTGCTTGGGGACATGTTATATTGCATGCAGCCGCACTTGTGAAAATAAGGCCGACAAGCTATCATAGCTACTCCCCTACACAAATTGTGTTTGGAAAGGAGCCCAATATATCCCACTTGCGAATTTTTGGGTGTGCGGTTTATGTACCGATTGCGCCACCACAACGCACAAAAATGGGACCTTAAAGAAGGTTGGGCATATATGTCGGGTATGAATCACCCTCGATTATTAAATATCTTGAGCCAAAAACGGGTGATTTATTTACTGCAAGATTTGCAGACTGTCATTTTGATGAAACTCAATTCCCGACATTAGGGGGAGGAAATGATCAACTGAAAAAGGAAATATCTTGGCAAAGTCCATTTGATTTCCTTGATCCTCGTACAAGGCAATGCGAACTTGAAGTTCAAAGAATTGTGCATTTGCAGGGAATTGCAAATCAATTACCCGATGCTTTTAATGATGCTGCTAAAGTCACAAAATCATAAATAAATGATGCAACAAATGCACCAGCCAATATAAATGTCCCAGAAGGACAAATTCCAAGTGCAAATGAACCTACTGCACGCCTGAAGCGTGGTAGGCCTTTGGGTTCCAAGGATAAAAATCCACGAAAGAAGAAAATTATCCATATGGGTGATAAATCAATCACAGATGATACTCCCGAAGGAGAAATTGATTCAACCTCCGAAAAGGTTGAACCTGAAAATATTCACCCAGAAGAAAATGAAGTTATTGAAACTTCTTTCAATTATATCAATACTGGGAAATGTTGGAACCGAAAAGAAACAAACGTTGATAATGCCTTTGCATACAACGTTGCACTCGATGTAATGGAAAATAACGAGGATCCTGAACCAAGATCGGTTGAAGAATGTCGGAAAAGAAATGATTGGCCAAAATGGAAAGATGCGATTCAGTCTGAACTAGATTCACTGAATAAACGAAAAGTATTCGGCCCTATTGTCCAAACACCAAAAAATGTGAAGCCTGTTGGCTACAGATGGGTGTTTGTGAGAAAAAGAAATGAAAATAATGAAATTGCCAAATATAAGGCAAGGCTTGTAGCCCAAGGTTTTTCACAACGACCGGGAATTGATTTTGAGGAAACATATTCCCCAGTTATGGATGGAATAACATTCAGGTATCTAATGAGTCTAGCAGTACGAGAAAATCTCGAAATGAGGCTGATGGATGTTGTTACTGCATATTTATATGGCTCATTGGAAAATGATATTTATATGAAAATACCTGAAGGGTTTAAATTACATGAGTCTCGCAACTCAAAACCCAGAGAAAATTATTCCATCAAATTGCAAAAATCATTGTATGGGCTCAAGCAATCTGGCCGAATGTGGTACAACCGCCTCAGTGAAAGTTTGATAAAGGAATGCTATACAAATGACCCGATCAGCCCTTGTGTATTTATAAAGAAAAATGGGTCAGAATTTGTGATCGTCGCAGTCTATGTTGACGATTTAAATCTAATTGGAACTCCTGAAGAGATGAAAAAGGCGGTCGAATATCTGAAAAAGGAGTTTGAAATCAAAGATTTCGGGAAAACGAAATTTTGCCTTGGCCTACAAATTGAGCATTTGGAAATGGGCATATTTGTTCATCAATCAGCTTATACCCAAAAGGTATTAAAGCAATTTCGAATGGATTATGCTCATCCGCTAAATAATCCAATGGTCGTTCGGACACTTGATCCTGCAAAGGATCCATTTAGGCCAAAAGAAGATAATGAAGAGCAACTTGGCCCAGAAATCCCATATTTAAGCGCAATTGGTGCGTTAATGTATCTTGCAAACAGCACGCGACCTGATATCGCGTTTGCAGTCAATCTACTCGCAAGATTCAGCTCTTGCCCTACTCAACGACATTGGAAAGGCATAAAGCATGTTTTTCGCTATCTCCAAGGAACAATTGATCTTGGGTTATTTTACCCAAAAGACTATCGACATGAGTTAATTGGCTATGCCGATGCAGGTTATTTATCAGACCCACACAAAGCCAAATCTCAAACAGGCTATATCTTCACGTGTGGTGGAACTGCTATCTCTTGGAGGTCAATGAAGCAGACTCTAACTGCTACTTCTTCTAATCATGCCGAAATATTAGCAATCCATGAAGCAAGTCGAGAATGTGTTTGGTTGAGGTCAATGACTCAACATATATTGAAGAGTTGTGGTTTAATCATTGAACCACAAATGCCCCCAACAATTTTATTTGAAGATAATTCGGCTTGTGTAGCCCAGTTGAAAGGGGGTTATATCAAAGGAGATAGAACGAAGCATATTTCACCAAAATTCTTATACACTCATGATCTTCAAAAGAATGGTGAAGTCGATGTGCAACAAATTCGATCAGAAAATAATTTAGCGGATCTATTTACCAAGGCATTGCCGACTGCAACATTCGAGAAGCTCGTGAAGAAAATTGGAATGCGGCGGCTTCGAGATTTAAAATGATGTCCAAATCAGGGGGAGCATCTGATACAAGAATACTGTACTCTTTTTCCTTCACTTGGATTTTTTCCCACTGGGTTTTTTCCAAGTAAGGTTTTAACGAGGCATATTCTTCGTATTGACGACATTCAAGGGGGAGTATTATGCATGTAAACAAAACATGTGAATGTCTAGTATTCAACATCCATGTTCATGCCTTGATCATAAGGTTAGACATGTGAAAGTCTTGAAATGTATATGCCTTGATTATGAGGTTAGTAAATAGTGAGAGGATAAAAAAGTTTATAAATAGCCTATGTAATGTATTGAGAAGTTAAGTTAGAAAAATTTTATGCAAGCTTAATACTTGTTTCATTTCATAGCCATAATTATTACACTTTATCCATTTTATTATCCCACCTTTAAACTTCCTTTCTTTCACCATTTAATCCCAATTTCCATTACAATACTTCCACTATAAACACAAGCTAATAAGCCATATACCATTTTATTGTACACATACATAAATAAAGATAGTTATTTCTATAACAATAAATTGTTTTTTGGCTTGACAGCCCATTTTTTTAAATAAATATATACTTATACAAACATGTTTCTTGAATAAATGCAACATGTTGAAATATGACATTGTTCATACAAACACTTATACAAGTTAAAATATATCCAATTAAGATCTTGTTAGATTCGTCCCGTCGTGTAGTTTTCTAATATCGATCTTTTAAAATTTTTACTTGTACCGAACTTTAGTTATTAATGGTTTAAAATGTGATGTTGAGTGGTCCGTATCAATTATAAAAAAACAGGGGATGTATATATATATAAAGGGGCAAAGTTTTTCTTACTCATGTATCCACAAATGTGTATGGAACACAATCCACACTAAACTAGAGTCGTGCTTAACCCATAAGTTGTTTTTTTAGTTTTTTTAGTTGAGTAAGCCTCATTGTATCCAATATTAATACCTCGAGATCCTTGTATGGCATGAACACATACAATTATTTTCCTAGTATGTATAAACTGTTCAACAAAATATGTGTATAGTATGTCTCAATCATCCATATGAGCCAATTCATGGTCTGTTATGCACGCAGTTTTTGAGAGCTTTTGGTAACTTTGGCTTTTATATCACAACAAAAGCTCCGTTATGTACACTAGCTTTTGGGAGTTTTTCGGAGCTTTTGAAAGCTTCTTGTAGCTTTTGGGAGCTTTCGGAAGCTACTTTATAAATTTAATTAATTTTCTATTCAAATTATAATTATTGACAGCTACAGCTACATGTACCGAATACTTATGCAAAAATTGATAGCTACAGTTCCCACTAGGGGTGTCAATTTCAGGTTTCTGGTCGTGTTCGTATCGGGTTAATTAGGTTGTAGTATAATATTTCAGGTCGGGCTTCGGGTCGACCTGATTTGGGAAAAAATCCAAAATGACTAAACCCAAACCTGAAATTTTTCGTGTCGTTCGGGTTTGTTTTTTTGCGTTATAGCCAAAATTGACAAAATTTAAGGTTTCGGGTCGTGTTCGTGTCAGGTTGAGCAGGTGGAATAATATTTATGGTCGGGTTTCGGGTCGACCTGATTTGGAAAAAACCCAAAATGACTAAACCCAAACCTGAAATTTTTCGTGTCGGTCGGGTTCGTTTTTTCGGGTTCGTGTCCAAATTGACACCCCTAGTTCCCACAGCTCGCAGCTACAGCCCGCAGCTACAATTTGATGTGCAGAACGGACCCTCAGTGGAATTGTCATCGTTCGGGGAAGCAATAGCTTTTAAGAATGCTCTTCAACTTACTACAGTTCTATATTTTCTTATGAATTGCTCTTGAAATGGATGATAGTTGTTATATGCAGGAAGTAACTATGCAATACTCGTAATGTTAATAAGGTAGTTGTTATATGCAATACTCAATCATCCATATGGTCTACAGGGTGCATTTCCTTTTGGTGGTTGCTCCACGGGATATGCAGAACACATTCAATGGTCCACCATGTGTTTCTCTTTGTGGGCTGCTTTGCGGGGACATTTTTAAATACATAATTTACCTACCTTATTAATGTGTTGTCTTGTTTGGAAGCGTGTTTAAACGGGCCAGACTGCCTAAGCCCGCCCGTAATATGCCGACCCGTATTCGTAGTTGTATACATGCCTTATTAATGGGCTTAAGGTAAAACAGCTTTTGCCGATAGTTTACCTCTGTAAAACATAACAAGCAACTTATTTTATTTGAGCAAATTCAAATTCCACAAAAAGAACGAGTATGGATTATTCAAGATGCTCGGGTAAAAGAGGAAAATTAAATTAAAAGTAATACCAAGATTCATTAAATCGACCGAATCAAAATTTAATTTATTTATTATCGAGTTATCTGAACCTATTAAATTTTATAAATATACATATATCTACAATATATATATATATATATATATATATATGATAAGTATTTCAATGGAATAAAAACTACGAAAACATAAAGGAAAAATAAATTTAAAAAGTGACATAAAAGTCTCGAAACTGCCAGACAAAAAATGTAGTAGAAGTATAAAGTAAAGACAATAAATCAAATAAAACCGCAACATACTTTACACCATAATTTGAAAATGAATGGTAGATTGAGAATATTATTTGAAAATGTAGTTTCATATCATCACAATCGACTTGAAATTTTTTGACTAAAATATTTTATATTTTAATTTGATTTGATGATTTATTTTTTTAAAAAAAAAGATAAAAAGCTTTTTGGGAGAATTATATTAATGAAACATATACAAATTACTATTGAATTTTTTTTGGTGAAAATTACTATTTAATTTGAAAGAGGCTTTTAAAAAAATCATTGATTTAAAAAAAGAAAATTAAAATAGTATATATATATATATCCTTTTTTCACAACCTATACAGAGTATGAAATGTTCCATAATAATTGATTGAATTAATTATCATTCTCTAAAAAATTTAAAAAAAAGTTTTTTTTGACACAGCCTGAAAATGCAAGTATATACATATATAAACACAAATAAATATACCTAAATAAATTAATAAATAAAGAAAGAAAAAAAAGGCGCATACTTTTTCCTATTTGACAGCTTTGCATTTGGACCAAATGAGTCCTATATAAGGAGGGGCAATGATTTGGTTTTTTTTCACCGCAGCAAGCCAGCAAATAGCAATAGCATAAGACCATTGTAAGTTTGTGACTCTTCCCTTGCTGCGTTGGCTGGCTCCCTTTTATACTATGTAGTCTGTACAACCTGTTTCATGTCTTTGTCTCCTCTTTTACTACTCCATCCGTCCCGCGAAGATTGAAGCCTTTCTTTTGGGCACGGTAATTTAGGTAGTGAAGTTTAGTAGTTAAAGTGGTGTGAGTATTTGTGTTTAAGATTATAATGAATTTTGATACTGTTTATGGTTTAACTTTGACTTAATATTATCGTAGTGATGTAATTTGAAAAAAATATTCAAGTGTGGTCTTGTTAGAATCGTCTAATCGTGTAGTTTTAGAATATATATTTTATACAATTTTTATTTGTATCAATTTTGTAATATTAAGAGTTAAAGAAATATAAGGGACTTTGTGTAGGAAAGTAATATGCATTGGAATTTGTGCAGAATAGTAAAAGTAAGTATTTTTAATGGGATTTGACAATAATTAAGATTCTAATCAAACTTATATTAATTTAATTTTTCTAAAAACGGAAAGGGTTCAAACTTCGTGGGACACCCCAGAAAGGAATAGGGTTCAAACTTCGTGGGACGGAGGGAGTATTTTTTAAGGAGTATTTTCGTCTGTATCGCCAGGTTGAAAACTCAGGTAAAAAAATAAATTTTAAAAAAGGGTAAGAACTCTTGTCCGCTATATATATGAAAGGAAACAGAAGGGACACAAAAAAAAATGGTTGTCAAAAAACCCAAGGGCAAGCAACATGAGACTGAGACCCAAAGCTCTGATGGAGTATCTTTAAGAATGCTCAAAAGAGAAAAGAACCCAACCTACTACCCTTCCAAGGTTTGGTTTTAAATCTACACATTCTTGCTTGTTCTTTTTATGTTTTTTGTGGGGTTGTGTATGGACATCGGGGCTGTTTTCTTCTTATTTGTATTTCTTTTTGCATATACTATTGCAGGGAATGAAGAGGAAGTCTGATGCAATGGAAGTGAAAAAGAAGAGGATGAAGGTTTCCGGGAAGTTGAAAAGGCCTAACTCTAAAGTGAGATATCTTTTGCCCATTCTTTTCTTATTTATGTGCATTTGTTTTTTTAGGTTTCTGGGTTTTTGGATTGCATCTCATTTGTTGTTGTTGTGGTTTGTCTTGAATGTGTTTTAATGTATGGATTGTTGAGAACATGATTATCAATTTCTTCGATTTGGGCTCTGTGCTGTTCTGTTATTTGATGCCATCAGGTTTTTGATACTAGGGATGAAAAATTGGAATTAGATTTAGGTTATTTCAATTTTGTTGGGGATCTAGGCATTACTTTGGCTGCAAAAATTGTTGTGCTGTGATGATCGTTGGCTATGGATTTTGCCCAAATGAGGTCTGTTTCGAAACCCTAAGTTCTGGGGATTTCGCTGAAATTGTGTTGGTAACGCTGCGGAAACAGCCGGTAGGCCTTGGCATTGTGTTCTCCATTGTTCATTGACATTTATTGCCGCTGGTTAGGGGAAAGGCAATTTATTGTGTTCGTTGCAGATAAATCAATAAATGACAGTGTAGCAATGACGGGCGTTAGGTGAAGCGTTGGGTCGCAGTTGTTAGATTTGAAAATTACCGTGGTTTGACATCGCTTGTTATTTATTCAAATTTAAAAGAGTGTTGGGCATCGGGAGCATTGATGTTTAAAGACAAAAATAACGGAGAAGTTTGTTACGTGAATAAATTGAAATTTTGTTTCTATTCAACTCACTTGACATGAAAACGATGATGTAGTTGTGAGAAATACGTTTTACAGTAATTGTATTATGTTGATACTCGAAAACGTGCAACATTGGATGTATCGACTTTTGACTTATGCTTTTGAAAATGTCTTAAAGATAATTGGTCTGTTGAATCAAATGCTTCATAGATTCATTTTGAGTAGTAATTGTTGTTGTAGTCCTCATATGCGACATGCCATTTATCTTAGTTGGCTAAGTTTTCTTGCAGAGGGGCAATGATTGTGGTGTTGTTGCCAATGGTATACTGAATAATCATAATTACTCAAAGTTCCGAACTTCTTTAATTCACCAGTACAAGATATTGAAATTCTTTTTTCTTGTATTGATGGTTTTCTTTCTGTTCTTGACAGGTGCACAAGAATTCAAAAGCCGTGAGGTAGGAACGAAAAAAAAAACTAGGAACTATATGAATGGATTATGATAATACAGTGCTTGAATGTATCATTTTGGTCTAATCCTTTTTTGAAAATTATCTGATGCAAAACATAAAGCCGCAGGGGGCACAAAAGGAGGACTAGGATCTGTGATCTGTATGATGATATCGAGACTCAGCGTTTGCTGAATGAATGTGCCACCCGGATTGTTTCTCGTTTGGGAGATGATGCTCTTTGCTTTAGAAAATTTATGCTCCCATCAAATGTGAAGCATGGTTTTTGGATGGTATGCTCTATGATCTGTTTTTTTTTTTTTTTTTCAACAGAAATCTTATTTATTTGGAGTATTTTTAAAAAGCCATTGTGCTTTTTGGCTAATTCATTACACTTACTGGTGATATGATGTTGATTCCCTTTACTATTTTTATTTATTTATTAATGGCAGCACCTTCCAACGCATTTTTGTGATAAGCATTTGCCAGCTCGTGATGCAACTATTACTCTGGTGGATGAAGAGGAAAATACATACCAGACTAATTACATTCTTGAACGCCACGGTCTGAGTGGTGGTTGGCGGAGCTTTTCCTTATCGCACTACTTACTGAAAGGAGACGTACTGGTATTTCATTTGATTGATCGGTGCAAGTTCAAGGTATTGTTCTTTACTTAATGAATAATATCTATGGTTATGGTTTCTTGATTTTCACACACACACACACACATATAGATAGAGTTAAGAATGTTTCATTACATATCTAATGACAGTAATGTAGTATATGGAGACCATATGTCATGTCTGTTGCCACTTTGATGCATATGGTTTGTTTGATTAACGTTTCACAATATTTTGTAGGTTTATATTGTTCGAGTTCATTCCCTCGAAGAGATAAAAGGGGCACTTTGTCTCGTGAACCTGAGTGCTTCTAATGTACTAAGAGCTAATCTTGGTTGGTCGCTCTTAACTTTTCTTCTTTCGTTATTCTCCTACACGTTCAAGATTTTCGGACTATAAAACATCACCATCATCGTGTAAAAAATGTCAAGGGACGCAAGAAACAAAGTGTGACAGGGCCTTTTGTACTCAATCTCAAATCTGAGAATAATGATCTAGAATGAGGCGGGCGCGCCAAGTTCTCCCACCAAGGCTTCACAAGAGTCAGGAAACAAAGGTAATGGATTTAGCCCTGGTGTCAGTATAGGTGATAATATCTTTAGGTATCCGAAAAGGAATAACTAACCTAACCTAACCTAACCCCAAGTGTGTTTCATTTTCTCTATTTTATTTTCTTATAGGTCGCGAGGCTTTTGGACAACCCATCTATTTTCCCGAGAAACCTTTTCTCTGCGGTAGTTCATCATACATGATGGCGTAACCTGCGTCTAAGGCTCCACAGTGTGCAGATGTACATAGGCTCAGGGGTATAACTCACATCAATACAGCATCACTTGTTTTTTTGCTCTGTAATCATGTTGAAAGGAGCTTACAAGTATATCTAGATGATCGGGCAGCTGTAAAAGTGAATGGGGTGAGACTTGGGTATATGGATGGTTTTGTGTTTTTGAAACTATGGAATATATGAGGAGTATCTTCGAAACTTCATGGTGGTAAAGGGATTGCATGTGTTTTACTAGATAATTTGAATTTGTATATGTTTTTCATGAAGGGTTTCAATTTTGGACACGACCCGAAAACACGAACCTGACCGGCACAAAAACATTGCAGTTTTGGGTTTAGTCAATTTTTTGGTTTCTCTAATCAGGTCGATCCGAAATCCAACCTAAAAATTTTCAGGTCTTGTTCGGGTTTGGTATTTCAAGTTCATTTCGGGTTTCGGGTAGCGTTTGGGATTACATATTTTGTTTTATACCCTTACTCAATACCCGACACGAACATGACTCGAACACGTGAAACCTGAAACACGATCCGACAACGCCGACACAAACACAACACGAAACTTGAAATTGAACCCCTTTTAATCTCATTGGATTGCATGTAGTTTAGATAGAAGAACATGGTTCCTATCATTTATCCACTTATGTTTTAAGTTTCGATTCTTCACTCGACCCTTGATCATTTCCCTGGCTACCACCCATCATTTCTCTCGCCAATAGTTTCGCAAACGAAAAAAAAAAAAATGGACCACCTCTTACTAATAAAAGCAGAATAACTGATAAGCTACAAATTTCATTACATGATACATCTAAGTATTTTATTTATTTAAATACATCCAACAAAAAACTCCCAAGCCTTTGAATATTGATTTTCAATTTTTTTATTCTATCAGTTGGTAATTGCGAAAAACCCCGTAACTTAAAAACTATTGCCTGCCTATGTTTTGGAGGCACCAGTACTAATTAGCATAACTGGAAGGGGGCATTTTGGAATTTGAATGGTAGGGGTAGGGGACCCACCAAAAGCCGTTTGGAGCGGGAGATGGAACGTTGGTTCCATAAACCCTACAAATTCAAAATCCAACTACACCGGACCGGAGATCAGAGAAGAAACGAGACGAGCGCCCAAAAATGGTGGTGGCGAAGAAAGCGTCGTACGAAGAGAGCAGGCAGATGAGGCTGCAAGAGAACAAGCGAAGAATGGAGGAGCTCAATCTCAATAAGTTAGCTCAAGCTCTGCACACCCCCAAGGCTTCTCCTGTATGTGTTTTTAGTTTTTACCTTTTCAAACCTCCCCCTGCTGCTGATCGATACTTTTGATCATATTTATCGTGAATATTCACAGATGAAGAAAGTGAAGCCCAAAGTTCCCAAACAGCCTCTAGATCTGTCTTCCGTTCGTCGCTCCACGCGCGTTAAAGATATGCCTCCGGTCATCTATAAAGAAGTCTGTAATTTCTCCCCCACTCCCCCCCTCTTTTGTTTTTCTAATCGTCGCTCTACTCGAGTTTTTACTCTTAACATTTTTTTCAATGAGAAATGTAAAGCTAATTTCAATTAGTAAAAGGAGCACTCGTAGCCAGTCGTGTGTGTGTTTAAGAATTACCTAAGCTAGTTGAAGAAATTATTTTGGGTTTTGACTTAATATTTCCCCTGATCTTTATAGGTTGCAATTGAACCTATGGGGAGGCCAAGGAGGTTCATGCTACATTCTGTTAATATATTTCCTGCTTGCTTATGAGCTTTATAAGTGTGAATGAATTTCTGACTTTTAACTGCTGGATCTTCAGTTATAGGTACAAAAGGAGAGATTTGTCAAACAGGGTGTATGCCTCGGATGAAGACAGGGAGTATGCTATACAACGGGCAGAGGACCTTCAGCAGGGATTGGATAAAGATATTCCAAGCTTTGTAAAACCAATGCTTCAGTCACATGTAACCGGTGGATTTTGGCTGGTATGTTACTAAGTAGTATTCATTTATATAGTTAATACTAATACATACTTCAGTGTAAAGGAAATGGTAAATTATAGTATCTAGTGACATAGCAATTTGGGATAAGATTATGTTCTTTTGAGAGCTATAGCTTGTTTCATCTTATAAGCTCTACCAAAATTAGCTTTCATCTGAAAAGATGAGTGACTGGTGAAAGGGTAGATTCTTATTCTTATACTTCATGCCTGATATAATCTACTAAACGTAATGTGAATATGAACAGGGTCTTCCAGTTCAGTTTTGCAAGATGCATCTGCCAGCACATGATGAAATGATAAATTTAGTGAACGAAGAAGGGGACGAGTTTCAAACCAAGTATCTTGCTCTTAAAACTGGACTTAGCGGCGGATGGAGAGGTTTTGCAATTGTTCATGAATTGGTTGATGGGGATGCGCTTGTTTTTCAGTTGATTCAGCCAACAACATTCAAGGTAACCCCACCTTATGCTATTTTGGTAGGCCAGGCTTATTCTGCACATTTAGTTATAACAGACTTCATACGAATTACGATATATAACTCGATGCTTAAACAATGGTTTGCGAGTAATAAACTATTAAGGTGTAAATTCCCTTCCATCCTTAAATGTTCCCTTCATTTGATCATATACATCACAAATAGCGAGTGGGGTGTACCAACTTGACTTATATTTTCAAATGGAGAGAGTAAAAATCATCCTATCATGTTTTCGAAAATCTCCACACCCAGCTGTATTCAAATGTTGTTTGTTTGTTTGTTTATTTTCCCTCTTTAAGTGAGTGTATTTTTTTATATATTTGAAATTATAGAGAGTTAAACAATGATGATTTTTACATGCTTAATGCAAAAGTAAATGATAGGATTTTTTATTTTTATGTTTTGGGTGGAAAATAGATTCCATTTCTTTGGGCTGCTAATGCATAATGCTTTTACCTGCAGGTTTACATCATAAGAGTAAACGAACAAGGAGAAAGCAGCGAATGAGGACTATGCCACTAGGCTAGGTTAAGAGGAGTATTATGCTTAGATCCTAATGTAATTATGCAGGAATGCAACTTGTTGGCAACTAGGCTATATTTGGACAATGACAAAAGCTGATTTGTACCCAGTGGCGGATCTAGAAATTTTTGTAAGTGGTGTTACAAAAATTAATCTAAGCCAAGTTAAAATTGAGAATGGTAGTGGTAACACAAAAACATCAAAAGAAGCTATATTGGAATTGGAGATTGTGGAGTTACCACAAAATTTGAGTGGGTATACTAAGTCAAATATAAAAGTCTTAAGGCTTAAATATCAATTTCATCATTTTGAGTGGTCACCGCATTAATAATTTGAGCAAGCATATGACGAGCTTGAAAGAGCAACGAAATTACCTGATAGTCTGTTTTCTTTTTCATTTGTGTTGTGTGTGAAATGAACATATTCTAGTGACAGTGGTGAGAGCATTTTCATTTTCTACATGGGGCCAATTTATTTCAATCATCCTGAGATGAAGTACTGAGTTTTTATCACTTCATTGCATCATAATTTAGCCTGCCGATGGCTGAATGCTGGATCAATGCAGACAATAACCTGCAATATTTTCAAATGTCCATGGGTTACCTTATAATCTTGGACTATAGAGGAGCCTAAATGTAAATGATTGAAGGATGTAAACTACAACCTTGCCAACGCTTTTGCCAGAATGTAGATAGTCAACTGCATCTGAGACAGAATGGACACCTAAGAATGGTTTGGGGTCTACAGCTACCTGCCAAGGAATAATAAAAAGGATTGCAACACACTGAAGAAAATTGAGCATTGCTTCGAGAAGTCGGCATATTTTTTTTTACCTTGAGCTTTCCTGAGGAATACAGATCCGTAAGCTTGTCAAGATGTTCTTGCCAGAGTTCAGCATATTGCACTAAGAAAAAGCCAGCCTATAAAATCGGCAGACGGCAGTCACCAAAATTATTTTATTAATAAGTGGAAAGAGAATAAGATATTTTTGTAATGGCTTCTAATGTTTTTTTTTTCATGTATATGAAGGTATTGGAATTCTGGTACACTAAACCATCTTTGATCAAATTATTTAGTTATTTTCTCAATTTTCATCATTTGTCTATTGCAACAATTTTTCGGGCAAGGATTTCAGACATGAAGTTGTGTCTAAAAAATAATGTCATGTGAGTTTAATTTAACACATGAAATTGGGGATGATGACATGACTAAGTTGTAAGTCTGACTTCCAAAATTGCAAATAGTAAAATTTAATATTAAAAAAAAATCACTCTTTTATAATTATCGGGCAATCAAAAAAAGAATAAAGGATTAGACTCCAGATTCAAAACCGACCTCAAGTAAGCTGCATTTGATAGATCTTATCAAAGATTACACAGGTGCAATATGCTGGTATAAACCACTTACCACAGTCTGGCTTCTTGCTAGAATCTTTTCGCATAATCCTGTGTAACTTCTGGGCTTCCACCCCTGTTCTCCTTGATACTGTGGGCACATTAGTTAATCAACAAAATGATCAGAAGAAAACCAGAAATATTGGATTTGATTTGTCAATTAATAGTGTTACACGAGCAATGAACAATGAAGACGTGAGATCACAATTAACAAATTTTCTTTTCACTAATAATCAAAGTTCGAACCTGAGAAATCATCCCAATCACGACAAGACGTCCATAGGTTGACAAAGCATTCAAGCATAAATCAAACATCTCTCCACCAACGGATTCATATACAATATCAACACCTTTAGGGAACTCCTCCTTCAGAACCTGGGAATACGAAACACAATATTACAATAAGAATAGATATGCCAAAAGCCAGAAATTCATTTGGTTTCAACAAAGAACTTGGGACATGAATTCGAGTTCATTCAAACTTTGTTTTGCTATACCCCTTACAACAGACACATGCTAATGTTTTAGTATCAGAGTCGTGTCGAAATATTCATTTCCACGATTCTCTTGAAAATCACACTTAGACATATTTGCTCAATCCATTGAAATCATAAATCGTGGCAAAATAATGTAACACAGCTTAAAAATAACATTTCTCCTACAGAGCTAGAAGAAAGGGGGAAAATGCTTGATAACTTAAACTATAAATTTTTAGAAAAAATTCATCCTGGCTCAATCTATGAATGCACATGCCTGCCTGCACGGATTTGGTAGTTTCTTTAACATCGTGAGCTCAGCATTTAAGGTTCAATGTACTCAGTCCTAAGGAGCGTGTTTCAGTCTAGTAGGGTATCAATTTTTTAATCATGATACTCTTTATCCTTCCAAAGCATTTTTGTGAAATTGGGAGGCCTGCACATTCTACCAGGTGTGAAAGTCACTAGAGGCGGCTATATAGGACTCCAAAAGGCTGTAAACATTGTACTGCATTTCATACAGGTCCGCAATATTAGGAAGGGCTTTCAAATAGGAGCTCGTTAGTTTTGCTTCTAGTTTGATCATCTTATCAATTATGTTTAACTAAGAGTGAAAAAAAGGTTTATAGGAATTGTACACTTTTTATATTTTCAGCTTTGTAGTCAATTGCTCTATCCACTCCCAGATCCTTCAAAAGCTTGGCCTTGTCTTTTCCTCCACATGTTGCAATGACTTTATTCCCAGCTAACTTTGCCAGCTGCAATAATAGAGCATTACCTTCAGAATTTTTTAAAAATAAACAAACATGACACCTCCTAAAATCCAGAGTAGTAGTTTTCAAGCAAAAATTGTGTTGTGGAACATCATACAAATGCTGTGGTTGTAACTTTGGAGACCTGCTCAATGCTATCAAAGCAGATGATAACTTAGAAAATTTTCATCATCAATCTAATGATGAAAGGTATAGTACTCGCATCGCTGTTAACAAAATTCTTAGGCATCGAATCTTGGTAAAAATAAAAGCAAGGTGCATCAGTATTCAACGGCAAACAAATATGAATGTCTAAATGAGGCATAAGCATACCTGTACTGCAAATTGCCCTGTCCCACCTGCAGCGGCAGTGACAAGAACTGTTTTTCCTGAGCCCATTTGTGCTGCCTACATCATAAACAAAAAGGAAGGCAGTGGTGAAATTAAAGCCTTTGAGTAGATCTTGCGAAAGATCCACCATCACAATCATTTTTACAGAAACCACCTTTTCTAAAGCAATGGATGCTGTTAGCCCAGACGTGAGCATAGCAACAACTTCTGGATCTGGCCTTTCCACATGAAGAATGTGTTTTGCATGAACCTAGATACATAAGATCTGACATTATAACTACGTAAAAATTCCTTTAATCTTTCTTTTTCTTTTTCCTTTTTTTTTGGGGTTGGGGGTGGGGAGTGGTTGTCACATTTCAAAATCAAGCAAATATTTTACCACTGTAAATTCAGCATAACTTCCAAATGTCATGATTGCAGCTGGAGTGCCAACTCTCAAGTGTTTAACTGAATCACCTATAGCAGCAATTATACCCACGGCCTGCAGAATAGAGATCATTAGTTTATTAGCATAAGTTGTTATCAACCATTCTGTCAAAGACAATAAATTGCTACTATCACTGAAGTGTACTGAACCAATCAGATATGCAAGATTTTTTATTGTTTTTTCCTAACCTCAAATCCAGCATCAAATGGAAGAAGAGAAGCACGGTCCTTGGTGCTCCCACTAAAATACCTTCCAGAGCTAAAATTCACCTGCAAAGATATAAATCTCATTACAAACATGTCAAGATTATAAGACATACATAATTGAGTTTGCATTGATGATGTGATGTGTATGTATAAAAAAATATCTGGTAAACAAAAATAAAGTGTGAAGAACTAATGATAAACTGAAAGTACAAACAATTATTTAATCTAATGAAATATTAGGGAAAAAAACTAATACATAAAAATTACTGCTAAGCTTACATCACTAGCATTAACTCCAGCATATATGATCTTTAGAAGAACGCAATCTGGATTCAGCGGCAATTTTAATGATGCCCTTACTACATTTGTTGCAGTACGGAAGTTGTGGTGTAGCAGGTGAACAACACTATAAGACATGATCAGAAGAATAGATGTCATATAGAAGATTAGTTTAATCGTGAAAAACCCCCATTCTGAAAGGAAACTAAAAACAACAGTTAGGCAGTCATTGACTTCTCCTCTATACATTGGCATGGTTCAAGAATCAAGAATGTTCATTTTTTTTAGTTTGTGAAATATCCTTTCTCATGAAATCTCAATTTCAATCACTCTGTCACTTTGGAAGGAATGCAGGGGCAAGAGATTATAATCATTCTAACAACATGATAGGCAAAATTGGTTGACCTCAGAATGGGAACAATGCCCATAAACTAGAGATTTGAAAATTTGTTTCTGCACAACCGCTAAACAATTGGAGTAATATATTGTTGTTGGCATATTGAGTCACAATTGACGTTAATGAATGCCTACTTATTTTCCCAAACATCGTGGTGTTGAAAACTACCAAGGTAAGTTTTCTTGTGCAAAACAAGATACATTAACACTTACATCTTCTCGAAACTCTGGGGAACTTCAATATTTAGTGGAACCTGATTTGAATATTTTCTCCCAACAGTCTTAGGGTGCCGACGATATTTCTCTTCTTCTGAAGGAGATGGCCAATATTCAAAACCCCTTTTGTTAGATATCCATAAACAAGACCCAGCTTTACTTTCGTCTTGAATAAGCTCAAAAGCACCTAGATGAGTTAGGATTTAAAAAGATCAGAACAAAAAGAGAGATTACCATGATGAACATTTTATTTAAATGGCTTATACAATGAAATGAAATCTTATGGAAATTTTCTCTAGACTTAGGCTATGCGTACAGCTTTAATAGGTATATCAGCTTACATGCTTACTCTATCGGTGGTTCATTTCTCAAGACTTAGACTTCCACAATTGATACACTTGACGAGAATTTACAACAAAAACAAGCCTCAAAGCAATATCAAGAGTTACCCACTACTACTGTAGTACACCAAGAGCATCCCTGGTACCCATTGTCTTACGAAATATTTTGAGAATTTCAGGTAAGGCTTTCTATTTGTTTGATATATAGAGTAGTTTCAGATACATTTCTGATATCAATAGAACAATTCGATGAAACTTGTAACTGCTCTGTATGCTGGAAGAATAGAGCGATTTTTGTGCTAATTTAAGTTGGTTTCATTGAATAAATACATTTAGGCCTTGCTCACTTAGGTGATAGGCCTTGATGATAACATGTTTGCTTGGAGGGATTAGGGCTCTTGATTAATGAACTAAATTCATGGGATAATAATCTCATTGAACTAGGTGAGACTAATCGGGATTGAATGAGTTAGTCAATCCCATCTCTCAAAGTGAACATGCCCTTATGGTATTAAAGGAAGCAAGAAAACCTTGAAGTAGCACCAACAATTACCGACACAAGTACTTATTTTGTTGTTTAGACAAGGTTCTAAAGTTAGGTCAAACAATTGGCACAAATAGTTTGTGTCGAAACAATAGAGTTGTAAAAACATGTAAAGATGATAGACTGAAGAGCAGATTGCATTAGTAAATGATTCCTCGATGAATTGACATATATAAAATGAAGTCAATAGTGGACTTAAAGTGTATCAATATCAACTGGGATCATCTACCTTTTACAACAGTTTCCATTGGCATGAAGCCTCCCGTCAGATTGATTATCTTAGGGTCCAATTTAGAGGCCAACTCGGTCTGAATGAACTGCAATGGTGATAGTTGGAAGAATATGATACACAGCTTAAAGTTCATGTGGTCAGTACATGGGGTTGTAGCAAAACCTCTGACAGAAGTTTACGATGTATCACAAATAGACTGACTACTGAAAAAATGTGAACAAGATGGACAGCGAAAAAACCTATAACAGATCACATCATGTCTCACCTTTTAAAAGCTTGGGTTTGAGAAAATTCAAGTAATCACAACATCAAAGTTTAACCATTCTAGGAGTAATACTCTGCGAGTCAAAGCGGCTGAGATGTTCAAGAAATATAAAATTATCTCCAAGAAGAGACAACTGAATATCACACATAAAAATCATGTTAAAATTCTTCATGCCTTTAAAAGAAGCCTTATGGTTTCAAGGTGCTGGAAGTGAAAAGATACAATCCTTTTCAAGATTTCGATGTTTGCTATTCACAGGTCAATCACAAACAGTATTATTTAAAGCATGGCTTACCTCAGGGCAAAGTACATTAATACGTACTCCTTGACGCTTGTAAAGAGCCAGTGATCTTGTGAACAAAACCACCCCTCCTGTGTTTGTCATTAACGAAATTAAAACAAGTAATATACGCACGGATAGAAATATGTACAACAAATACAGTAAACAATGGACCATAGCAATAAATTTGTTTTGCAATAAGAAAGAGCAACAAACCTTTGGAGCCCGAGTAGATAGGATCAT
This sequence comes from Hygrophila difformis, assembly GCA_030278955.1. Lineage (NCBI taxonomy): Eukaryota > Viridiplantae > Streptophyta > Magnoliopsida > Lamiales > Acanthaceae > Hygrophila > Hygrophila difformis. Next base: position 61,943,779 of record JAOANR010000004.1, on the reverse strand, counting down.
TATATAAGGGGAATAATCCTGAAGCAGACCCCATATTAATAATCACACCAGGTCTTTTAGCTTTTTGCATTGCTTGAATCTGTAGACAAGTGAAAACAGTAGCAGTCGTTATTACCAAGAGAGAAATCAAGTACAATGGATTCGTTATTGAATAAAAACGTTACTGTTAATTTGTATATAGTCTCCCAGAGCATCACTCGGTGGTTTGTCAACATATATTGAAAGCATTAAGTACAGATTCATTTGGCCGAGTGTATGACTGCAAAAATTTCATTAATCCACACACAGCTTTAAATAACTTCACACGAAGGGTACTTGGTTCAAACTTCAAATGGCATATAGGAGTAGAAACATAAGATAGAATAACGAGGCAGGCATCTAGACTGTAAAAACAGGAGAAGTCAACTCATACCGCGAGGCGAGTTGAATCAATAACTGCCACCAAGTTTATATCAACAGTGCGCCTCCACGATTTAGAGCCATCAGTCTTATCCTCGTAGAATGAAACAGGATTCCCAATTCCCGCAGAGGTAATACAGATATCCAGTCCTCCATAAGTCTCCACATGCTTATTGAAAGCCGCAGCAAGCTCGCCTAATATAAAACAAAGCATCCCACAAACGGAACTCCATCCATGATAGTATAATAGTATAAGAAATAAAAACGCTGTTCAACTACAAAATCTGACTGCGTACTCGAATCCGTCACGTCGCATTTGATAAACAGCGCGGTTGGAAATTCCAGCCGTGTGTGGAACTTGGAAAGTTCATTCTCAGCCAGCAGGGCGGTTTCCCTCCCTTTATCTGGCGCGAAGTCGACGATCGTGATGAAAATTCCTTCCTGCGCGAGGGCCAGCACCAGTGCTCGGCCGATGCCGGAAGCGCCGCCGGTGACCAGAGCCGAGAGTCCGGGTCGGAGCTCCATAGTCGTTGTGTAAGTCACGATTGAAGTGGATATTCGCAATCAAGGGGATCGGAGGACGGGAACGCGCAATGGTGCTCGTATATATCGCCATTGGCGGAAGCAGCAAGCAGAGTCCAGATGCTGTCGTGCAATCCTTGTCCGTTTGCATTTGTCCTGCAGGCGATAATGAGTTTGGGAAACCGTTATACAAATTGCTTTATCAATTCACCAGAGGGGTTGGTGATCAATTATTTGTCCCTAAATAACCCACCCAACGTTAAAAAGACTCGACGCCCAGTAAAAATTTATACTTCACCCAATGTTGCGGACATTAATTTTAATATTAATACATATTTTTAATCATTAATAATTTAAATGGTATTTCCTTCGTTTCCTTTTAATTGACATGTTGGGATTTTGTAACTGTGTATTGAGTAACTTTGATTTGACTTTTTAATACAATTATATAAGATAAACAGTATGTTTGGGAGGAAGCATATTTGGTAGCATATAGCATATTGAAAGAGCATATTCTCTCACAATTCTCTCTCCGAATCTGCTATCTGCTAGCGGATCTGCTGACTCTCAAATATCCCCAAAATATAGTCAAGTGAGATCATGTTGGATTCGTCTAATCGCATAGATTTATAATATCAAATTTTCATAATTTTTACTTTTATGGAATTTAAGTTATTAAGTATTAAAAATGTGTACTGGATTGCGTGAAATGTGGGTCCGTGACAAATATTAAAGAACGGAAGTAGTATATACTAAAAAAGTTATAAAAATTTAATATTATTAAACTATAAAATTAGATGAATCTAACAATATCCTACTTCACTATGTATTTTTTTAAATAACTATGATAAAAATTCAAGTCAAACTTAAACAGTGAATAGTGCCAAATCAAACGTAACAATCTTAGTGACAAGAGTGAAGCATATCCAATATATTCTCACAAAAATAATACTAGTACTATATTAACATATTAATGGTACATACATAGCATTAAAACACCTAACCCGTAATTAGGGTGATAACGAGTCGAGTCGAGCTCGAATAGTGGGGTACTCGAGCTTGACTTGATGGCATTTTTGAGCTACTCGAGCTCGAGCTCGAGCTCGAGTCGAGTAGTTGAGCTCAAGCTCGAGCTCGACTCGACTCGAGTTCGAGTTCGAGCTCGAGTAGCTCGATTATTTTTTTAAAAAAATTTTTTCCTTCTCGAGCTCGAGCTCGAGTCGAGTACTCGAGCTTATCGAGTATTTTTTTTTTTTAATTTTTGTATTTTTCTTTTAAAATTTACAAAAAAATAAAAAAAAAACGAAAATGGGTCTAGTACTCGATACTCGACTTGATACTCGGCTTGACTCGAGTACTCGACTCGAGTTCGAGTATCATATACACGGACTCGAGCTCGAGCTCGATACTCGAGTGTCCTACTCGACTACTCGACTCAACTCGAATTTTTCGAGTACGAGTCGAGTTTTTTCCGAGCCAAATTCCGAGTAGTACTACTCGTTAATCACCCCTACCCGTAATCACCCTCTTCCACGGTGAGTTTGAAGAATATTTGGAGTAGGACAATCCCGGTTAGACGATAGGTCTAGCAATGGCTAACATGCTTTAAACGATTTTGACTATCAATGACCATTGTCGCTTTATTTTTTGGCCTATCAAAAATTTTGGTCATCGATGGAATTTCAATTTCAACTTTAGCCGTCAGTCAATTGACTAACATTTTTTTTTTCTTTTAGCTAATTTTTTTTTTTTGCTCAACACCCTTTCTTTTAGCCAAAATTGTTATTTATATTCGAATTTCTTTATTTAATAATTAGCACATAAATTTCTACAATTTAATATTTTCTGGGACGAGAACTTAATTGGCCAGTGATCAAGTCATGTTTAGCTAAAAAAAATAACAATTTAATATTTTCCATATGGCTTTTTCTTTTTTGAATCCATAACGTTGAGGTTGGGCTTTGTGTTTATATCCAAATCCAAATACTTATTAAAGTCTTAATAATGGATCCTTATAACATACGGAGTATTTATTAATCTAATTTTTTTTTAGTGAACTACTAATCTAATTTTTTTGAAAGATTATTGTTAAAATTTTAATTATTTTAAATGTTGTGAATAAATATAAAATATTTTTAAATTAGTAATTTTATTTTCAAAATTAGTTTAAAATTAGAAAATTGAATCCCGTATACTAAGATGATAAAAATGCCATGCGAGCCCATACTAGGGAGATGCGGGATTCCCCACTTTGGCTCATTGGTGTTGGCTATATTTAATTTTAAAAAATACGTAAACATTTGGGATTTGAATACAGATTTGATTACGATATTATCATAAAAATAATGTTTTTGTTAATAATTAATTAATATATCTTCATATTTCAAAAAAATATATTTACATCAGTTAGCTTGCCCTCGTAATAAGTCACCAAATGATCGAACCAATATATTTTTTCAAATTTCAATCTTATAATTTGAAAAGGTTCGGGCCCCCATTATATAAAAAAATTCAATAAAAAGTAGTATGATATCTTAAAGAAAAGTGAACTAATTGAAATTAAATTTAATATTTAAACTATATTGATACTTATTTAAAAAAAACGGAGTCATGATTTGAGGATGAAGGTAGTTAATGCCCCCAAGTAATCTCAACCACAACATTAATCAACTATCTCTATTTTATTCTCCCAAATCTATTTTAAAAGTTCAATTTTCCTTTAAAGGGTCACGTGGGAATGGAACCTCCAAGAGGATAGGATACTTGAGATAAGTCCCCAGTCCTATTTTTTTTTGTTCCTTTAAATTGATACTATTATTTCAATTGAATTATCACCCAAAAAAATGGAATTATAAAAATTATTTAAAGATTCGGTGCACCGAAGAAAAAAGAAATTTATTTTAATATTTATGATATACTCCTATTAAATTTTCCTTGCACATAACATTTACTAGTGTTAAGTTTTTACTATTACTATATTTTTATTTTTATAAAAAAATCTGATAGAAACGAAATTACAAGCAAAGCAGGCATAAATTACCGTTAACCCTCGTCTTCGCGAGCCATCGTAATCTAAAATAGCATCAAATTGAGAAATGAAGGCAGATTCCAATGATTAACTAGGAAAGCATTCTCCAATCCAAACACGCCTATCCCAAAACCCAAAAGTCGTCCCAATTCTACTTCTTACGCTAGAGGAAAAACCCAAATAACAGTGAATCTCTCTATCAATCCTATTGATTTGAGCCTCGATTTTCGGGAATTCGCTTGGATGGAGGTTCCTAGCCTCCACCAAGAGCAGGTTGCTGGAAGAAACGCTTTTTAAAAACCCTATATATAAGAGGTAGTTAGGAATTGCTGGGCTGATGTTTTCTTGGAGTATTCCGAAGTCCGCCGAGGCGATGTTCTCGCGGTGGGCGATAAAACGTATTTGTAAATTTTTGTTGAAGAAGAAATTGGGAAAATTAATACTGGGGGATATTGATCTTAATCAGCTTGATGTTCAGCTCGGTGCTGGCACAATTGGCACAATTCAGCTCTCAGATCTTGCGCTCAATGTCGATTATATAAACGAGAAGGTAGGGGCCAATTTTTGATTATTGTATGCTGAGCTAGATTTTCCCGCACTTAATTTTCAGTATTTGTAATTGTGTTTATATTGTGTGTTCATGCGGTTACTTTATATTATGTGTTTCTTATATAGTTAATCCAGTTGAGTATCTCTAGTTTGAATTTGGTTTCTGGCTTCTAAGTTGAAACCAATTTCTAGACGCTCTGCCTTTTCTCAATCCCCGTCATCTTTTTTACTTTTGTTTGTTTTTGAAGAGGTGTTGGGCGTGGATTGTTAGCGTTTCAAAGTTGTAGTCCATGTCAATATGTAATCCTTAAGATTTCAACTATTACTTTTCATTTATTTATTTTCCAGCTGGGAACGACACCAGTGTTGTTGAAGGAGGGGTCCATTGGGTCATTAATGGTGGTCATACATTGGAAAGAGGGTGGCTGTCGGGTTGAGGTGGATGAACTTGAGCTCGTTCTTGTTCCACGCAGGGTACAGTTGTCTAAAGATGACTTTGAAACTCGTGATCACTCAAGGAATGGCGATGATAATGCCAGCCATGGCGTTAGAAAAGAGAATGAACCACCAAGCAGCCCGGTGGCAAATGCATCTGTCAATGTTCATGAAGGAGTTAAGACCATTGCCAAAATGGTGAAGTGGTTATTAACTAGCTTTTACGTGAAAATTAATAAACTCATTGTGGTATTTGACCCACTCGTGGAAGAGGAACGTTGGAAAGGTTTAGACAGAATCTTGGTGCTTCGCATCAGTGAAGCAGAATGTGGGACACATATTTCTGAAGACTCTTCTTCGAGCAAATTCTCTGCACCTCATAATTTCCTTGGTTTCAGTCGACTAACCAACTTTTTGAAATTTCATGGTGCATTACTTGAATTACTTAATGTAGATGGTCTTGATCTTCAGTCTGTACCTGAATGTTCTACTGAAATAGATTCTGGAAACTGTTCATCTGGTAACATGACTACGGTAATCTCTGGAGAAAGAGGAGGTTTTTCAGGGAGCCTTAAGTTGAGTTTACCTTGGAAAAATGGTGCACTAGACATTCGGAAAGTGGAAGCAGATCTTCACATTGACCCACTTGAACTAAGACTTCAACCTAGCACCGTTAAATGTTTCATATTCATGTGGAACTTATTTAGAGGGATCAGTGACGGTGGTGGGGATTTTAGTTGTCATGGATCAACCGAATATTCATCAGTTCATAATGAGTGCATGATGTCTTCTGGCGAGGGGCTATTTGGTAATGAAGGCATTGTCACAAATAGCACATGTATGGATAAAGAACCAGTAAATAATCTGCTTTCAGAGTCACATCTTATATCAGATTGGGTTAGCAGAAAACAGACAGACAAAAATGAAAAAGAACCAGACTTTGGGGCAAGGTTGGCATTCTTTTTTGCCTTTGTTTAATTATGTTTGTTATTCTTTTATGCCTTTGACATAGTACATTTAATTATTGTTGGAACGTTTGAACATATTCAGAGCAATATGTTACTAGCTTATGCATGTTCAAATGGAGAGCATTGGGTGGCTGAATAAAATCACCTTGGATCAAGCACCATTTCAATCTTATCATACAGTTGCAATTATATCATGATTAGTTGTCGATGCCATTTGTTTACCCTTTAATTTTGGGCCCTTTGCCAGCATTTTTTCTGCCTGGTTCAAAACATTGTCATTGAGCACTAAAAAGTTCTTTATTCTATTGATTTCTACATGAAGTTTGTCATTCCAGGCAGGCTTTCAACTTTGCTAATATCTTTCATGTTTTATAAATAATTTATTGGCAGCGTGGATCAGTTTTTTGAGTGTTTTGATGAGCTAAGAAATTCACAGTCGGCTTTGGGGAGTAGTGGAATGTGGAACTGGACATGTTCTGTGTTTAGTGCAATAACCGCAGCATCCAACCTTGCTGATGGATCCCTATACATCCCTACAGGTATGTGCTTTTCTACTCTTAGGGAATGCCAATTTTTTACTACTTTAGCATCCAAATGAGGCACTTTCAAATTCTCAAAATTTCCCCTTACCTTTTTTTTGCTTCACATGGATATCTAATATCTATTACTCTCACCTGATCCCCCTCTATATACCCTATATGATGTGTTTATTAATATCTAAGCTAGGCCATAGTTAAATGAACTCTCTCATTGTATAATTCACATAGTTTTTATACCTATTAATATGCATTTGAACTGTTCATAATTCATACTTATTTAACTGCATATATATATATATATATATATATATATATATATATTTGATTGCTCACTAATATTAGCATTTACTCGGGCCAATAAGCTAAAAGTTAGATCTGAATTATTAGTTTGTCCGTGGTGAGGGCTTTTTCCTGTGGTGGAATACTAAGGGAGAGATTCTGTGGCAAAGCTTTTCTTTTTGGGAAGAGCCATTGAAGGCCTGAAAAGGGATGGTGGGAGCCCATGCCACACAATTACAAAGGGAACAAAGGGGAGGGATAGAGGGCCTGGTGGGGATTCGAACCCCCAACCTATAGGTTGGGAGTTGGGGAGTTACCACTTGGGAAGTCCCCAACCCCGTGGCAAAGCTTTGGTGAGGCGTAGAGCTATAATTGGATGTAAATTTCAACGCACTGATTCAGAAAGAACTTTTGAATATTCATTAGTGCTCCTAAGCATTAGGAAGTTTAGCCTTTAATATTAATTGTTCTTGATTTATTCATGTTTGAGATAATGCTACTAATTTGTGGATTGAATGTGGAGAATTTTGTTGCATAAGCTAACAAAATAACAACTGGGCATATATGCTGAAATTCTGAACTGTGTTGACCACACTGATGTTTCATTATCTAAATTATCGTTACAAGGAGAGGAACTTACAGTCACACGGAACAATGTTACCCTATGCCGAATACATAAATGAGGTTCTTGATTTAAAGTTTGACCTTGGAATCTTGGATGAAGCAGAACAACTAGGAGTCTGTTTTATGTGTGAGAGGGGTAGGTAATGAGAATGTGAAGACAACATGGTAATTCTTGATTTGGAAAAGATAGTCAATGAGTCGTTTATGTTGACTGGGGTGAAGACATGTTCTTGCCAGCTAGATTGCTGGAAGGAGATAAACCAATAGAGTTGATGATTCATTTTTTCACTACAAACAAGGTTGTTAAAAGGGAATGGGGTGTGGAATTGCAGGACCGTGGAATCGTAACATGACTATATATATTATAAAATTAATCTTAGACCACAATAAACACCAAATTGAATGAAGAGTGAATTGAATTTTTCTCGACTTTTACATGATTTTATTTATCTATAAACTATCATTGTTTCCTATTTCTGTGTGTAGAGCAACAGCATGTTGAAACCAACTTCAATGCAGACATAGTAAAAGTGTCCATCTTATTGTCTTTCATTGATGAAGACCAGAAACAGTCTCCCAAAACAGAGGGCGATAATCTTAATACTGATGTTTTTGTCCATTGTGTGTGCGCACAGTTTGTGGGCGTAGTGTTTGGTTTCCAGGTAATTATAACTTCTAGAGGATTGTAATTCTTTTTCTTTACTTAGTTTTGTTCAAATTTACTTTATTTGCCTTTTAATTCAGTTCAATAACACAAAATTATTCCATGTTCCCCAGGTATACCCACTTGAAACGAATTTTGAAGGGACTGTGCAACATTTTGAACTAATTGATCACTTCTATTCCAAAAATGACTTGATTGCTCATGGATGTAGTGACAATTATAGAACTAAGATCGCATTTGTTCATGAAATGCAAGATTGTGTTCAAGGTGCTCTTCGGACTTTTCAGGATAATGAGAAAGATCCTGGGCTAGACCACCTTGTTGATAATTCGGGTGATATTTCTCTGAGCATGCAAGACATTAATGGATGTTGTCACATCAAACATGGTAAAGATACTTTTGGAAAATATGCCAGTGTAACTTTGCTCAAAACATCTGGTGTCTCTAGTTGCCACGTAAGGATTGATTCATATCCTTCTGGAGGCTCGTCAATGGGGCCAATGTCTTTTTCCTTGAAGCTTCCATCCTTTGTTTTCTGGGTAAACTTTGATGTAATTTCCATGATACTGGAGTTTCTGATTGGGATGGCAAATTGTTTAGAAACTGCTAATGTGGGGAGTGAATTTGTCCGGGATTCGGAGTCTAAAATTTTTGGATTTTCATATTCCGGAGATCATGGAAAAACTTCACATACCCAAACGACCAATTTACCTACCAAAAGCGTTGTCCGGGGCAATATATTTCTGCCAAATGCTAGGATAATACTCTGTTTCCCACTCGTGGGACCCAAAGATTTGAGCAGCTATTCTTCTTGCAACCAGTTTATTGTCTTGGACTTTGTCTCGTACACAGTTCGAGAGAAAGTTGTTCAAGCCACTAAGCTCACACCAGTTGCCAGTTCCAACAATCGACATGCTGTGACTACATCGTGCTCCTTAAATTTAAAATTTTGTGACTTCTCTCTCTTTTCTGTCTGTTCAGCTTTTAAAGATAAGAGCGTTGGAAGTGAAAGAAATAGGCAGGATTCAACCTTTTTGGTTGAGAAGATTATTTCTATTGTGAACAAAACTGATGATTTTGCCGTGATTAGTATGGTTTGGGACGATGGTACTGCTACTGGTCCCTGGATTGCAAACAAAGCCAAACGCTTGGCTGCTTCTGAAAATGGGAGGAGTGAAAACAAGGTTGTAGGAAAAGGCTGCGAGTTTGCTTCAGTAACAACTGTAAAAGACGGCAAAGATCTTGATTCTTGCACTCGACAAGAGATACTGTCAAGCTCTGCATTTGTCTTACATGGACAATTGCCTCCTGTAACAATCAGTCTAGACAAATCTCAATTTGAGAACATATGTGGACTTCTGAATCAGATGCTTGAACATTTCTCGGGCATTGATTCTAAATCAGTGGGAACTGAAGGAGAACATCCTGTTTCTCAGACATCGATTCTAGTGGAATTTGATTCCCTGATGGTTTCCATTAAAGTTGATCCAGTAGAGGATGTTAAATGTCCCTTGCTTTCTGAACTTCCTGGCTCTTGGCATGGTCTCACCCTTCAAATAAACAAGTTTGAGCTACTTTCTGTATCTAATATCGGAGGAATAAGGAGTGCCAGTTTCCTATGGGTGGCACATGGCCCGGGAAATTTGTGGGGTTCTATTACTGAAGATCTACATAATGAGTTTCTTCTGATATCCTGCAGTGATTCTACAATGGGTCGTGGTGATGGGGAAGGTTCGAACGTGCTATCTTCTAGACCGGCTGGTTCTGATATTATAAACTTGTGGGATCCTGAGAACAATCAAAATTTTTCTTCAATTACTATAAAATGTGCCACTGTTGTGGCTGTGGGAGGTCGCTTGGATTGGTTCAATGCAATAATTTCCTTTTTTATCCTCACATCTTCAGAACATGGCAAAGATGGTGATAATAGTCCAGCCAAAACTTGTAGATCTTCTTTCATTCTTAATTTGGTGGATATTGGGTTGAGTTATGAGCCCTATGTTAAGAAATTGGCAGCTGACCAGGGGTTGTATCTCAGTGGTTCCAATTCAACTACCCATGAAGAAGATGAGCACAATTATACTTGTTTATTGGCTGCATCTTCAATGAAATTGTCAAATACTTCCGTGGTTGATTGCTCAAGAAGAGACTACAAAATTGAACTGCAAGATTTAGGTTTGCATATATGCAAAGCGCCTGAGTCTAAGTTAGTTGGCCATAATTATAGTGTAGAACATCTTAGAAAGATTGGTTATGTGAAAGTCGCACGAGAGGCGCATGTTGAAGCACTTTTAAGGACAAACACTGAGAATGGCCATGCATGGGAATTAGAATGTCATGAGTCGCACATCATTTTAAATACATGCCAAGATACAACTGCAGGATTAATTAGATTGGCTGCTCAACTGCAATGTCTGTTTGCACCAGATATGCAAGACTATATTGTGCACTTGGAGAACAGATGGAATATTGTACAGCAGGGGCATGAGAATACTGACGAGAGGATTTTAGGCAATGAGATTTCTCTGTCATCTTCTTCCACAGAAATTTTAAGTTTGGATAAGAGATCTAATTTTGGCAATTTGATGGATGAAATACATGAAAATGTTTTTCAGCTGGATGGAAACTCTGATGGCCAAACAAAAAGATTTGAATTACATACTGCATTGGTCAAAGATAGTTATCCTATGGCTGACGGTGCATTATCATCAGAAGAAAAGGCCACTGAGCTTATAGAAGAGTATTTCATGTCTGACCTTCGACCCCTCTCAGAACTTGCTTTGAAAGGCAGTTCCTCTGACATTCTTGGTTACTGGAATGGTGCTTCTGGAGAGGCTAGAGTAGGAAATGATGGATGGTATGCAGATTCTTCATTGAAAATATTAGAAAACCATGCTTCAAAGTTGGGGCAGACTAATACATGGAAATCTGCAGAATGTGAGGCATCCTCTAGTGATCTGGAACACGATGATGTTGTGAAAGCTGAGGGTCGCATAGTACTTAAAAATATGAATGTCATGTGGAGAATGTATGGTGGTTCTGATTGGCCAACCTCTCAAGATTCTTGTCAGACTGCTGCCATAACTTGTGGGAGGGATATAGCCATCTGTTTAGAGCTTGCATTGTCTGGAATAGAATTTGATTATTTCATTTATCCGGAGGGTGAAATATCTGCATCTAGGCTCTCTTTTGCCATACACGATGTCTGCTTGAATGACAGAAGTGATGATGCGCCATGGAAGCTGGTACTTCTCAACTATCTTTTTCCCTCCCTTTGTAATTCTCTATTATTTAACGACCTAAAGTACCCCCATTGATAGTTATGATACTATTTCTGATTCACATTTTATTATTTTTTCCCATTGCAAGGTGCTTGGTTATTATCAATCAAAAAAACATCCAAGAAACTTATCTTCAAAAGCAATGAAGCTAAATTTAGATGCCGTTAGACCTGATCCTTCCATTCGCATAGAAGAAAATCGGTATGCTTTTTCCTTTTCCTCTTTTATTGAAAAAATTGGCTTGAGAATATTTATGTGGGGTTTGGATATTTGAAAGTTTATTAAGGGTAACTGCTTTCTTGGAGGGATTTCATTGAGGGGTGGGTCAACACTCAACAGTTTTCTTGATAGTTCAGTTATTAAACAATAAGGGGATTGAAAAGAGAAAGACAGGCTGAGTCACCTTTTTACCAATCCACTTTTGAGCAATATGGGAGAGCTGGAGATATATGAACAGCACTAATATCTCTTGTTAGTAATATTGATAGAATCATTTTTCTTGTCGGTGGTATCCTTGCTATCAGTGGCGGATCTAGAAATTTTTTTAAGTGGTGTCACAAAAATTGATGTAAGCTATGTTAGAATTAGGGATAGTAGTGACAACACAGAAACATAAAAAAAGTTATATTAGAAAAATTGAGTGATTGTACCAAGCCAAATATAAAAATTTTAAGGTTAAAATAACAATTTCATTAATTTGTGTGGTGTCACCACAAAAATTAAGTGGGTGCACCTAATCAAATACCCCCTCCGTTCCGTTAATAAAGTCCCATTTGGACTTTTTACACCGTTCATGGTGTATGTTTGACCTAAACTTTTGTTGCAATTACATAAGAAAAACTATAGTCAAGCCGGATCTTGTTGGATTCGTCTTTTTCTAGAATATATATTTTATATAATTTTTACTTCTATACACTTTAAGATATTAACTGTTAAATAAATGCATTGGACGGTGTGTCCAAAAAATTTGGGACATAATTAATGGGACAAAGAAAGTATTTAAAAAATTAAGGTTAAAATAACAATTTATCAATTTAAGTGGTGTCATGTGCCCCACTTAATTGTGCATACGTCCGCCCCTGCTTGCCATTCACCAGTTCTGGAAATGATAAATGATCGAAGGGGATGCGAATACCTGTTCAATTTTACTTTGTAGCATTATCTTCTCTGGCGATTAATTCTGATCTCTAGCAATTAATTCTGATTTTATGTTGCCTCATTTTATATTGGTTTGCAACCTCCCAATGGATTCTACAACATTGTTCTTGTTTTTATGTTGCCAATTCTTAAATTAATTGTCCATGCTATTATTACCAGCCCATATTTTTTTAAGGTCTGGAAGTTGGTGAATTTTTGCTTTTTCATTTCAACTTGGATCTGGTCCTTAGTTACCTGCATAATGGCAGTATAAACAGAATGCACATCTCACTTTATCTGTAAGATCAATATGAATACATTCATTTGTTGCTATTCTTATTCTTAGGGTGTTTCTTCTGTAGGTTACGGGTTTCGTTGCTTCCTCTGTGTTTACATCTTCATCAGAGCCAACTTGATTTTCTCATCAGCTTCTTTGGTGGAAAAAAATCATCGGCGGATCCCTCCCCCAACACTCCTCCGGATTTGAGTAAATCGGGAGAGTTCTTGGATAAGTGTCAGGGTCTACAGGGTTGTGCCATCAGTGAAGAGGCATTTCTTACTTACTTCCAGGAAAGTTTGAGTCTTACTTATAAATGCATCTGTTTTATTTGAATCACTTTGGTGGCTATTTTAACTTTCAATGTTAAGTATGTGAATGTTAGATGATGGATAGTATAATCAGTACTGTCTTGTTAATCTCTCTCTCCTTTTATGGGTGCTTCTAAGTTCTAACCATAACTCTATGCTTAGTAACACCATTCCTTGTCTCTTCGCTTTCATACAGAAATTTGATGTATGGCCGATGCTGATTCGAGTTGATTACAGTCCTTGCCGTGTTGACTTAACTGCATTGAGGGGTGGCAAGTATGTTGAACTTGTTAACCTGGTACCTTGGAAGGTAATTTAGTTGTATATGTTGATGCAACATGATTGATAAGCCTGACCAGAAGTTTTGAAAACCTCTCAAGGGTTAAAAATGAACATATACTCTATAAGTGTAGAAGTTGTTTGAATCTTGGAATAAACAAATGTTTGGTATTGAAATTCAGTGGCTTCAAATAAACGAGGTATTGATGTTTTAATATGCTTCTGAATTGGGGTTTGTGTGTAGCGCTTATTGATTACTGCATATTGTGCCTGTGTGCTGTGCATCTCTCTCTCTCTCTCCAATATGCTTGCTAACTGAAGTATCTGTTGCTGCTTCCAATATTGAATGTGGAATTCACTTTCTAGTAGTTTCCGTTAAATTATGCTGTCCCTATGTTAAATCTACTTGCTTCTTGAAAACTGTATCTAGGGTTGTAAGCAAGTTAGCCTGCTTCTGATTTTTGTTTGACTCTGGAGGCAGACAGTAAATCTTGGTTTGTACAATTAAGTCTAAAAAATGGATGACCAATCCTTGAAACCATGGCCACGGCCGCAGTTATTTGCATCACCTCTATATTATGAATAATTTGAATTTCGATGCTTAGTTCTTCAATTTTAGCTTTCCTTGATTTTGGTTACTTCATACTTATTGAGTGAGAAACCGGATATGCTTATTGAAACTAGATGTAATGAGAAAACAACTAGAGCTAATTGGATCTAAAGTTCTAAACAATAATTTGTGAATTTGTTGTTGAAATCCATCTTGGATGATTATCATGCAGGGTGTGGAGTTGCAATTAAAACATGTTCAAGGAGTGGGTCACTATGGCTGGAGCAGTGTTTGTGAAACAGTATTGGCAGAGTGGTTGGAAGACATTTCTCATAACCAGGTTCAGTTAAATATGACTATATATTGTATTCTCACCTGTTTTAGTAATTCACCCGTGTTCTGACAATTTGAATGCTGTTTAGATCCATAAACTGTTGAAAGGTCTTCCTCCAATTAAGTCACTGGTTGCTGTTGGTTCTGGAGCTGCAAAGCTGGTCTCTCTGCCTGTGAAGAGCTATAAAAAGGATCATAGATTACTCAAAGGAATGCAAAGAGGTAAGCTACTAGAAAAAAGGACCTGCATTATCAAATTATAGCATGAGTGATCCCTGAAGAAGGAAAATCTGTGCTTTCTTTCGCAACTTTTTATGCATACTTTTGTTGTGTTTTTTGACACACTATCTTCAATACGTAAGGATGGGTTGTGTTGATATTTCTCTGTTGTATAGTTTCCATTATGATGTATCTTATCTTTTATTATTAAACCAGAATAGGTATCTGACATCTTTTTGAATTACTGCACTAGGTACTTTTGCATTTCTTAGAAGCATTTCACTCGAAGCCATTGGTCTTGGGGTACATTTGGCTGCTGGAGCTCATAATGTCCTCCTACAGGCGGAGTATATTCTTGCTAGTATTCCACCTTCTGTGCCATGGCCAGTAGAAAACAGAGTGGGTACCAATGTGAGATCAAATCAACCCACTGATGCCCAGGAAGGAATTCAACAGGTTACTGACCATTTCTATTTCATGGTTGAGTGTTCTTTAAAATTATTTAGTCTTACCCTTTAAGAAGCAAATTTATTTTTCTTAATTATTGTGAGTTTACCATTCCTCCAGTTCTGTAAAATGATACCGTTCTTTCTAGACTTGAAGGCACTTGGATTTCACTTAAGAGTTAATAACACTCACAGACACATCACTCTTTCCAGTGAAGTTTGTGTAATAAAAAACATGTGTGTGTGTTTGTCCAATTGTTCATTTGTCCTCGATGGTGTCCCTTGAATACTGAAATTGATAGGAGGGTTTTGGAAGAGCATTAACCCTAGGAAATTGGAGCCAACATTTTGGGACACTGCGAAAGGAAAATGGAGTCTTTATTTATATACACATGAAGAACGTGATCTGTTTCTTTATGACGAGCAAGTTTTTATGTTAATTTTTGTGATGATGTAAATTTTGGGCGTTTACAGGCTTGCAAGAGCATTAGTGATGGTCTTGGAAAATCTGCTTCTGCATTGGTACAATCTCCCTTGAAAAAATATCAACGTGGTGGTAGTGTGGGTTCTGCTTTGGCTACAGCTGTGCAGTCTGCTCCAGCTGCAGCTATAGCCCCTGCTTCTGCCACCGTACGTGCGTTGCATTGTGCTCTTCTTGGCTTCAGGAACAGGTACCAAATCCCAAGTTTGCTCTTTTATTTGTAGTTTTGTGCCTCTTTCCTTTCACTTCATTATTGATTGTTAGTTGTTGCTTGCTTCTCAATCTCGCCCTGCCATATAACATCAATTTTTTGTATGGCAGCCTTGACCGTGAGAGGAAAGATGAGTCTTTGGAAAAATACATGGGCAGAAATCCACCTCAGAATTCGTCTGAGTAGGTGGGCTCAAATGGCATAAGAGACTCTTGCATTTGTGGTCTGCTTCTAAAAAACATGAGGTGGTGATCACGTACAGATTTATTAGAGGCCATTGGATTGTCGAATCTCCGTAGACGTCGAGGAGATCAAATCCTAACCTATCTCTTTTCTGGTTTTAGGTAAAGATTTCAGTGCATGTCCCACACTCATAATTATGTGAGCACCTTTACAAGTTACAACCTTTGAATGCAAATATAAAAGCCTTCTAATAATTTGTTTGCATCTTTGAATTTAAACGAGGATATGATTCTATTGGAAGGGAAAATGGGTAAAAGTGATATTGGTAGAACTATAGATTTAGGTATTTGGTTGATTTTTCAATATTCCCTTGTCGGCACAAAGCTAAGACTTCATACAGCATTTGTTCATAACTTAAAAACAAGTTTTATTTTCATTTATTTAACATATATACCATGTTACCAGGTATTCAGTACAGGTGTGAAGTGTGATGATCTATGTACAGATGGGGTGGGTGCTGCATTTAAAGAAATACTACTATCTGCGAGAAGACAGATTTAGCAGATTTTGTAAATATATCAAATGTTGTAGATTGTATTTTATTCTATTTTCTACATGATTCCCTGAGAGGGAGCCATTCCTAGGCATGAAAGCCTTGTTGAAATGTAAATATGATTGATTATCTTGTAAATATGGGTTTTGGTTTTCGATTTTTTGATTGAAGGGGTCATTTGTGGGCATTATCTAACCTTTGTTCAGATGCAAGTAAATACGATTGATTTTGTAGAATTCATTTTACCAAGGGACGTATATATATTTTTACATTGTATTCTTGCATTCTTCAAATGAACAAATTAGATTCTCTCTTATAATTTAGGAGTTGAAGTGAGAGCCAAATGTAGTATACTGTATGATTAATCAGAGAAGCATAGAAAAATGGGAATTAACCTATAGGAAAGCACTTGTGACAAGACAGAATCGGATCAATAATCCCATTACACACACAAGTTATTACATCAAAATAGTTTCAACTTTCAACTACAAACATCTGTACAAGGGAAAAAACAAATAGGGAACAAGACGCATGACTAGGAGGACAAGAGATCAAAATCAATAACTCCACTTTATCTTTACACTAAACACAAACCTTTCACAATAATAACTCCTCCAACATTAGCAGAACCATGACAAAAAAAATCCCCTCCCTCAAATCTTCTTATCTGCATCTCTTCAAATTAAAATGACCCTGCCAACACAAAAAACGAAATCAACATCAAAATCATTTCTTTTTTCTTCTTATTTAAATACAGTAAGTCAATTCCCTGACTCACCTTTAGAACCTGCACAAACACCATCTTGCCTCTTCATTTCGTCAGCAGCAGTAGTAGTAGTAGTAGTAGCTGCTTTATCACATTTCTTGGGGACGACAACTAAAGGAGCTCTTTTAAGCCCCAACTTCTCCTTCCAGCTGCTCATCCCTTTCCCAAATCTTGTTGCCACATCACCACCAAACTCGCCTTCATCATCATCATGACCCACAAGAAGCTCATCCTTAAGGGTAGTAGTGATCCTGGTGCAATTTTCCCTCAAGGGCAGCATCTTCCCCTTAAAGAAAACCTCATCAGCAGCAGAGATCATGGTGTAACTGGGCACGGCGAACGCAAAGTCCGACGACACAGGTGCTTCCCTATAGTTGTTCTCGAGCTTCTTCATGGGCTGCTGAGGATCACCAAAATCATTGGAAAAGGATATTCTTGGAGTGCTCATGGAGTTGTATAGGCTTGGATGCTGTTGTTCATTGTTGAACATGTTTAGGCATGCCATGGACAAGTTGTGGAACTGTGAGAGGAAAAAAAAAGTTGAGAAATTGGGGCTAAGTGTGACTACTGTGTACTTCCTTTTGGGGTTCTACAGTTGGAGCTTCACATGCAATTTGGGAACACTTTATATAAGGGTGGGGTTGTCTCATGTGCATGTAGGACTTCTAAATGTTTCTAATAATTTTTATGTAAAAAAATTCTTTCTTTTTTCTTTTTTCTTTTTTTTTTTTTTGCTTAATTTGTGGATTAATTGGCATGTATCATAGAATGTATATATAAGTAGTTTCTAGATATATTTATCCAATCAAGACAAGTAGGCCTCAATTATTGCATTCTTTTGGGGACCAAGAAAGTAGCGTGTGTGATATGACATATATAATAATCTTGAACAGATCTACATACATATCATGCTGAAGCATACAGTCTAAGGAGTTTCTGTAGCATTTTTTTAAAAATAAATATATATACATATACATTATTTATTTATTTTTTAAAAATAATTATACTCTTGTAAATTAGTTTCCATAAAAACTATTGGGGGGCATGTGGATACCCTACCAAATGTTTGTTTTTATAGGCTTATAGTGACATAGTGTATGCTGACCATATGATTAAATACTGTTGCAAGAGATATATTGACAGGTGATTACTTACATTTGAATAATAATCCATCAAATTTGATTAATTAATGTAATGTTGTAAGAGCAAAGCAATGTGTTGTGAAGAGTGAGATCCAAAGCCCTATTGGTAAACTTGTAGGAAATTTCAAGGCAGCTTCTGAAATCAAGGATATGGAGTATCAAATAATGCCCTTTAAATTTTATCCTCATCTGCTAGTCAATAGATTTAGATACAAGCAACACTTAAATTACTTTATAAATTAATATATCTATACCGATCTATTATCCACTACATACACTTGAAAATTTCCTTTAATATTAGCACATGCAGTAAATAAACAGTGGGTTTTAGCTCACGGTCTCCAATTATTGCAGTGAGGATATATTTAGTTTGTTTATCAACATTAGCATCAGTGAATAATATAATCAAGGTGAAAGGGTTTCATCACAATGAACATCCATTCACTGCCTGTTATTACATGTACAGATGTATCATCAAGACACCAATATTAATTGAAAATGGTGGAATAAATGGGCACTGATCCACATGGGCAGCAGTCAGCAGATCATAGAAGCCAAAACCATTTATATTATGTACTTCATTAATTTACCATTTCATATTTCACTCTCAATAATATTCATGTTTCTCAATCAAACTGCAATCCAGCTTTGTCATTTTCCCAATATGGAGTATAGTTTAGAAGTGATGTAGTAGTGATTGAGTTTAGTCTTTAGAACTTTAGATGGAGTGTAGCATAAGTGAAGGAAGATGGATTGGTGTCCACCTTTAGTTTCCTCTAGAAATTTCCCAATTTGGGCATTAACCCATATAAAATAAATAATAAATAAATCTTGATAAGTTTGATTATAATTGCAATATAGTTATAATGATTTCATTTTTATAATTTTTAGTTATATCAACTATACCATTGTTCACCAAAAAAACTATACCATTTATTCCTACGCCAAAAACAAAAAAAATGAAAAAACTATACCATTTATTCAAAAATGGGTAAATATCTTTACAATGGGTAAATATTGAACATTAAAAATAGAAAGATGAATTAGGAGACAAAGTAGGTGGCAAGTGAGGGTGGAGTCCCACATGTGCATTTTTGTGAATCACACCGACATCTCATTAAACAAACAAAACCACACACTATGCTTTCTGCCACTGAATTTTGACCAACACATGAACACACACACACACACACACACACACACACACACACTAGTTTTAACTTTAATAAGGGCATATCAATATTTATACAAATAAAATGTAATTTATGTAAATGGGAAACATTGCATTGCATTATATATTTATATATATAATATTGTGGTAAAATGAAAGATTCGACAAATTCATTTAATTTATGAATAAGTGGATATGAATAATATATATGATGGAGTCCCCACAACATGAACAATAACAAATAGTAGTAATGAATTGTGATCCTCACATGCTACATCACTGGCAATGTCACTAATTACTACTCAAGAACCCATTGTCTGGTTGCCCTACCTTCCTACCTCAGTCAAACTATAATCATTCTGCATTCATTTTGCTAAAAGATTATACTACTTTACAGTATTACTCCGTGTAATGGTTACTATATGTCCAATACATGTTATACAAGTGAAAGTTGAGAACATAAAATATTGAGTACTTATATTCAAAACCTTATTCACTTGGTATGAAGATGATAATTTTGTACTATTTGCTTCCGTATATTATTTGTTTTGTTTTAAACTTCATTCCTATATGTTTTAAATTCTTTATCCAAGGCAAAGCTCAATGGAAAGGAGAGTTGGAATTGATTGGCATTTAGCCACACTCATATTACCCTATTCAAATATTCAATCAACAACTAGTGTTCTCTCTCTCTCCCATTTGGCCATTTCATCAATTCTATATAATGATATGTACCCAAAAACTTTCATGTAGAACATGTAGATGAGTTTTAATTCATTTGTAGGGCTCAAAACTGAAGACTGGTCAAGGCCTTGCCACTACACTAGACTCTGATAAAATTTCCTCACTTTTTTTTTTTTTTTAAAAAAATATGTATATTTTATTCTTGAAATGAAGAATTTTTTTTGGCATAGTCGAAGCCAGAAATGAAATGAAGAATTGAAGATGGGGTTTCTACTTTTTCAAGCCTGTCATATTTATTTATAGAGAATAAAAAATGCGAAATTTGCAAAAAAATTATGAACTGGTTTACCCACGGGCCACGGACTCTAAACCCGGCTCTGAAAATCGGATAGGATATTGACGGGCACATCCGACCCGATTTGGCACAGGCCCGCCCGGCTCCATTCTTCGTCGTCGATGCGCCTAAGACATTCATATGAGTATTATCGTAAGTTTAGGGTTTATCAGCCACAAGGGGTTTAACACTTCCATCTCCCCCAAAATCACGGGAAAAATGGCGTCGCCTCTATCCACCATTCTCCGGGCTCGTTTCTCCTCCTTCACGGCCGCTTCTTCTCTTGAAAAGGTACGCCTTTCTGCGCCATTCATTTCGGTTCCTAAATCCCTTACTGGAAACTTCTATGTCCTCGCTACAAGGGCCCTATCAACCTCCGCGATACCCGACGATTTCCATGGGCCAAATAACCAGCCCACAAACCCTTCCTTCAATTTCAATCAGGATCATGATGGTCAGTGGAGTCCACGGGACAACGATTTAGGAAACCCTAATAACCGCAGGAACGGCAATTTCCAGAATCAGGGCTACGACAGTGGCTATTCCAATAGCGGGGTTACTCGGGGCTACCCAAATCAAGGAAGTTTGAATTCAAGGGGGAGCGAACCCCTACAAGGGGGAGCGAACCCTAGCCCGCATTTTCCCAATCAGGGTTTTCCGCAGAACCAGAATTATCCGCCACCAGGTGGAAGTGCTTATAATCGGAATAGTAATCAAAATCAACCATACGGTCGGAACCCAACTCCGAATTTGGATAGGAATTTTCCACCCCAAGGAAGTTTTCAGAACCAGGGTTTTCAGCAGAGCCAGAATTATCCAAGAGGAGTGAATCAATGGGATTCTCAGGCTCAGAGTCGAGGGCCCGTTATGCGTGATGCTGGACCACCTGAGGTTAACTTACTGAGTCTGTGTCGAGAGGGTAAGGTCAAGGAAGTGATTGAACACATGGATAAGGGGATGCCTGCAGATGCAGAGTCTTTTAGCTTGCTGTTTCATTTATGTGGGAATTCAAAGAAGTTTGAGGATGCAAAGAAAGTGCACGACTACTTCTTGAGGTCGAGTTTTAGGAGTGATCTTGAATTGAATAATAAGGTGCTTGATATGTATTCAAAGTGTGGAAGTATGACGGATGCACGGAGAGTGTTTGATCATATGCCTGATAGGAATATGGATTCTTGGCACTTAATGATTAATGGATATGCAGCCAATGGACTGGGGGATGATGGGTTAGCATTGTTTGAGCAAATGAGACAGTCGGGGATACCCTTGACTGGGGAAACGTTTCTAGCTGTTTTTGAAGCTTGTGCCAGTGCTGAGGCTATTGAAGAGGCATTCATACATTTTGAGTCGATGAAAGTAGATTATGGGATTCCTCCAGGCATTGAGCATTATGTGGGACTTTTAGGTGTCTTAGGGAAGTCAGGACATTTGGTTGAGGCCGAGGCGTACATTGAAACTCTTCCATTTGAACCCACAGCTGTGATTTGGGAAGCATTGATGAACTTTGCTCGTATACATGGAGATATCGACCTTGAAGATCGTGCTGAAGAGTTGATGGTCAGCATTGACCCTTCAAAGGCCAATGCGAATAAGATCCTCACTCCTCCTCCAAAGAAGCAGTCTGCAATCAACATGCTTGTTGGGAGAAACAGGATATTGGAGTTTCGTAGTCTTACACTCTACAAGGATGACGAGAAGTTAATAGCAGCTAAGAAAGAGCAGGTTTATGTGCCCGACACCAGATATGTTCTTCACGACATTGATCAGGAGGCCAAAGAACAGGCACTGCTTTACCACAGTGAGCGGCTGGCAATTGCTTACGGTCTCATTAGTACCCCAGCTAGGACACCTCTGCGCATCATTAAGAATCTACGTGTCTGTGGAGATTGTCACAATGCTATCAAAATCATGTCCAGAATCGTTGGGAGAGAGTTAATTGTGAGAGATAACAAACGGTTTCATCATTTCAAGGATGGAAAATGCTCATGTAACGACTACTGGTAAGCGCCCAATGATCACAGCCAGTGATATGCTTTGATAGATAGTCACGCTGTGATGATTAGGAATTGATCCTTTGCGATTTTCTCAAACGCTAAAAGCTCTTTACGTGCACATGCCTATTTCTAGAAACAGGGGAAAATTCATCTCGGAGATAGTAATATCTTTTGTGGACTTCTGGCAAAAAGATTGTATTTCTTATTATCTCATGCCAAGAAGCCGTTCTCATTCAATACTGTGGCGGTCTAGTTTGTAAGGCGTCCGTGATAGGTTTGTTTTAAGCATAAGAAGTTATTGTTGTTTAAGTTGCTATTCAATGAAAATATTCCTGTGATTAATTTCCATATGTTGCTATCTGTTCCCTTTTCAATAGTACTCTCGTAGGGATATTGTTTGATCTGCAGCTCATGTTCTTTGTGTTCTCATCATCAATAAAATCAAACAAATAGATGAGTTGTTCCTCGAGGAAAAAGAGAAAATCCGGGAGTTTTCTTGACTTGCAACATAGATGCATAAGTTGAGCAAAGAAAGTGTGAAGTAGATGCAAGCAATTTCACATGGTGAAAAAATTAATGACCATGTACATTTCAAGTGCACTGGTTTCAGGCGTTCAGCGATTAGAGCCTAGAGGCTTGATTTAGATATATTTCCTTTTCTTATGGATTGGCAACATCACACCATATGTTATTTTATCTGTTTTGGATTTTGGAGGCATTTGCTTCCCCCATCAGTTGGTAGAATGTACGCTTGTATTGTCTGCCAAACTGCCCAACGCCAATTCTATAACATGTTTCTTTACCTCCCAAAGAAAAACAGAGATTTAACTAAAAGCTGATATTCACCAATATAAAGAGCGTAAAAATGTCATACATCCCTTCTAGACACCAAGAAGCTGCTATAGGTGTTAGTTACAAACGGATAAAATATCCACACAAGGGGAACGCACTCCTCAAGCACACGAAAAACAAACACACAGAGTCAAATAGTCAATAGTGTGTGCAAGGACACAAGTGGGGTATCATCGTTTGGCAGACATGCTGAACGAAGAAACTTTCATAGGAGTCGCCACAACCAATGGAGCTTCAGGAGAGTTGTTGGGTGCAAATCTGTCGTGCATGAACCTACTTTCGATGATGGATTCATCCTTCAACACAATTTTGTAGCAATAGCAGCTCTTGAGGCCCTGTTGATTTTGGTAGCAGTGATGCGCACTGTTCTTTACTTGATGAAAGTTCCATATCACACTGAATTTGCCGACGGTTGCCACCAGATGCTTCTCTTGTTTCCCGCTTTCAGTTACCTGACATGATGAAGCGACAAAGTAAGACAACAAAATTGATATTTGTGGGACAAGACGAGAGAGACAACTTCTATTAACATTCACTCTTACAAAAAAATGCCGTACCATAATCTAACTAGGAAATTCTTCTCAACAGATTGACTAACAGTGAGCAAGACCATGATATTATTCGATAGTATTTTCTAACTTGAATATAAACTTGATATAGTTCAATAATTGAAACGTTCAATGATAATTTTGAGTGGAAGCTCTAGGTTCATAAGCCTGGAATTGATTATGTTGCTGCCAATTAGAATAGTTTTCAATTCCCTTCCTAACAATATAGAATATCAAGTGGAAAACTTAAAACAAAATGATAAGCTTGCCTACTGAGATCAAAATTCATTCAAATCAACAATGGGGCAGGGGAATAATAATAAGATTATGGTAAGAAGTAAACTTAATTAAACAAACTTAAAGAAGAAAAAACATATGAAGATTACCCAAGAAAAATGGCCGGCATGCAGCTTGTTATCAGATCCGGCTAAATGTGAATCCACAGGGGTGAGCTTTAATAACCTTGGAGCAGGAATTTTGTTGCCCATACGACCAGAAAATCCAGTCTTAGTTTTGCCATCCTTATCCGTAAACAAAGTGCATATTAAGATCAAGTACGTGTCCGTCGTGCCAAGCACCCATTTCCCATCATATGTAACATCCACTGATGTAATGGGAGAACCGAGTCCAGGAAAAGCCGTTTTAGCCTGCCTCATTGAAGTCCTCGAGTACAGTCTTATCTTCCCATCAAGGGATCCAACAACAATAGAACCATCCCCAGCAGTTGCAAAGCATTCAAAATTTGTTCCCCTTGAGAATTGATGGCCTTGAGTCCAATGCAGCACAGGCGAATTTGCATTTGCTATCTTCTGAACCACTCCTTTCCTATCGCGCATATCCCACTGACACAACCTATTGTTATCCAATCCCAAGAAAGTCGACTCTGAAGGGTCCAACTGCGATCCTTTTGCATCACTTGTAATGTCTTTCATTGAAATTTCCGTGCCATCCTTCTCAAACTTCCACTCGGTAACAATCTTTCCCGTCTCAATATCCAACTGGTGAAGTCCACTGGACTGGGGGGTCCCTTCCTTTGAGGGACTCATAAGCATCATATTAGTCTCTCCCCTCATCAGAAGCCCCTTCTTGGGCGTCACTGATGTCCCGGCACTCGACCCCAATTTCCGGTCATCAAACTTAACATAAACTCCCTTCCCATGAATCCCATGACTAAAGTTCTTGACAACCTGAACTCCTGAATCACTAACCAAGAAACTATTATCCAAGGCCCCTAAAGCCAAGCTTTGTATCCCTCCACCAGTGGCAGCCTCCTCGAACTCCTCCAACAAATCCTGGCTCTCCCTCTCCGGAAAATCCACCGGTTTCTTCTGGGAACTCTTCCACACCCCTTCGTCCGCATCCTCCCACATTGAATCATCAGACTCCTCCGGTTTAGCCCAACCAAGAAAATCTTTCCCATAAACCTTCACTTTGTTTTCCTCCGTTGGTTTCATCCCATAAACATTCTCAAACAAACAATCCTGAAACTTGGACACAAATCCCCTGTATTCCTCATCTTCAAAGAATTTCAATGCCCAAACCCCATGATGAACAAAGTCGACCCTCCT
Source organism: Hygrophila difformis (assembly GCA_030278955.1). NCBI lineage: Eukaryota > Viridiplantae > Streptophyta > Magnoliopsida > Lamiales > Acanthaceae > Hygrophila > Hygrophila difformis. Next base: position 61,918,452 of record JAOANR010000004.1, on the reverse strand, counting down.
CTGATCGCCAAAGAATTTCATCTGCATATCCGTGGAAACCCTAGCCTTAATTTTCTTCCCAACCGCCATAACCCAAAACCCTTCGCCACTACGCAATTCGTCTTCATCATACTCATCCTCATCATCAGTCCTCAACTTCTTAACAAATTTATAAGCACACAGCTTCTCCGAAACCACCCATTTCGCCTTGGGCGTGTTGCCGCCGATATGAAGGTATAGCTTAACGGAATTTCTATGATGGACGCCGGGTTTCTTGACGGATTTGGGAGAGGCTTTCGAGTATTTGAGCTTTAAATCCTGTAATCTGGAATCAACTTCGTCCAGGACTCTTGCAGTTACCCCGGCGCCGTGATCCTCCTCCGCATCAGCATAGTTTTCAGAATCCTGCTCTTCCTTTTCGTTTTCCTCCTCATCCGAATACTCGGAATCGGAAAGGTCCAGTCCTTCGCGACTCTGAGATCCTCCCATGGCGGCGGCAGGGCGTCAACAAATGGAATTGATCGAAAACGTCAATCAAAATTTGAGAATTGCACCACAGGCGGAAACGAATAGAGAATTGGGAATTTGGATTGGAATGAAAAGCAAAAGGAGATTCGGTTGCTTTGGGTTTTATGAAGAATTGAGAGAGTGAAAAATGAAAATTGTTTGGGGGAAAAGTTGGCGCAGATTGTTGTGTATGTGCGCATGTAACATATAGGAGTGGCAGTTGTTTGGGCGACGCGTAGATCTGTCAGAGACCGCCGTATAGGGGGTATATCATATATGGAATCTCTCTATCTTGGTGACGAAGGAAACTCTACTGTCTATTGTTGGATGCGTCGTGTTTTCACCGCTTATAAATCGTGTGCCCGATCAGTCCTCACTTAAAATCGAGTAAACCCACGCTAATAGTAAATCGTATTGTGTGTGTGACAATAGTTGGGTAAGTCGCGTGTTTGCATTTAAATGCACTTACCTTTTCATTTTACATAAATTTACAAGTGTTTTTGAAATTCATAGGATTACTCAATTCAATACACTAATTAATGTATGAGTGCATATATTCATAGTATTTTACAAATAGTTTTCACGTTGTCACCGTTATAAAAAAAAAATAGTATTTTATAAATAAGTGCCTTAAACGGTCCTCCAAGAAGTAGTGTACAGAATAGGGTAAAGACAACTGTTATCTCCTGACTAAAGCCAACTTGAGTCAGATTGCAGGACAAGATGAACTAAGGTTGTGGCATGAAAGACTGTGACACATGACTTTTGTTTTGAAATAAAAATTAAAGCTATCAAAAGTTCTTACAAAAGCTACATGCAGAACATACCCTAATTCATGCAATGCTGATTCCGTACAACAGATTATTACCTAATTTCAGTAGGTTTAATGAGACCCATCAAAATCCACATTGCTAGTCAAACAAAAAAAAATCATATTCATATCCCACCATTCACAATTGCATAACAAGTTCATCGAACTAATCCGCTTATGTGTAACAAAAAAAAAAGAAGAAAAAAATCCCGCCTTTCTCATTTCTTTATGTATCTAAAATATTAGAATGCGGAGGCAAGGACTAAGAATTTCAGCAATTAATACTCTTGACGAAAAAACAAGAAAAAACCAATTACAGTATTACAGTAGATCCAAACCTGCTCGATCTTCAGAGGCCGGTGCAATACATGGTTTGTAGTAATGAGTCTGACTTAGTCATCATGATGTTCATTCTGAATCTGTAGTATGATCATTGACAGCTTTTTTGTTAGTAGAAATGGAGGAAGAACTCTCCTCTCTTGCTTGCAGAATGCTATTTCTGAAATGAAAAAAACAGTGGAATTCAACTCCTAGCTCTACCTGATAGTATATCATCCTCAACTCTGCCTCTACTTTTCACTTGTCTCGAGAACTTTGAGCATATGAGTTTCCACCCGTAAATGTGGAAGACAAACAGGGTGAACAGCAGTGTATTGAAGACATAGTACAATGCAATGTTGTGGGGGTGTGAAAGGTCCATGGTTTGGCATGTGTAGTAGCTGTGGAAAAGAAAAACCCAGAGAGTGATTTTGACGACGAATGAAATTGCAATACACAAAATACTCGGCAAGAAAGGTATGGGAACAACAAACCTTGATGCCCATATGACCCTCCATGGAAAGAACATAAGCCTAAGTAAAAGCCATGAAAAGGCAAACAAACCAAAGAAAATGCTTGCTCCCAGCTCATTCCCTGAGTATTTACAAATCTTTGCAACCTCGAGTAATATATCACTGGCATCATGCAAGGCAAGAACAACAGCTCCAATCCGAAAGAACCTATTAGGAACCATGGAACCATGGAACCTATTAGGTACATTAACGTAACCAGCTGTCTCACTTTGGTTTTTGCCCAATGCTTAGAATTAGCAAAATAAGAGTCGAGATGTTTACGAGAGAAGTGAAGGAGAGAAACATATAACAATGAATCCAGAGGCTTTCTACTAAAGACAATCAAACTTCAGCAATGAGTTCGATTTCAAAGTGTCTTGGTAATATGCAGACTAAAGTTCGATTTCAATTAGACTCTATATATTGCAATTTTTATCTGTTGATGAATCCAGACTAAAGATGCAGTGGGGCAGAGACCAACAACATTTATGTGTTTATATGGGCAATTGGTACGAAAATGCAATGCAAAAACTGCAGCAACAAAAGCTTTAATGGATGCACTAATCTCAAGTCGTTTTACAGTGCATCTCCTAAAGACCGTGTGACTGTCAATGCAAACTCTCAACCACCAAAAGCTGTACAGGAATGAAAAGATACCTTGCAATGTATGAATATGCAATCAGGATTACTGTTACAACATGATGAGACATCTTAACAATGAAGTCCTTCCTTCTCGTTTCCTCCAAAAGAAGTGAAACAATGCTGTTGGTGTAGAAGCCACACTGGCATATATAGAAAAGTTTGAAAGGAAGCCTGAAATGATTAAGTTATGAAGGATTACAATTAGATACAATACAATGAACTCATGCATTCACAAATTTAAGAAAACATTACGCATCTACGCTAATATATAACTCTAAACCATGGCAAGACCAGATTCAGAATAGAAAAACTACATGGTATGAAACACACAATTTTACAGGCATTTCTGCATCATTATGTAAATATGCACAAGAAACTCTTACTTGAGCTTGTGGTCCGGCCAGCCTTTAAAGTATTGTTTTGCATCTCTGAACCACGGCTCGTCGTGTGCTATACTCAGAATGCAAAATTCAACAGTAATGTAGTAAGTCAACTTCCATAAGGACTCAGAAAACTTCTCCATCTTTTTCCTTGTCGCCTCATCAAGTTCCAGATGAGTGGTTTCTCTGCTCAACAACCATAGATCCAGCCTCTGCAATAGCCAACAGATGCGATGCAATGACTATAAGAAAGGAGGATATTCAACTAATGATGATATCAAAATGTCCAATTTGTGAAGAACTTGAACGATTGGAAATGAAATTATATAAGCTCTTCGCATGGAACAAAACTCCACCCACAAAAAAAATTCATAAATATCCTAAATTCCATCGCCACAACTACACATTTGATTATCATAATAAAACTAACCAAAAACAAGTGAAAAACTTGACAATATGATTCCTTCGATAGAGGAAACTTACTTGAAAGACGAATCTATCAAGAAGAAGCGTAGCAGCAATGAATGCGAAAGCGAAGTATAAAATGTTGTTGAAACTCCACATGCTGTAGGCGCGATTATACTCTGCTATCAATTCCGTGGGGAAATTTGTAGTTAGCTACCCGATAAAGCACCAAAATGTCAGCAAAACACCAACAACATCCACTGCCGATTGCCGAAGCTCAATGCATCGCTGGAAAAACCAAAAAACAGTTAAACGCGTAGAGAATGGCAGTTTCTGGAGGTTAAGCCGTTACCGATCAAATGAGCAAATGAGAGTAAAGGTGAAAATCTCAACAAGAAAAAGAAGCCTGTTGGGATTTTGTGAACTTCCTCCATCATATTAAAATGGAAATTTATCGTATTAATTGAAATCATCAGTTTTCAACAAATTTGAATTAGAAATGCTTAATTTTCCACTTGTTTAATATACTCCACCGTTTTAGGTTATACTGTCGATTTTTTTTTCTATATTTAAATAAAAAAATAGTTGGAAAAATAGGAAAGATGGTATAATATAATATGAGGGAAGTGAAAAAAAAAACAGATTAATTAATAATTAATCGTGTCATAAATTAGAAAAAGAAAAAGAAAAAGAAAAAACAGAGGGAGTATATACCAAGAGTTTTTTTTTTGGCTTAGCTGAAGCTAGAGTACAAGGAGAAAACAACAAAAGAAAAAGGAAACTAAAAACAAGACAAGCAACACTAGATCCTCGGGAACCAGACACCGGATGCATCCGTCATCACCTCCCTCAGAACAAAATCAGGTGGGAAGGCCCACGTTGTGTAGAAATCCTCAACCGAGGCACCATGTTTCGCAAGCCGGTCGGCTACCTGATTCCCTTCCCTGAGGACATGGAAAATAACACACTCCTGGAACTTGCTCATCTCCTCCTTAACCTGCTCTATGAGAGCTGCCAGTGGATGGAAGGTCCCCGCCGTTTCCAGTAAATGGATGATTGCTTTGGAGTCAGAATAGACACATACCCTTGTAACTCCCATATTTCGTACAAAACCAAGGCCCTTAGCTAATGCTACCAATTCAGCAAAGTTGTTTGTTGCCTCACCAAGGTACCCACATGCACCTCCTAGCCACTGACCAGCTTCACTACGAACCACCAAACCATATCCGGCTTTTCCCGGGTTACCCGTCGAGCTACCATCAATATGTAGTATAACATCAAACCCCTGATGCATGTTCCAGTGGACAAGTCGAGCTTCAGACCGAGGGGAATGAGGGGGTGGACAGGCCTTCTCAAGTTCCAAGGCCAGAAAATGAATGTCTCTTTTCAACTGCCAACCCGACTTGGAAATCCCACGAAAAACTCTATTATTCCGTTCCACCCAAACCGACCAAAGGGCTGCTAGGAACAATGACCCATACGACTGCACCATTCCATTCAAGAAAAACCGAATGAAGTCCTTAAGGATTGAGTCACAATCCGGTAGAAGAGCCACCCAAATCAACTGCTAAACAAAACATACCCAAGGACAATAAAAAAGATAATGCGACCATGTTTCCTCAGCAACCCCACAAAGGACACACAAGGGGGATGATGCCAAACCACACCGAAACCTGAGAGCATTAACAGGCAAGGATGCTTGACTGATCGACCACAAAAGAAAGGAAAATTTTTCCAGAATACTGGACTTCCAGAGCCACCGCCACCCATCAGCAGGCACCGTCGGCCCTAGGAGAAAGCGATATGCAGACTTAACCGTATACTCCCCCGTCGAGGACTCTGTCCAGATCCATGAATCTGCTGTCAAGGGGTGCAAAGGGGGGAGGCTTGGCATTCAATTCCTCCAACAAGGCAGGCGGCATTGGAGTAAAAAGCTTGGACCAATCCCATAACCCTTCATCCATCACATCTTTAACCTTCAAATTTAAATCCTGCATGGCAATGTATGGAACTTGTGTCCCAAGGTGACAGTTATTCCACCAGTTCGAAGACCACAAGGAAGCATTTCCATCCCCTAGACGAAACTGGAAGCCTCGCTTGAGAAATGGCACCAGCCTGGACAAAAGGATAGTAAGCTTTGATCTCGAGTTAGAGGGGATATAGTGGAAAAGCTCAGCCGGCTGTCTATTACCCAGTACCAACTGAACCCAAGTCTTCTCCTGGTTGTGCAAGATAGCCCACAAAAGCTTCCCAAGAAGAGCCACATTCATAAACCTTGCCCGACGTAGCCCGAGGCCACCTACCGCCCGTGGTTGAGTCACCTTCAACCAACTAACTAAGTGCAGTCCTTTACCACCGCTGCCCTTCCACAAGAAACGGTTAATTTTCCGGTCAATGGTCGTGCATACCGACTCAGGGAGCCAATGAATTTGCATAAAATAAGTGAGAATAGTTGCTAGCACCGCGCGACAGGGTCTGAGCCGGCCAGCTTTATTATGGAGTTTGGCCGCCCATCCCTCAAGCCGCTTATCCATCTTTTCAAAGAGAAAAGCTTAATTAGAACATCTCATGCGACCCTGAATCATGGGGAATCCCAAATACGTGCCAAACCGCTCCATCTCCGAAATCCCAAGAGTTGATACAACCCACTGTCTATCCGAGGCCGAGACTGCTGGAGAGATGAAGACATTGGATTTCTGGGCATTTAGAACCATCTTTGACACTTTAGCAAAATTACTCAAAGAAGTAGATATAGACTGGATACTAGTGTAATCCATGGCCGAACATAATAACAAGTCATCAGCAAAGCCAAGATGAGAAATCCCCACATCAGACCCGGTAAACGAATAGGCACCCAACGTCCGCCATCCACCAAGGACTGAATGAGCATAGACAATTTCTCCATGATCAACAAGAAGAGATAAGATGACATCGGGTCTCCCTGCCGCAGCCCTTTTCGCGGCCTAAATTCCGGTAGTGTCTGACCATTCCATAAGAGGGAGTAAGTGGGAGAAGCGACGCAAAACATAATCAACTCAACCAGCGAATCAGGTACGCCAACTTCTCGCAGACAAAGTTCTAAGAAATTCCATAAAACATTATTATACGCCTTGGCTATGTCGACTTTGAGGATCACAGCCTTAATACGAGACCGACTGCCTGCAACATATCCCAACAACTCTTGAAGGGTAACGGCATTATCCACCATCCCTCGCCCCGGGAGGAAAGCTGACTGCTGTGGAGATATACATTCTTGGAGACAAGGGCGGATGCGGTTAACAATCACCTTCGTACATATCTTATAAATCACGTTACATAAAGTGATTGGGCGGAAATGAGAGAAATATAATGGCCGCTCGACCTTTGGAATTAGACAAATATTTGCCTTAGTTACCTGTGGCGGAAGAGACCGATTATGAAAAGCTTGTTTAATGAAATTAATCACTGAATCACCAATAGTATTCCAATGCTGCTTATAGAAAGCTGCCGGAAACCCATCCGGCCCCGGAGAGGAATAACTTGACATTCCCTTAACAGCCTCATGAATCTCCATGTCCGAGACCACCTCATCCAGGCCCCTGGTCAGCTCAGTTGCTGCTCTATGCAGTAGTGGTAGTGGTGGTGCATCCCTCTCTTCCACATGCCCCTGAATACTCTGAATAGATGACCCTGCATAGAGGTCTTTCCATAACATCGTGGCATGGGCTTTCAGCGTGGTATCATCCTCGCACCAGTCTCCGGATTGAAGAAAAAGACCATGAATCTTCTCTCGATGATGCTTGCATTTCGTCCTAGCATGGAAATACGACGTGTTCCGATCACCACATCTAACCCACTTCTCCCTAGAACGCTGATACCAAAAAAATTTCCTCTTGAGCTAATATAGACTCGTACTCCGCTTTCAGCTCCATCTCCAGTAAATATAGTCGAATAGAGTCCGTCCGCTCAAGGGCCTTGGCAATCCCTTCTAAGCGTTTAAGTAACTTGACCTTGCGCCATTTGAAATTCCTCCCATTGATCTGCTTAAAATCTGTCGAGACCTCCTGCACTTGCCGAAGTCTATCAGTGAATGCCCCTGAGGAGCTAGCCCACGTATCCGCCACTAGCTCCCTATACCCGGCCACCAGATTCAAAGACCATCCCACCGAAACGGCGGTGAGTGATGCGGCATAGAGTCATTAAAACACCTCAACAGAAGTGGAGAGTGATCTGATCCCACATGAGGTAAGATCTGCACATGCCCCATAGGGAACTGAAAAATCCATCACAGGTTACCAACTGCCCGGTCCAAGGTCTTATGAATGCGGCGAGCTCCACACAGAGGCCTGGACCACTTAAATTTGCCTCCTTGCGTGTTAATATTCACCAACCCACAATCATAGAATAAATCCCCTAATTCCGTCGCCCTGGACAGGTTAAATAGGCCACCCTGCACTTCAGTTTCCCCCAAAATTTGATTTCAGTCCCCCAGCACCAACCAAGCCCCCTCAACACGAGTAGCCAGAGTCCGAACCGCTTCCCAATTCAACCTCCGTTCCGCATACCGTGGAGAAGCATAAATAGCATATAAGCACCAAGAAGCAGAGCCACAGGAGACTTTAACAGTGACCAACCGACTATACATATTCAAATATGTGATATTTACTATACATTAATAATAATAATAGTAATAATAATAATATATAATAAAAATAATAATAATAATAATAATAATAATAATAATAATAATAATAAGAGCAAAAATAAAATTTAATAGACCTACCGCCATTAACATATATATATATACTAGAAATCTCTCTGAGGCGCGCGCCTACGCTGCGCGCGCCGGTTGAGGAAAAAAAAAAAGAAAAAAACAGAGTGATATCTCAATGTCGGGAAATTGTGTTATTTATGAATAGGAACCAACAGATATACATAAAAGCGAGAACCAATAGACATACATAAAAGTGGAGAGAATAGTCCAACAGTCCACCTACAAACGAACATTTGGAAGCATTTAGAAAAGGTTGATGTTCAGCGACAACATAATCTTTGCATTTATTCAGAAAGTGATCAGATAGGTACTGAAACCTGAGGGGTACTAAATAAAATGCCATATTGCTCAAATTATTTGGAACCTGAATTACATATTATTCCCTCCGCAGAAAAAGTGAATGTTGGTTACCTCTCCTGCATAATGAAAGACAAAGCGTTTGTGATTTAAATGTCTGGTATAGCTTTTGTGAAAATGTTTCATGTGTAGACTTTAGGAACATACTGGAAACAAAGTAAGGAAAAACAAGGTCAAAGTTAGATGAAACAATGAATAAACTTATGCATTGAAAACTATAATCAAATATACATGGAAAAGCATACCACACGCTAGCCCAATATGACCCTCGCACACAAAAAATGATGTATTCTGTATTCTAAACAAATCCAATGAAGTGAAGCATCTGTGATCTGTCCAACATGAAGTGAAGCATCTCTCCCAAACATAAATGAATTCGCACAACATAAACTAATTGTTGTATAAGATTAGAAAAACCTCAGTCAAATCTTACTTGGCCAGGGAAGAGCAAAGCAGAGGTGGAATTGTAATCCTTAGACAGGTAGTCCGCCTGCAACGACCGGATTGGATAAATCACATCTTATATACTTAATTAGACCAAGCTTTATATTATTTCTTGTAGTTAGACCAAGCTTTATATTATTTGGGAGAAAATATAATCACATTGGAAACTCTAACAAAAGTAGAAGAAAGATAATAAAATGAAGGTTTAATTGATAGTCAAATTAAAAATAAAACAAGTTAAGCAATCTAGTAGTATTGAATTCCATCAAATTAATATGTTAGCTTCAGACTACGATGCGTAATAATAGATGTTTTGAGTTCAGATAATGTTGTTACTTAAGGCAGAGACAATATTTAAGCAATAAAAAGCATATTAGACACCGTCTAATGCTTATCTCATTTATTCGAGATATTAAACAAAGTGTATGTCAGTAACAATGAATGAATTAACCAGAGAAGTTTTCAGGAGGTCGAAAGTGTTCTTTTTAAAAAATAAAATAAAATTATTTCATTTAATTTTGGGAATCAAATATATAGACCTGCAATTGTGAAAATAGAAAGAACAATAGAAGGTGTAGATCGTGCTTACACAGACGCTATGGACTAAAAAATTATTCAATTTTAGAAGAGCTATGAATTCAAGCTTACTTCAGTTGATGTTTTAGACCTGCCCGCCTTCTTTTCTTCACCAGCACTATTTCCAGTCTTGGATGGACAGCTTCTCCTCCTCAGTCTTCTGTTGCAATTTGGCAACCCCATTATCTAGTTTCTGTAACTCGTCCTGCATCTTTGATGTTTCTTCCCTCTGCTTCAAAGAATCTCTAGCTATGACAATGGCCTGGTACAGATTGCTTGCCAACATTGGATCTTCATTTTCTTTTGTAAGCTGTTTCAATTTCTTTGTGGCTGCAACAGAAAAATGACAATGATCGAGTAAGTGAGTGAGGGCATTAAGATTTTAAGCTATGTAGTTTGTGCACTTATTACTAACCTACAATAGGAGTGCTTGATCTCAGCCTTCTTTTAACATGATTTCAATGGTGCATCGCAAGAATCTCTGTGTGACCGAAGAACAGCACCTGGAGCCAGACCACTTTCTCTTTGGAATCCAAGAAATGCTAAGGGAATGTGTGGGAATCAACTGTCTGTGAAGCATTCAATTCTTCACTTTCACCTTCAGAAAACAACCATGAAAATGCCCTGTGCCTGAAATTCAAAGAAGTGAGCAATTATAGGGCTGTCCAATGTGAACATACACTTCTAAAGATGCTGAGCCGTCGAACAACCTGAAATTGGAGTTAGATAAAGCAAAGATGGACAAGAACTGGTTAATGGATATGCCCAATTGAAAATCCCACCAAGGTATAAGAAAGTCCAGCTTGTCGTTTTTCCATGTGCAGACTTGGCGTTGCAGTATTCTGAGGTTGCTAACCGCAGTGAATCCCCCCTCTTGCAATTTTAACCAAAAAATCAAAGTTAGGGACATAAACAGACAACTTCAAAGCCAGCATTCCTGGAACTTTAAATTGTAGATAATAAATCGAACTTCACTATGACACAAATGATATTGCAATAGGGGAAAGTCATGTAGATTTTACCCTAAATGGTTTAGTTGTTTCCACAAAAGATTCATAAAGATTTTGGGCTTGGTTGTAGGTTTTGCTTCAGGATCAATAACTGGAAATATCTCATCCAATTTATGTGCTCTTGAATCCTGCACCATGTAAAGGAGTAACATAAATATAAAAAGTTGTTAAACTATTTCCTTTCCCCAATCCACAAATCTGTCAAATTCCAACAAGAAATGGAATTTAAGAGCTGAGTAATGATGAAGGAACCCCCAAAGACACAAAAATTCCAGTTAAGAAGTCAATGACGATAAATTACTGATAAATTAAAATTTAGGGTTCATAAGCAGACTAAGAGCATTCCTCATTACCATATGAAACTCAAAGCTGAAACTAATTATAGTTCAAAACTAACAATTTACATTCTAAATATCATAATAGGTAAACTAACTTCTCATCTAAGAACCATCTTATCTGAGTCAGTTGAACCACTTACTGCTATTAGGCCAAAACACCAAGAAAAGCTGGCATCGGATGCAAGAAGACACGAAGACTATCAGGTGAGGCTGTGCCATGGAGGGGAGATACGATAAACCTGAGAGTAACATAACAGAAAGTATTTATGCATATGACGACAATTCGAATTACAATGGCTCATTAAGGTTAAGGCATTGATTCAAGGTTGTATAAAGAATGCCTCGCTAAAGGAATACACACCAACCGCAACAACCATGGTTAAGAGCACAACATCGGAAAAGAAGAAATTATAAACGAAGAGAGGAACGGAAAAAGGCGGGCCAAAATGTTTGAAAAGATGTAAAAAAAAAAAAAAGAAAAAAGAAAAAAGGAAACAACAGAAGGATGCACATTCATTAGAATATCTTATCCAGGTGTAGGTTCTACACTCACAAGTAAATCGAATAACAACCAATAGCACCCATTCAAGTAAATCGAATCACAACCAATAGCACCCATTCAACTATTTCATATTTCAATTAAGTAGCAAAATTTCCGAAATTGTGTTTCGGAATTCTCAATGAACAACAATAAAACTAACAAAGATGTCAAAACGAAATGAAACCTGTACATAGAGGGGGTCGTATACCAGAAGGGGGGAGGCAAAGGCAGGGGACCGCTTCGAGTATTGGGGAGTCGGACGGCGAGTCCAAGCACGAGCACTGGTTGCCGGTGCGCCGCCATCCGATGGCCCTGGACAAATGAAGGTACACAGCGGCACAGACAGAAGCAATTCAGGTCGGAGTTTGGAAGGGAAGAGCACTGCGAAAGGTAGAAATAGGCAGCATCATCATTGATAACGAAAAGGGGGCGAGCGACAGACGAACCCTAGCAGCGCGAGGAAACGCAAGGGGCAATTTCTTGTGCGGCTGAAAATGACTACCATTCACCATATCCTCGTATCCACATCAAAAACCGTCCAACCCCATATACAACTACCCAAAATAAATATGAACACTGTATAACGGAATTAAAAAAAAAATAAAAATTCTGAGCGCAATTATACCCATGAAAAAAATTATGTTAAGAAACAGTCATAGCCCAAACGGAAACCCCCATCGTGCATCTACAGGCCACACTCCATAAGAAAATTTGAAGGGTTTTCTTTTCTTTCCCACAAAAATAAACCCACGAAGAATTCAGACATCATAATATTTGATAATGAAAAGGGGGAGAGCGCGATTCGTACCCCAGCAAGGGGCCGGTGGACATGGCGGCGCTTCTGATTTGAGACAGGGATGAGCGAGCGAAGCCGGCGGCGGATGAGACAGACCGGCGGCGACGAGAGCAAAACAAGGCAGAGCGGCGGCAGTGGTCGAGTGTCCGGTAGCGGTCTGAGGGTGGTGGCCGGTGATGGTGACGAGGTGGAACGCGATTTTTGGATTTTTGGAGATGGAGAAAAGGCAAACGATAAAACACAGGAGGAGAAAAAAAAAATGACGAATAAAGGGGAGGAGGCAAGAAAACCAAGAGAAGGGCAATTGAGGAATTTCACATTTACAAGTACTATTCATAAGGTATTACACTTATATATATTAGATATATATATATTTTTGGAATGACGCCCAACGTCGGCAAAGGGTGACAAACAAACTAAAAAAAAAAACTACAGAAAGGAATAACTTAAATAACTTAAACTATTTTCATTTAATATAGAAATATTTAAGAACACATTTGGTTTATTGAAAATTTGTTCTCTCTCTCTCAAAATAAAGCGGTGTATTGAGAGTAGAGAAATATGTACACTTATACTCTTTGGGCTAATTATGGGCTGCTGTGCAGTAGTGGTAATTGGGCTTTATGAACTTGAAATAAATGAATTGGGTCTTACAGCATTAGGTCATCTGCCAAAAAAGGCTAAAAGGTGGAGTATTACAAAATGTAAACCACCGGTGGCACACATTCGTATAATGCTTTCCCCTTTCAATCATAAGGTATATTCATTTATATTATGATTTTTTAACAGAAGTTATTGTAAAATATTTTGAATAGATGATATCATTATACTCCCTCCGTTTAGAAAAGATAGCTACATTGGTAAAATTGACACTATTCACCTAAACACTTTGATTTGAAGTTTTATCATAGATATACAAGTTAAAATATAGCCAAGTGAGATCTTGTTAGATTCGTCTCATCTTGTAGTTTTTAAATACCGAAGTTTTAGAATTTTTACTTCTACCGAATTTGAGTTATTAATGATTTAAATTGTGCATTGGAATGCGGGCTGGGTTGGTCAGTAGCTATCTTTAAAAAACGGAGGGAGTATAATACTACTCCATATACTCATAATTTACGCTAATTGTCAAAAAATAAAAAGAAAAATGTAACGTACATCATTAATAATGCTGAATAATTGTTAAGATGCTACATTAATAATAGAACTCAATAGTAGTACATTAGTGAGATTGTAATTACGAATTAAATATGCTAGATGTATTAATATATATATATATATTTATATATGTATCCCATTTAATTTGTTAAATAATAATAACATATCAGATAAACCTCTTGATCTTACAAATAGTGATGGAACATTAATGGGCTTAAAAAATAATGGATTTAATTGTTAGTTTTGAGTTTTTTTGGTTAACATTAGTTTTGAGTTTTTTTTTATGACAAGATGACGCCAAAAGACGTCGGCAAAGAGGAAAACTAACAAAGCTACAGAAACAAGGGGAGAAAGAAAAAGCAAAACAAAAACAACCCTCAATCTCTTAAGTACCAAGTACCCGAAGCATCATTAGAAAGCAGCGGGCGGCAGTCATCCGGAGGGTAAGCCCACGTAGTGAAAAATTCTTCCATTCTCGCACCCCGTCGAGCCAGGCAATCCGCAACAGAATTACCTTCTCTAAGAATGTGGTGCCATGAAAATCCAGGATGTGCAGCCAGGATGTCTGAAATGCTCATAACCAGAGGGAAAAGGAAGTGAGACGGCGGAACAGACTTACGGGATAGTCGAATAGCTTCCACCGAATCAGAGTAGCAAGTAGCATGGTCAACTCCCAATGCTTGAAGTTGTCGGAGCCCATTCAGAATACCATGTACCTCAGCCACGAGGTTGGAAGCATGGCCAACATATCCAGAAAACCCTACTGACCAATGCCCACGGGCATCACGAATAACACCCCCGAAGCCCGCACGTCCAGGATTTCCCAAGGAACTACCATCCACGTGAAGGATGGTGCCCTGAGCGTCGAGAGGATTCCATTAGTTTTGAGTTTTAGTTGGGCTTTAAGTATATTATAACTTATATTTTACTATTATTTTCTAATTTATAATTTACTGCTTTTAATTTCAAAGAAAATATATTTAATTTTGTAAATATTGACACTCATGTGTCAGCAAAGGTGTGTCGTCAAAATATACATTTTAATAAAATACTCCCTCCGTCCCACTTCAGACGTCTTGTTTGACTTTTTGACACTGTTCATTATTTAACTTTGACTCAATATTATTGCAAGTAAATATTTGAAAAAAAATAGTCGAGTTCGGTTTTGTTAGATTCGTCTAATCGTGTAATTTTAGAATATATATTTCACATAATTTTTATTTATATACATTTTGAGATATGATCGATTTAAAAAGTGCATTGGATTGTGTGCAGAAATCAAACAAGACATCTTAAATGGGACGGAGGGAGTATATAGGAAAGGATACATATTTATTGTATAAAATGCAATAATGCGAATTGATTTTTAAAAATTAATTAGAATTAAATATCATATTTTTTAAATTAAAAGTTAACTAAAAATAATTTGAACATTTTTAAGAAAAACTATTTGCATTGTGTGGCATGAGCTCATATCCCTTTAATTTGTTCATTTATAATTTATGTGACCTGAGCTCCCACAATCTCCTTTCCGGATATAGGCATTGAAACAAGAAAAAAAAATCATTTACATTTAATGCACATATTGTTTAAACTATTAAGATTAATAATCTAACTTTGAACAATTAGTATTGTTGAATCAACAAACAAAAAAAAAAAAAAAAACACATCGTTATCATATATTCCAGCTCATTCGGGCCGGGAAATACTAATTAAAAAAAAATACATCGTTATCATATATTTAATTTGTTTAAATAATACTAATAGTAATTTAGTAGTTGTGGAATTTCCAGAGAGATCTTATATATCACTGTGAAAGTTTGACACAATTGTTGAAGATCTCATCACGTGAACTAAATATTGGCCATATTAATTTACGAACTACATAGTCGATATGTAGTACGTCAATTCATACTCAAAAGTAACTTCTTTATTTATTTATTTATTTATTTTTATGGTTCTTTTGGTTTGAGAATATCCCAATATTGCCATAGAAATCAGGCAACCATCTACGTATACGTGTCGGTGTCATGGAACTAGTTACCGAGGGAATAACGATTTAACTAATCTAACATGAATTGATGAACCCCTTAGCCAGCAATTTGCATTTTGCACTTTACGTTTTTTAGAGATTTCTGGAAGATAATTATTAACTTTTATTACCATAAAAGAAAACCCTGTTGAGCCGACAATGTTCCATTTAAAGTCGAATTTCTTGAATGTTCAAAGGCATTCTAAATATAATTTAATTAGTGCTCTAGAATTATATTCTGATGTCTTCATCATATCATATACTATATGTATTTCAGTGAACCACGATTTATATAGGAATAATCCTTTCTCATCAGTCATTTCTCTTAATGACAATTCACATACATACTCCTATATGCACTCACTGTTCCCAAAATTTTTCTAACAAAAAAGTGTTGCATCCATGTAATAGTGTAATACCACACAAGATTATATTAATTGTAGTATAAAATTCAGTGAACCACGATTTATATATATGTACATTTATCAAACCCTATATGTGAAACATGTCGTCAATTTATACTCTTTCAATCCAACTTTCCCAAATGATTTGTATTGTAATATAGTACATTCAAATATCTAATTTTATTGGCTTAGTGATACAATTTAAATCATAATAATCGCATTTATATACATTTTTGTGATTTTGATAATTTCACTCAACATTGAGAATTACATTAGCATAATTTAATTAATGCTAGGACATTTTTAGTTTGTAGCCGTGGAAATCTTTTGGGTGCTGGCGTCTGTAGGTGCTGGCACATTCAAAAGTGATGGGTATGTGTATATGAAATGATGTGTGAATATAAAAAGTGATGGATGGAGGTTATGAACCAAAAACTAATAAAAATAAACAAACTACCGTCTATACACCACTTTATAAGGCTTATACATTACTTTACAAAGAGCTACACATCATTTTTAGCGCTGTTTGCACCTACTGGCAATTGTTATGCCATTACAGAAACCGGATTGTGTAGCCGTAAGCATAAGATATCCACAACCAGTGGCAGACTTACCTTTAGGCCAGGTGAAGCCTTGGCCCCACCTCATATTAAAAAAAAAAATTCTATTACTTTTTAAATTTTTTTTTTCACCAATTTTTTTTTTAAAATTTCTATACTTAAGATTTTAAAAAAAATATATGTCCCGGCCCTACCTGTCAAAAAATCCTGAGTCCGTCATTGTCCACAACACGAATTTGTAATATATCGATAGATTGAGTGGAATTCAAGTATTCAACACATTAATTATACTAAAAAGTTAATCACATATACGTAACAACGGAGATTATTGCACGTTTTGTGGTTATCCGTACCATTGTACTCGCGGAAGAAAAATACTACAACTAAGCAACTACCTAGACATGCCGGAATTCTTTTTTATTTTTATTTTTTATTGTTTGTATTTATGTATTTTTCTACCTTTTTTTTTCAGAAAAAAGAGAAGGGCCAAAGGCTATTTATTAAAAAATAGTTGTGAGTGGTACACACTGTTCTATTTTTTTTTGGTAAACATTGACACCCATATGTCGGCAAAGGTGTGTGGGAGCCCAAGCCACACAAATTATAAATGGGGGACAAATGGGCACTACAAGAAAAAACGCAAATACCGACCGAAAATGCGGTCGGGAACCACTGGACACGGGTCGTGACGGCGATTACCGACCGGCTTCCCGACCGCAAAAGTCGGTCGGGAATATGCTGGTCCGAAAAAATAGGCCGACCAAAAAGGGGAGCGGTCGGCGATTTTCCGACCGTTTACCGACCGAAAGCTGGTCGGTAAATTTACCGACCAAATTCACCGACCATTTTTTGGTCGCCAAAGGCGCCACCATGGACTTCGGGACCACGGGATTACCGACCGCTGTTTGGTCGGTGAGACGGTCGGCGGTTTTGCCGACCGAGTTACCGACCGCATATGCGGTCGGTAAATGCTGCATCTGCACCAGCAGAATTCGTTTTGGCAGAAACCAAACCTGCCAATACCAATACCAATTTTAATACACATCCACAACAATACACATCCAATACATTATCAAATTTATCTATACATCAATACCAAACTTCCAATGCAAGCTTCACATATTTTATAACACAGATCATTCAAATTCATAACATGACAACTTCACACAACAAGAAACATTCGCTAAAGTAATAAGTACTAGAATTCTAGTCCAACATATCACAAGAAAATGTAAAACAAACAAGTCCACGTCTCTCAAAGGCACAAACTAAAACAAGAACAGTCAATGAACACCGAGGTCACCTCCTCCCGAGCAGCCTCCAAAATCATCATCCCCGTCCCCGCGGGGTGGGGATCGAGGGCCCCGACGTCCCAACAATCTCTCCATCTGCTCCGCCATGGTCATCTGTGACTGGGCGAGACGCTCTATAGTCGCCGTGTATGCATCGAACTGGGCCTGCGTCACGAACTGAGAAGTAGGCGGTGGAGGGGTGGAACCAACAGCATCCCCAGGCGTGATCGACCTGGCAACGGAGCCTATGCCATAAATCGCCTTGCGCCTGTCCGGGCCACCCGCTACGTCGAGGAACACGCGATCAGGATCCAAGGTGGGGCCAATCTCAGGATCCTGGCTTAAGGTCTCAACCACGGCATCAAACTCGGCCTGTTTTATAAGTTTTAAAAAAAATTGTCAAACAACTTAGCATTGGAGTAAATATGGAATTTAATAAGGCATTTTTTTTTTGTACCTGAAGGTTCTGTGACTTCTCGCGTACCCAATTGTCCTTTTGATGTTTTCTTGTATGTGTGTGCGCATGAAGCTCATGCAAGTGGACTGGTCCTTCCTTCTCAGCCGACTATCAATATTTAAGAAAAAGGTAGTGATCCTAATGTGCGTCATTAAATACCATATAATTTTGTCAACTAGATTTTAACATCATACCATATGATCACGAGTGGCTCGAAATGTCTTTGATCCTGCAGTGTGTGTGGGGAGAGCAGGTGCATCCTCCTGTCCGCGCCTTCTGTTCAGCTTTCCCCTCTTGCTCTTCTCCTTGAATGCAGCGGAATCCCATATGCGCCCCCAATTCTCTGCCACTAGCGCATCCCCCGGCATCGGCTTTTTCTTGGCGCGTATGTCCAAAGTGTAATCCTTGTATCTGTTTTTTCAAATTAAGGTCAGTAAATTTTCAAATATTACAATAAAACAATACTGTTGTAATTTAAAAGTCACCGTGCAATGTTTCTCTTCTCCCATTCCTTCCTCACAGCAAGGGCATGCTCAGGAGCCCAACGAGCAACTTTCTGCATATAATTACAACAGAGCATTTGAATTACTAGTTTGAACAACATAATTGTATGTGCAAGGTAAACTTCATACCTGGAATTCTCCCCAATAGAACTCCTTCGTTTCTTTTGACACCTTACCCCAGCTGATTCCATTCATATCCGCTCGTCTGGGATATATGTCCGTAATCTTTCTCACGATCGCGTTCGGGAAGTCGATACTTCAAGACAAGGATCGTTCGTTAAACAACGTAACTAAGTTTAAGACGCGTGTTGTATAAAGTAACAATTAATTATCATTGTCAATAATGTAACATAACGTGGAATACTTACATCCCATCTGTGGCATTCGGGGCAAGGAGCACCCTGTCGAGACCTGGCTCAGCTACCGGAGGAGGCACAGGTGGAACCGCCTGTGAAGACCCCGCCGATCCTATCAACAAATTCAGATCAGTTTTATCATAAAGGAACTGCAGCAAATCTATTCTAAAAAGTTGTTAGTACCTGGAGTGCGTGGGGGTGGTGTCTCTGGAATAGCCGTATCATCAGCAATAGGCTCAATAGGCTGCTCTTCCTGGCTGGCAGCTGCAACTGTAATTCAATATTTTTCAAATAAAGTTAAATATTTTCAAGCATGTCAAGTATATACAACATAGTAAACGTAATTTACATCTTACCTGCCATACGTCGCTGATATTATATCGATTTCCAAATTAAAGTAGTGCCCAAGTGTGTCTAATACTACAATATTCAATATTAAAACGATAAAGAAGAAATGTCATGGAAATCAGCATAACACTAGAGGCATTTTATTCAATTCCCCATGGACTTGGCCATGTAGCAATCGAAAATTGAAGAACTATAATAACAGACATTCACAAACTCAAACCAACAGTCTAATCGACAAAATCAATTCCCAATTCGAAAAGAAATAGACAATGGCACGCACAAGTAACATTTTCAAAACATTCAACGGCCAACCAACACGTTCATTTGGAAATGCCATAACTTTTTCAAATCAACTCCAAATTCAACATATCATATATGGATAATCATCTACTCGACGAGAGGATTCTATATCTCAGTCCGTAATTGCAACAATCCAAACAACTTCTACCCAAAACGCGAAAACAGCAGGCTGCCCCAAATTTAACAATCTAATTTTTTTTCCTTTACATGATTTTGCTAACTACCGAACACGATTACGAGCTTAATAGATCAATGTAATCAAATGCATTTCCTAAGACTATCAAAAATCGAATGGACTCGATAAAACACAATCCACAATTCAAAGTTCAAATACCATATTAACTACTTAAAAAATACAAACACAATGCCACAAACGGAAAAAAATAATCAAGATTCGAATGGAATATTTTAGCAAAAAAGAAGTGAATCGAATACCTCGATTGTGCACTCGAATGGGAAGGGGCGGCCGGTGGTGGAGGGACTGCCGGAGGGCAGAGATGGGGAGGGCAGGGGCTGTGGGGGGGGGGGGGCGGCAGCGGCTGGGCGGCAGCGGCTGGGCGGGCAGTGGCGTCCGGCGGGGCTGCGCGCGTCTGCGCTCAGGCGGCGGCGGCGTGCGCGGAAGCCGGCGGTTGCAGCGGGCGGGGAGTTGCAGCGGCTGGGCGATTCCTTCTACTCCGTAGAAGACTCGACACTCGCGAGCTCCAGGTCGGCGCTCGAATGGCGGATGGTCGGCGGCGGCGGCGGTCGGCGTGGGGTGGTCGGCGCTCGAACGGTGAAAACTTGGAGTGAAAATGGGGTGTGATTGGGGATGGAGAAGCGGGGAATGAGATTTCACTGATTTGGGGGTGAAAATATACGACCTAGGTTACCGACCGTCACTGCGGTCGGTAAACCGGTCGGTGTTACCGACCGCGAGTGCTGCGGTCGGTAACCCGGTCGTTTCTGACTCATGTCCCCACCCAACGGTTACATTTTACCGACCGTCTAGTGCGGTCGGTAAGACGGTCGGTAAATCCGACCCGCACATCGACGGTCGGTAAATGCGGTCGGTAATTCCCAAATTTCTTGTAGTGGGGAGGGATAGGGGGCCGGGTAGGGATCGAACCTCCAATCTATTGGTTGGGAGCAGGGGACTTGACCACTAGGGTAAGTCCCCAACGCGCACACTGTTCTATTTTTAAAATGTCATTAAAGTGACAACGTCATGTACCATAGTCCATAGACTAGTTAAAAAAATGAATGTTATTGATAACGACTCCAAAGCGCTAAATTAAACTTACATGTCCAACACGAAACATAATATGTTTGACTGTGGCATCTACTAAGTGCTTTGGGAAGAAAATAGAGTTGCTGATAGCTCGGCCAAATATGATGTTTTGATTGACGACTTTTACATTACATGTGCTTTTCTTTCTGACTTCGTATTTGAGAATTTGATGGCAGATGTATTCGGTGCATGGTTCGCCGCCCAAATGCTGCATCATTGCTTTGGTTTTTGTTTTCCGATTTTTCCTATTTCTTCTTTGGCTTCCGCTATATAAAAAAATTAGTTCCAATTAGTTTTAGGTTGAAGCCGTAGGCCATCTTATTTCTAACATGGTATCAGAGTCATGGGTACTCATCTGGGTATCTCGTTATTTCCGAGATGAATATCATCTCGAGGAGAGGTGTTAAAAGTCCCACGTCGGTTATATGTTGGGGTTATGCCCTGTTTATATGGACATGAGCCATTCTACCTACTACCAATTGATTTTAAGTTGAAACCCTAGATCCATCTTATTTTTAAGATTCATGAAACTAGAAATTAAAGTGGATATATGTAGCGGTAGGAATATAAAACATGTCACTGTTGAAACGTCAGGTAACGGTGGTGAAGGGGCAAAAATATATGAACATCATAATAGGATTATGGGGTTTTCAAAGGACCCACCGGAAAACCTCTGCACTTTATATATAGGGTTCCTGTTGCCTCATGGCTCATGGCATTTTCATTTCTGTAATTTTCTACACCCCTCAATTTATAAATATACACATTCAATTATCACAAAAGTACTCTTCCAAAAAAAAAAAATTTATCACAAAAGTAAGTATGGAATTATTATTACAAGGACGTCGACCCATAATGTCCTGACGCCGGCCATCACGTGAACTGACAATAATTACACATCTAATGTCTTAAAAAGTACTCCAACATATATGTACAAATTAAATCAAATACATACTCGTCACTTCTTTTAATCAACACTTTCGCTTCTTTTTTTTTACATGATACTTCATCTGTTCCTTTTTAAATGTTACATACCCACATTTCACGTAATCTAATACATATTTTTAATGCTTCACAACTCAAATTGCATACAAATAAAAATTGTGAAATTTTGATATTCTAAATCTATGCGATTAGACGAATCCAACAAGATCTCACTTAACTATATTTTATTTTATATAATTATATTAAAAAGTCAAGTCAAAGCTACTTAATGAACAGTGACGAAAGTCAAAATGTGCATTTAAAAAAGAACGGAGGTAGTATATGTCTGATTTGTCCAT
The DNA here is from genome assembly GCA_030278955.1 of Hygrophila difformis. Lineage (NCBI taxonomy): Eukaryota > Viridiplantae > Streptophyta > Magnoliopsida > Lamiales > Acanthaceae > Hygrophila > Hygrophila difformis. The sequence goes on along the minus strand of JAOANR010000004.1, from coordinate 61,896,123 downwards.
GATATGACATTTTTTTCTTTTAAATTAAAGAAAATGAAGGAAAATGAAAAGGAAAGTAGTGATGAAGAGAATGATAATTATATAGTAAAACATTACATATTAATACTGGATAAAGCTGCTAAAATATCAATGAGTATGTTATTACTTAAACACTAAATTTGTACATGAAATTTATTTAGAGTGAGAGAGATCCCAACCCTAGCTATACATTGACCTATTCATGGGGTGTGAATATATACACGCAAAAGGCCAAAAATTATACTGATGTTAATTGTTCCGACACTATATTATTCATTGTTATAATGCAGATTAGAAGGAAGAAACCTTGATGATGGATTAATTTACATGCATGTATCTAATTATTACATTAAAATTGAACATACAGGGTACATATATATAAAGATAGTTGTATATACATGTATATATATATATATATATACCACTAATCCATGATCCTTCTATTACAATTTAGTACTTGTACAATATTTTCTGTATAACACTATATGGCTTCTAACTAAATTATTAATTGATCCAATTATCTGTCATTTTACTAATTATTAGTATTATATAAATAGTCAAATAGATAGGACGTGCTTTTTGTCATTTTCATTGCAATCTTTCTTGACGTGTATTAATTAAATATATTGAAAAGGTAAATTCAAAGAACGACCTTTCCAAGTGATCGTCTGTGGAACATTGCATCAAATCGTGTAATTGAATGAAACACGAATAAATTGCATAACTAAACTTAAATACTGATTCCTGATAAATATATAAAATATATAACATACTATAATATATGCAGATTACAAAAAATACAATGACGTTATTTCATTACTAGAAAACCTCATCAAATTAATTTCCTACTCATTGACCACTAACATCACCCACTAAAATGAAAAATAAAGATGATCTGATACTATGTATATATACTAGTAACATGAAAATTCATTACTGATATTGACCCTTGGTACAACAAAAACAGACACAGGGGTTTTCAATAGGGTTTCCTATGTTTCTACCGCCTAATAATTGACATTACATATATAGATTTAGTACAATTAATTATTTTGTAATTCAGGCTAATTAATTAGGCAAATCTGGTGTAAATCTGGCTGGAAGTCCATGATATGGAACTGGAAATGGTCTGTACTGTATCATATCTTTGGGGCTCTCCACATCCCACCTGCACAAAATACATATGTATATGTTTATATATAATTAGTTCATAAAATCATTTTGCTTACCACACCATTTAAACATGTATTTTCCTATAATGTGAGAATCTATGATGATGTATTAATTTGTCATCATCATCATACCTGAATTTGTTTACAAGGTGATGGATTAAAATGAGCATCTCAAGTTTGGCAAGTTCATTTCCGGGGCAGGAGTGGGCCCCAATGCCAAATGGCATATATGTATTCGACTTTGGAGGAACCTGTCTCATATGCATTTCACAATCCACATCCACCACAATCAAAATTCAATTAAATACCATCTCAAAAAAGGGGAATATTTTTTTTTCTCAAAAAAATGGAATTACATCCCTATTATATTATCTAGAATGGTATGGAACTTCTTACAAAGAAAAGCCTAAATGAAAGATGATAATAATAATAATAATAATAATAATAATAATAATAATGCATGTATATATATACTATACCTCAAATCTATTAGGGTCAAAATTATGAGGATCAATGAAAAAGTCAGGGTTGTGGTGAATATTTCTAAACAATGGCATAACCTTCCACCCTTTTGGAATAAGGTAGCCTGCCACAATTAAATATATAAAATAATTATATTAATGGCACATTGTTGCCATTCTTCTTCAAAATAGGATATACTGTACAAAAGAACCCATCAATAAATAAGAAGTAGAATTTTGAAATCTTACCATTATACTCCACATCAACCACAGCTTCTCTAAATGTAAAAGACACGATACTTGCCATTCTTAAACTCTCTTGGATAACCTAACATATAAATATTTTTTGTTACAATTTCATACATATATACATAAAAATATGCCGATTAATAAATAAAGATTCCTCTCAATGTGTGAGTACTAAAAGTACCAATTCTATGTAAAATCACATCAAGAATTGATACTCCATGTCTCCAAATGTGTAGGGTATCTATTTCAATGTATACCTTATAAGTCCGTGGCATGTTCCTAGTCTGACTCCATGTCAGCCCTTTCTTTCCGTTTTCATTCGACAAATAAATCGCCTTTTGTTCTGCCTGCGAATTGCAATGTTAATTTTATTACTCCCCCCAAACTCCACAAATTAATTAATCACTTAATTAATGGAATTAATAATAAGTCACACACCTTAACAGCTTCTAGAAGCTGGGGATGGTCGTGAAGGTACTTGAGGATCCAAGTCAATGTACTGGCAGTCGTGTCCTGAGCAGCAAACAGCACACCAATAATATTGTCCCCAATTTGATCATCACTCAGAGTCTTGTCCCCTTTGTCATCATTCGCCCTGGAACTCAGGAGTTGACCCAGTAGATCATTCTCCACCAATTTCTTGTCCTTCCTCTCCTCTATTAAATTCTGGATAATCTCACCCAGTCTCCTTCTCGCCTAATATAATGGATTTACCGAACAATAATAAACTTATTATTAATTATCTCAAAACTGAGTTTAAATATATATATATATATATATAGTCCGAGTAGGGTTAGGGTTTATTACCAATAGAGCTTTGTGATAAGCAGTTGCAGGTATTTTAGTGGGGAAGGAATTGTATCCCTTATCGACTATGGCATACTTCTCCTTTATCTCTTCCTTGATTTGCTTATTCAGATCACCAAAAATGGCCAAAATCCCCACTTCAAAGGAGTACTGCAATTAATTGCGCCAAACTCAGTATTACCGAATTGATTATTATTCTTATTACTATTTACAATACATAGATATGTTCTGTTGTTTTTTTTTTTTTTGTTTTTTTTTTGAATGCATGCATGTTTACCCTTTTCATTGTTTGGAAGGTGTTGGTGACGTGTCCAGCGCGGGCGACAGAGTCGAGGATGGAGAGGGCAATGGACTCGATGGCGGGAATGAGTTTCCGGGTGGTGTCGGTGGACAAGGAAGCCTGGACAAGCTTCCTGAGGCGGGCATGGTAGTGTCCCTGATGGAAAAACAGGGCAGCGGGACCGATCATTTTTTCTTTGCTCTTAGGGTAGGTGGGCTTGAAGAGATGAGCATGGGTTACGAGGACGAAACGGGACGCCTCGGGGCTTGCCAGCATGACGCAGGGGCACCCTAGGATGTGGGATTTGAATACATCCCCATACCTGCAGCAGCCAGAGCCCAGAAGCCACCATCATATATGTATATCACATGGTATACACGAAAAGCAAAGTATTACTATTAGGTGATATATGGAATAAAGAAATTGGGCAAACAGCTAAGTAAGTAAGTAACCTTTTTTGCTTGTCCTGGAAGAAAGAGTTGGGGTCCTTGGAGTAGAGGTGAAGGGTGTCGCCAATGTAAGGCCAGCCCATGGAGCCCGGGGGCAATTTCAAATTTGGATATGATGATGAAGAAGATGATGATGATTTTCGGAAGGAGGAGGAGGAGGAGGATTTAATTGATGGGAAAAAGTGATACTTGGAGATAAGATAGTAGAGGAGGGTGGAGAGGAAGACGAGAATGTAAACGGCAGTGGTGGAGAAGCCGACGGAGATGCTGCTGCTGGTGGCGGTAGTATCCATGTAATAATATTACTTTTTATTATGTAATAATGTGATGATGATGATGATAGCAGGGAGGGAGATGGAGAGGGAGAGGGAGAGGTATAAGTGTGTACGTGTAAGTGCGTGCAGGCGCTTCTTGTGTTTAATTTTATTGGGGAATATAATAAGGGAAGAAGAGGGTTACATTGCTTTATATAGAGGCTATCATCATGTGACAGATTCAATTAATACACAGCACATGAAGAAATGTTGATTTTATTTGGACCACCCACTAATAAATCTTACCACCATTGCCATTTCCCAATGCCGCCCAATTACAACAAAGACTACTGGGTCGGTAAACATCCTGCATTTCCAATAGCTACGAGTATATATCAAATACGATCTTGAACCAACTAATATAAACGCACAGACGAAGACGAAGACGATATTCATATAGCTAGCTAGGATGGGATCGCAACTGTAATTAAGTCGAGTTAATAACGGGGTGATACACACGCCGTCAACAAATCCAAAGTAAAATTAAAGCCAGTAAAGGGCCCACACGTGACACGTGGATCTCAGCAGCTTGGTACGGTCAGCTTCATACTCTGTGATTATATATTTACGTACATCCCGACCAATCAATCACAACATGTAGTAGAGCACAACAGCGAAATTAAAGAAAGATAGTACTACCTCCCTTCGTTTTTGTGATAGTGCAACAAAGTACTATTTGTTACTATTTATTGTTCGAGTTTGACTCTAATTTTTATCATAGTTATAAAAGAAAAAATATAGTCAAGTGAGATCTTGTTGGATTCGTCTCGTCATGTAGTTTTTAAATATCAAACTTTTAAAATTTTTACACATACCGAACTTAAGTTATTAATGATTCAAAATATGTATTGGACTGCGTGCATTGGGTATTTGTTGCACTATCACAAAAACGGAGGAAATATAAATCACGGCACGGCACGGCGCAGCTATTTCAATACAAGATTTATTATTAATTCAACTTTCTTTAAACACGATCGATCCCATTTATTGAATATATGGGTGTAATATAGTCAATTAGTAACAAAAAACTGCCATAATTATATACAGGCCGCCGGTTGACTCCACAAAGGTGCATGGGATGAATACTACACGATCCAGGAGGTGCATATATGCTTAGCTTACTCTACTATAGTATAATTTTTATTTTTATTTTATATATACAAAAGGGAATCCCTCAACAATAAGATTAATTATGCGTTGGAGACTTACCTAAATGGTCAAGTCTCTGTCTTCCAACCTAAGGGTTGAAGGTTTGATTTCTTACCCAACCCACTTATCCCTCCCTTTTATCAACAGTTGAATTGTTGTGTGCATCTATATGTATATCTATATCTATATAGAGAGAGATTAGTCGATCGGAAATATTATTATATAGTGTAGAAATCAATGGATGCAAGGCTCACGCCTAAATTAATTGGTGATAGATAGAGTTGCTCCCAACCCATATAAGATAGTTTTATGGACACATCATATCCAAGATGTTGGATATCAACATATAGTCGGTTCGCATGTATGTTTTATGGGATTGGATTTAATCAATTCAAAAAGATCTGGAAATCATGTCATCATTTTGTGGATAACATAGAATTGTGCACAAAAATCAGTGGCCAGTATTTGTCAAAGATGGAAGCTCCCCTCCACCTGCACTGCACGCTTATGAACATTGAACAATTCCCCCGGCCACGCAATATTTTCTCTTGCACATGCATATACAAAGTGTATATCTCTCATCACATGAATTAAGAATTTCATAGCTTATTCCTTAGTTATATGCATTTGTATATGTTGTTAAATTAAAAATAATAATAATAAAAATAAAAACCTTATTTTCACATTAATGTATTAATTGATGTTTTTTTCTTTTTGTGTTTTTCCTTTTATGTAATTAGATGTGATATTAACTTTATATCGTCGATTAAAAAAAGAAAATGAAAATGAACAGAAAAAAATTATTTGATTTTATGTTTTTTTTAAAAAAAAAAAAAGAAATTAATTTGAGAGTGGAGATCACATGAAATGTTGAGATAATATCATTGATAGGTCACATTCATGATTCGTATATGCACTATGGTTCTAGAAAATTCAATTAATTTTTTTTTAAAAAAAATGTTTCAGATGAGAAAGTTCATTATAAATCTCTCTATATATGTGTTGTCACTAATTACTGCATCTGTTCGTGTAACATAAGAGACGGGGGAAAAATATGTGCATAATATAAGAAAACGAAATACTTTATAACTATAATAATAAATTTATTCTATTAAATAGTGATTAAATTTAATAAATTGAGAAAAAAACTTATAAATTTGATAATTGTAGTGAAAGCACGGTTAGTGAATCCTTAACATGCATGTAAACACATCAATTTTGGCGACGAGAACATTCTCATTAGTTCCAATTATTCCTGTATTACCCCAATTCAGGACGTTTATTGTCCATATTTAGGAAAACCATTACATATATATATAAAATTACTGTAGTGAATACGGAGTAGCTAATAAGGGCAGAGTACAGAGAGAAATTAAGTACTCCCTCCGTCCCATATTTATCTTCTTCGACACTGTAGATACGGAGTTTAAGAAAGTTGTATTTTATTATTTTCATGTATACTTTTTGAGGGGTAAATTTTTCTCTTTTTGTCTTGTAGTGCAATTGTTAGTAAAATTAAGAATTGGTTTTTCTGTAAATATATGGACATGTAGGGACATTTTAGTAAAAAAAAAATTCCCTTTTTGAGGTAGGAAGATAAATGTGGGACATCCAAAAACGGAAAGTAAGAAGATAAATATGGTACGGAGGGAGTAATTTGATAGAAACATGTGTGGCTGTGCGAAAAGTTAGGAAACAGTAACACAGTACAGATTTGCCACCACTTCACTTTCAAACCACTCTAATTTTCAGGTGTATTTGTCTAATTGTCTTCCCTGCATAACTATGATTACGACTACTTTTTTTTTAAATAAAAAAAAAAAACATCTTTTTTCTTTTCTATGTGTTTATTTTGAGTGAGTGAGCAAAAGATAGGTGCATTTAGGAATCTCAGTTGGTCCGAGTGATGTTGGGGGTTCGAGCCTTTTGTGTGTGTAGAATTCTGCTTTGAGATAGAAAACCTTTCAATGCCCACCAGATCTTCGAGTGATTCGTCTTGGGCCCGATGTTGACTGGGGATACCTGGTACACGCCAAAGAAAAAAAAAAAAAAAGGTTCATTTTTGTGTATGGTTGTCTCATATAACTTTTAAGACACACTTTCGGTTTTCAGACAGAAGCAAGGAATGTTTTGGGACATTGGGAAAGAGAGAAACACGAATGTGGTGTGCCTTTATATATAGGTTCTAACAACAATGGGGTAGCCTAAATGTTGTCTATAAAATGGTTGTAGATGAAACATGTCTTCATTATTTTGTGTAATATCAAGTCATGTGAGTGTGTGTATTTATTCCTTTCGGTGATGCTTAATTTTATCCATGTAGTATATTACTACCCCGTATATCTGAATTTTTTTTACATTTGAATAGTATATAGAGTATTATTTACACGTAAACTTTCACTTAAAATTTATGATAGTTATACAAGTTTTAAATATAGTCAAATGAGATCTTGTTATATTCATCTCGTCGTGTTGTTTTTAAATATCGAACTTTTAAAATTTTACCTATACCGAACTCGAGTTATTGATGGTTTAAAATATGTGGACTGCATGAAAAATGAAAATGTAAAAAAGAATAAGATGAGGAGGAAGTATAATCTCTTCAACAGAATGTATCTGTGTGTAATGGGTTTTCCCATGGGCCTGCTTCATTGTTGTTGTCAAAAAATTACTTGGGCCTTAAAGTAATGGGCCGAAATTTTTTGGGCCAATGGTAGTGGCCTGTAAATTGAATATCTAATAATGTGCCCAAATTATTGTTTTTTTTTTTTGGAATAGCCGAAGCCGGAAAACAAGTGGAAAAAACAAAAGGAAAATAAGGGAACTAAACCAATCTAGGGAACCAAACGCCCGAAGCGTCTGCCGCTAATTCCCCGATGACAAAATCCGGCGGGAATGCCCAAGTTGTGAAGAAAGCATCTTTAGAGGCCCCATGTTTAGCTAAGTTGTCCGCCACCTTATTTCCTTCTCGAAGGATATGAAAAATCTCACACCTCTCAAAGGAATTCTTGAGGTCCACAATCCGCATAGTAAGAGCAGCAAGGGGATGACAAGCATTGATCCCTTCCAATAGATTAATAGCCATCAAAGAATCAGAGTAACAACAAACTTGATTAAATCCCATTTGTCTAGCAGACTGGAGTCCTTCTGCCATGGCATGAAGTTCAGCAAGAGTGTTGGTATTATGGCCCAAAAAACCACAGCCTCCATTTAACCAATGCCCCGAAGCATCTCTAATCACAAAGCCAAAACCCGAACGCCCCGGATTGCCCATCGAACTCCCGTCAACATGAATGATGATGCCATCCACACCTTTAGAATTCCAATTAACCAGGCGTGAGGCTATATTGGGGTGAGGTGATTGAATTCGTGCCTTTTCAATATCCTGTGCTAATCGATAGATGCTCCTTTGAAGGTACCAAACAGATTGATGTTTGTCGCGGAAAATACGAGCATTCCTTTCCAACCAAATGACCCATAAAGTGCAAATGAATACAGGCCCATAGCACTGGTACATACCTTGCAGAAATTCCAGAACGTCTGTTTGAGGGATGTCCTCACAGTCGACCGGAGGAAGCAGCCGCAAGGCCTTCCAAACTTGATGTGCCCAAGGGCAATAAAAGAGACAGTGGCTCCATGTCTCGTTACGAACCCCACATAGCCCACAGAGGGGAGAAGTGGCGAGCTTCCGGTGGAAACGCAATTGATTAATTGGCAAGGACCCTTTAGCCAGCAGCCACAGAAAGAAACTGAATTTCTCTGGAATGGAGACATTCCAAATCCATTTCCAAGTAGAAACCTCCTCTGTACTAGAGAGGTATTTGTAAGCAGATTGAACGGTATACATGCCATTAGAGCTCCCTGCCCATACCCATATATCTCTGGCCAAGGGATGAAGAGCCGGGGGAGGGGAAGAGCTAATGGATTTGATGATGTCCTCCGGGACAGGGGTGTAAACTCCATTCCAATTCCAAGTTCTATCCTCAATAATATCTTTAACTCTTAATTCCATATCGTGTGTAGCAATGTATGGCATAAGAGGACCCAATTGATCATTTTTCCACCAATCAGAAAACCAAAGGGAGGCCGAGCCATCTCCTAGCCGGAATGTGAAACCATTCCTAAGCAGCGGCACCACTTTCTGTAAAATTTTTCCAATATGAGACCGAGCCACTCTATGGGGCTTGAGTAGGGCTTCATTAGCAGGGAGAGTTCCTTCCACCAATTGGACCCAACTCTTGGTCTGGGAGTGGAGAAGTCCCCATAGAAGTTTACCCAATAAGGCCACATTCATGCGTCGAGCACAACGGAGTCCAAGACCTCCAGCCCTCTTCGGTTGTGCAATAGCTTTCCAGGATACTAGATGGAGCCCTTTACCATTTCTATCCTTCCAAAGAAATTTGCTAATCCTTCTGTCAATGGCCTCACAAATATATTCTGGCAACCAATGAAGTTGCATGAGATATGTAGGTATGGCAGCTAAGACCGCACGGCACAAGGTGAGGCGACCCGCCTTGTTAAGAAGTTTACAAGCCCATCCATCTAGGCGTGCATCCATTTTCTCCAGAATAGTGGCAAAGTCCTTGCACCTCTTCCTCCCTTGCAAGATTGGAAATCCCAAGTAGGTATCAATATTGTCCACTGCTTGCATATGAAGCATATTAATAATCCACTGTCGATCCTCTCCAGGAACTATTTTCGGAATGTAGACAGATGACTTTTGAGGATTAATAAGCAAGCCAGAGGATTTGCCAAACACGTGTAATGCATTGTGAATAGCCTGCACACTTTCTCCACCAAGGATTGAATTAGCACCGAGAATTTTTCCATAACAAGGAGGAACAAATAGGGGGAGATCGGATCTCCCTGGCGAAGTCCTTTACCGGGAGTAAATGCATCCAGGACATGACCTTCCCAAAGCACCGAATAGGTGGGAGAGGTAACACAATGCATAATCAGTTGAATAATAGCTTGAGGAAAATTCATTTCCATTAAGCAATGTTCCAGGAAATCCCATCGGACGTTATCATAGGCTTTGGCGATATCTATTTTTAATATGATCGCCCGCTTCCTATTTCCATGCCCAGCCAAGTGGCTAACTAATTCTTGCAACGCGATAGCATTATCGACTGGACCCCGCCCGGGCAGAAAAGCACTTTGGTTGGGAGAAATATAATCTTGTAATAAAGGCCGGAACCGGTTGACAAGCACTTTGGTGAGGATTTTGTAGACCACATTACAAAGAGTAATGGGGCGAAAATCCTTAAAGGAGGTCGGGCAAGCCACCTTTGGAATCAAGCAAATAAACGCCTTAGCATACTCGGCATCAAAGTTGTTCTGCTCAAAGGCCTTTCGAATGAATTGTTCTACATCCATCCCAACAATATTCCAGAATTGTTTATAAAACTGAGCATGAAATCCATCTGGCCCTGGTGCCGCTAGGCCGTTCATATGGGATATCACCTTGGTGACTTCATCACTAGAGATGGCAGTCAGTAATGAGGAAGCTTGCTGTTGAGAAATGGGGGATAAGGGAGGCCATTGGAATGGAGTGGAATAAACGTCCCTGTCCTGAGAATCAATCGTTGGAGGGCTAGCATAGAGATTTCTGAAATGATCCCTGGCCTGTTCACGAATGACAGATGCCGTGTCACACCAACTGCCATCAGCTAAGAAGATCCCATGAAGCCTTTCTCTATGACGTCTGCATTTAACTCGGGCATGGAATACGATGAATTTCTATCTCCATAACGAACCCACTTGTCACGAGCCCTTTGGAACCAGTGGAGTTCCTCCTGTGCAAGTATAGAATCATATTCTCTTCTCAACTCATCTTCCAAAATTTGTAGTTGTATGGAATCAACTCTTTCAAGGGTACGGGCAATCCCTTCGAGTCTCTTCATTATTTTGAATTTCCTCCATTTGATATTTCCACCATTTGCATGTTGAAATTGTAAGGAAACCGCACAAGTATGCTTTAGTTTATCCGATAGGTGGCCTGCCTTGTTCATCCAGGAAGACTCAACCACTTGGTGATAACCAGGCATGAGGGTCCAAGCTGCCTCCCATCTGAAGGGCGGTTTTGGAGGTGTAGTGCCGTGATCACAATGAAGCATAAGCGGACAGTGATCCGAACCAACCCGCGGAAGAACTTTGACATATCCATCCGGAAAGAGAGAAATCCAATCCAGATTACCAACAGCCCTGTCTAACCTTTTAAATATCCGATGAGAATTACCAACTGGTCTGGACCAAGTAAATTTGCTTCCTTGAGTATTTACAGTAGCCAAAGCACAATCATTCAAGACATCAGTGAGTTCCTCCGCTCGATTCATATTAAAAACTCCACCACGGACGTCCTCTTCTAGCAGAATCTGGTTCGAGTCCCCCACCACTATCCAAGCGGCATCTTGGACAGTTTGATAAATATCCCGAATATTAATCCAATCCTGGCATCTTTCCGAGTGTTGCGGGGAAGCATACAAAGCAGATATAAACCAAGTACATGAGACAGTAGACAATTTCACCGTTATAAGTCGATTCTTCTCATCAATAGTTTGGGCTTGGCAAGACAAGCCATTTCTAACTAGTATCCAAATCCCCCCCGAACGACCTGTAGCTTCCTGAATAGAAAGGGGTATAAACCCTGCCCGAAGCAATAGATTTTGGGAGCGCACAAAAGGAGTCTGAGGTTCAAGGATGATAAGCACATCCGGATTATTCATCCTCAAAATATCTAGTAAAACACGCCGGGTATTCCGACCAACTATACCTCCAATATTCCAACTTAACACCTTAAAATTGTTGAATTCCATAAAAAAACAATCAAATTTAAGGGGGAGGAGGACGAGAAACCTTTATGTTTCCATAGCATTATCCCCGTCAGGGGGGTCGCCAGACTTCGAATCAGCACAAACCCCGAATTGAGGGTTGATATTTTCCTTCATCTTTCCCTTCGAGGTCTCAGGCTGATCCAATTCCTTGTCCGAAGAATTCATCCTTGCTTTGGTCGAGTTTCCTTCTGCAACCGATGCCCTTTGCCGTTTAACCAGGTTTGGACTATCGTTAAGTTGGGAATTATAGTCTTTAGCCTGGGCCTTGACTCTGGTTGTACTTTCTCCTAGTGCTCGCTGGGCCTTGTTAACTTGGGCCTTGGATTTAATTGACCTTAAGGTGGGCCTAGTGTCTTGGGCCGGTGTAGAATCCTTTCCCCTTTGTAAATTCGGGCTTTTAGCCTTGTTGGGCTTCTTTCTTGAAACTTTAATCCACTCGCCTGATTCAGGTTGAGAAGGGATTATAATAGGGGTCACATGCGTATTCACAGTAACCAAAGTGTCTGCACCATCCTCTAAACTTTTTGACTCTCGCCTAGGTTCAGCAGGGCAGAAGTCAACGACTTTGTCTTTTGTATCAGACTTGGTACTCTCACTTGCCACTTTGGTGTTTGTTTGCAGGCCTGAAACTGATTTGCATACCTCCATATTTTCGATGCCATCATGTTTAGGAAAATCCACAGACCCCTTTTTTGCTTCCAGAGAAAGGTGTCCTACCTCTTGACTGGTCACAGCCTCCTTTCCCACAGTAACTTCGGTCGTCTCCGGCGATTTTGCCCTCGGCCGGTTATCACAGTTTCGGCTTGCATGCCCAAATCTTTGACAGGTTGAGCACAATAGATGAAGGCCTTCGTAAGCCACCTTTTGCCATTGTCCACCAATGAAAACACTTGTTACAACTGGAAGATTCAAGTCTATCTCAACACATACCCTAGCATATCTTCCCCGGTTTACTCCTTTGGTCATTGCATCAACTCGAACGGGAGAGCCAAGCCCAGCTGCCATCTTCATGAGAATGACTTCATCAAAGTATTCGAAACTCAAACCTGGAAAACGTGCCCATACCACTGTTTTTTGAGGAGTCTCCTCATTGGCAATGAAGTTTGGACGCCATGGCCGGACTGTCAAATAGCTGTCAAAAATCATCCAAGGGCCTTCTTTAAGGACTCTAGTTCGATCTTCTTCTCTGTCAAATTTGATTAAGAAAAAACCAGCGCCCATTTCGATCATTTCAAATTGGTCAGGGATTTTCCATAGCTTGGAAATTCTGTCCAACATGGCCATATATCCAACTTTCTTGCCAAGGATGGAAATGATGAGACCATCCTCAAACGGTTTGCAGAGACGCTCTCTGATCTTGGGATCAATATTGATGCAAGGTTTCAATCGGTCCCCGTTGAGGAATTCTAGGGTAACCAATTTATCACTTTCAGGTTCTTCAATGAGAGGGCAAGGGGGTGGGCATTTTCCACCAAGCACTTTGTCCCTAAAAGAGACGGCGGGACCGCTAGCGAAGTAAAAGGGATCTGGGGAAGTAGGCACAGGGATGGCCGGAGAGAAAGGAGGGAGATGACCAAAAACGGGAGGAGGAGAAGGACTTACAGCGCTTTCCATCCTAGAGAGAGAAAGTTTTTCCAAGCAAATAATTTGCCCAAATTATTGTTAGCTGTTGTTGAGCACTCAGAAGTGAACCTTTTTGTATTTTACTAGCTGTTGTTGAGCACTGAGAAGTGAACCTTTTTGTATTTTACTAGTATAATAATATTTGAAATATTTATACCAACAAAATAATTAGAATTTTGGAAAAGAAAAACAAAATAATTAGAATGAGATTGGGGTTTGGTTTAGTGTTAAATCTGTAAAGAATACTCTCTGTCTCCCCAACCAAGGATGGAAGGGTTTTGGGTTTGGAAAATGCGATGAATTCCTTTTGGTTGAAAGGAGAATGTGTCCATCGGATCATCTTGATTCTTCCACACCACCTTTCATCTCACATTCCTATTTCCTACCGCTATATAGAAATTAAATTTGTACAGTAATATGCTACAACCTCTAATTTTTCGAGGTTGTCGTCTACTTTGCACTAAACCAAACCTTGTTTGACAATAACACACAAAACCCAATTGTATATATATAATCAAAAACCAAATCAATCCATGATTATTCCTCATTTCTCATCTTCTTCTTCTTCTCTTTCCCTCCTGACAGCCCCAAATTTCTCCAGCAGCAGCTCCACCACCAACGCCGCCAGCTCATCGCACGGCACCCCCTTCTTATACACATCCCCCAGATGCGAATCGCTCCCAATCCTCCCCCCGAGGAACACATCCGCTCCTTCCACAACCTTCCCCTCTCCATTCCTCGTCATGCACCCCATGAACCCAATATCCGCCACCTGCACTTGCCCGCACGTGTTGGGGCACCCCGTCCAGTGCATCCTCACCGGCCTCCCCACCACCGCCACCTGCCTCTGCACCTCCTCCGTCACCTTCAGCGCCCGCGCTTTCGTCTCGATTATAGCCTGCCCGCAGAACTGGCTCCCCGTGCACGCCACCAGCCCTTTCATCAGGATTGGTGGCTCGGGAGAGAATTTCGCCAGGAGGAGTGGCTCCTCGAGGAGCGCCTCCACTTTTGAGTTGTCAATGTTTGGGATGATTATGTTCTGTTCCACCGTCAGCCGAAGCTCCCCCGAACCATATGTCTCCGCCAGGCTGGCCAGCTCATCCATTTCATCCGCCTGGAGACGCCCCACAGGAATGTGGATCCCTACAAAGCTGTACCCTTCCTGCTTCTGAGGATGCACGCCGAAATAGTCTCGCCTTTCCCATTTGGCGTCGACCAAATCTTCAGAAGATGCTCTCTCCAAATGTTGCCGCGGCATTCTTTGAACGACTTGCTCTCGGAACCCTTCCATGCCCTAATTCATCAAGAAACAAACTTAAATACATTATTAACTTTTGGAAACAGGAGTTGGATTCTGTCCGCCCTTAATATTATTAAGGGCGACTCACTAATTCATCAATGAGCCACATCATTCTTGTTTTCTGCCGGTTCCCTCTGAAACCAAGATCCCTAAAAGCTTCAAGAATAGCTCCGCAAACAGGGAGGATATCGTCGGCAGGGACCCAAGCATCAAGAGGGATTGCCTCCGCACATCTCTTGGCACTGAAAAATCCACCCACAAGAAGATTGAATCCAAATCTTCCGTTCTTTGTTGCGGGCATGTAAGCGAGGTCGTTTATATGGGGATGTTCGTAGAGATCGTGCGATCCTATAACACACGCGTTCCACTTCCTAGGCCTGCACAAATCACACCAAAATAAGGACTACAGCCAAGAAAGCAATCAATAATAATAGAGTACAAGATCACTTGGTCGTGATCTATCGAACAGGAGCGCACAAGTTAGCAAAAGCTGGATTCCCGCGTGAGTTTGCAGTTATGTACTGTGAAAGCAAATTGGTATAGGGCCTCGTATCCACAATTTCGTGAGGATCGATGCCCGCAAGAGGGTTTCCCACCGGATTCCTCACGTTGTCCATGCCGCTCTGCAGGCTTGTCAAGCCGACTTCTTGCAGCCCTTTAAGAATGTTGGGAACATCTGGCAATACGACTCCCCTTATCTGCCAGTTCTGCCTTGTGGTTATATCGGCACAGCCATCCTTCCCGTACTTGCGAATTACGCTCGCTAAATAGCGTGTTTGTGCACTGGTTGTTATCCCGTTTGGGAGCTTAAGTCTCATCATGAACCGACCGTCTGACAATCATCGACAATTTTATATCAATATGAATACTTTCTTACTGGAGTATATGCATCACTGATTAGGTTAAACAATGCAATAACTAGAATTGAAATTGAATATGCAATTGTTGAAATTACTTACAGTGATGCTTTCGTCTATGGAAGAGACCGAGCCACTTGAGCCTGACGTCAATATCATCCTTGAGCATTTTGGAGTTCTCGATATCTTCAAAGGGGATGTTGGCGAGCTCTTCGATTCCATTCTCCGTGAGGAGTTTGAGAGGATCCTTTTCGATTTTGACTTTCTCCTGAGGGTTAATCCCCTGCCGGAATTTCTCCTTGAGAACAAAGTAGCCGTCTTTCAGCTCCACGCGGGGCTCGAGGCGATCGGAGTCGTCAATGTCGGCGGGGGCGGGAGGAGGCGCGGCGGTCTGCGAAGGCGGGGTGGCGTGGAGCCTGGTGGCTCTGAAGTTGAAGTTGAAGTTGGGGAGGGGAAGGGAGAGGTGGAATTTGAGGGAGAGAGAAGACATGGCGGCGGTGGCGGGGTGTGGAGGAGGAGGAGAAAGGGGTGAGGTGAGAACATAATAACGAAAGGTGGAGGAGGGAAGTTAATTAAGATGGAGAAAAGGGCTCTTGAAGATGGCCAAGGGTCATTTTTCAGAGAATGGTGTTGGTGACTTGGTGGACTACTGGTGGTGGTGGGGATTGGAGAAGGCAGATGGGGTGGGGGGATTTTGGATTTAGAGAGATGGTCCTGGACTAGGGACTCGTGGAGTTGGTTAATGAGGACTGAGGAGGGGGCAGGTCAGGGAGGACTCACTCGAGGACAGAACACAAAACGAATCGTGTTGCCGCTTCTTTGTTGTTGTTGGTTCTTGGGGGTTTTCATGAGTCCACTTTCCAGTTTCCAGTTGCCACGGCATGGAATGGAATGGAATGGAATGATGGGATTACTATATATGGCCCTAGGGACTGGGGAGTAGCCGACTACCTGCTCGAATTACTCTTAATACTACTACTACATGATCATGACTCCATCCTAACTGTCAAGTCACAAGTGTCAACTAGTAGTACCACACAGGAACGGTAACAGGAATACACAATGCATAATATAGTACTATTAGTTGGGCACTTGGCAATGGCCCATGATCACGAGAAGTTTAAAAAGTTGACCATCACAAATTCAACATTCAATTTCCAATTAACCGAATATAATGGTACGTAATAATCCTCATGCATAAATCAGATGGTAGAAATACGAATGGAATGGGGGGCAGATAAATACTAAAAACATTCTCAAATCGAAAACCTTTTAGACCTAACCGACAGACTGACAGTCGTCCAGGCTCTCCTTAATTGGTCTTAAATCCCAAACATCTTAATAAGGAACTAGCTAGGGATAACATGGAATCATTTTAAGATTACAGATATATTTCAAGCGGGCCTCCAAAAACAGCCATTTATGGCCTACACAATAACTAGTACAAGAATTTTCTCTCATTTCGTTAAAATGGCAATACATTATACACTATTCCATATGATACAGTCTCAGCAAAATGCATCAAAGCCAAATGGCCAAATCATTACAACAATGTGGTAATAATAACCTCATCTCTCGCCACTGCACATACAGATTAGTACATGAAAATCCGGTGAAAACTAAGCAGCCCAGCAGAGCACCCAATCCCAGGAACAACTGTTACCACTGCTACAAAAATTCAGGAGGCTTCCGCTGCGAGCAATTGCAAATTGCAATACATACACTGGCTCAGTGCTACCTCTGCCAAAAGGCGTCCAGGAAACCAACCTTATCTATACAAATACAACTTCGAATTTTGCACACGGGTGGCTTTCCAGGTAGTGCTGCAGTTCAGCATCATCTTTGAATTGGAAGGTGTGTAGTGCTTGCCTCTGTGTCATCCCGACGGGGTATATCCTGTACACTTTGAACTCATTCCCACCCCTGATGCTCTCTGGCCTCTCAGGTTTCCAAATGGGTACATGATTCAGGGACTTGAACTTTAATAGAACTGCAGATGACAGTGCCGCCAGGGTCAGGTTGTCCGACCTGTAGGAAGAAGACGGGCCAGATATGAAGGTGAAGGTATGAATTGAAGAATCGGTATGCAGGTAATTTTCTATGCATATGAATTACCAAAACAGTCATGTGGTACTGCGCCATTTCAAATATTCAATTCAATTATACATCAATACATCATACTTGCTAGATTTAAGAATGGTTGCCCAATTGCAAAAAGTTTGTACCTTAAGAAAATGGATTCCATCTGAAACCTCCCTCTTTCCCTAGCGTACACGTGATATGTG